>OY856413.1:104560800-104978300 GCA_963693085.1 Alisma plantago-aquatica | reverse complement strand
GTAGTTTTTCATGATGCAATATTTTTTTTTTCAAAAATCTAATCCATTGATCTTATTAAACATCTTGTGAGTAGCCCATACGCAAAATTTGAGCACATTTAGACATTTATAGGTCATGCTATAAAGACCGTAAAAATTATACATTTTAAATTAATTTCACATGTCGATTTTGTTGCCCTTAGATGAGTGACTTACACTCATCCAAATGGGCTCAAAATTTGTATGTAGCCTAGTTATAGTATGACACTAAAGATAAATGGTTTACATTTTGCAAAAAATAGTCTTGATATGCAAACACACTTGAGTGTATTCGTGCGATCTGTACATTCGAGCGTATTCTAGCGTGACTCTTTCTCTCTCTCTCTCTCTCTCTCTCTCTCTCTCTCTCTCTATATATATATATATATATATATATATATATATATATATATATATATATATATATATATATATATATATAAGAGATTCATTTTCTACTGCACGAGTAACTAAGTTTTCGCTATTTGTGCACTCTAAAAAGTAACTATTTATTCAGAAAAGTAATTATCTAGACAAAAAAGTAACTCCATTGTCAAAAAAGTAACAATTCAATTAAATAGTTAAAATCCAACAGAATACATAGTAAAATTTCCAGTCAAAATATGTAAATATGCATACATTACAAATGTAACTATTATACATGTAATGTAACTATTTATAAGTAATGTAACCATGTACATGTGTAAAGTAAAAAAACTTTAAACATTTTTATGGAGCAGGTAGCTACCCGTATGAGTATTAAAGTGAATATATATATATATATATATATATATATATATATATATATATATATATATATGGAGAGAGAGAGAGAGAAGAGAGAGAGAGGGTGGAGTTGGAATGCACTCTAGTGTACTAGAGACATTATATACCTCAATCATTTTTCATAATGAAGTATTTATTTTAAAAATCAAAATTGTTGATCTTCTTAAATATCTTAAGAACATACTATATAATAAGTTTCAACTTATTTGGACACTTATAAGTCATGCATCTGAAGGAGGCAAAAATCATTTATTTTAAATTAGTTTTATGCGTTGATTTTGTTATCTTTGGATGTGTGGATTAACTCATTCAAATGGGTTTAAATTTTGTATGGGGCCTATTACTACTGTAATAATGAAGATCAATGCATTAAATTTTGCAAAAATATTGTCTAAATAGGCAAACACCATTGAGGTCTACGGTGCGATCTGTATACTCAAGTGTATTTTAGCCTAATTGATATATATATATATATATATATATATATATATATATATATATAGTCATGTTAGAATACACTCGAGTGTGCAGATCGCGTGGATACACTCAAGTGTGTTTGCATATCAAGACTATTTTTTGTAAAATGTAAATCGTTGATCTTCATTGTCATATTATAATTAGGCTACATACAAATTCGAGCCCATTTGGATAAGTATAAGTGGCTCATCCGAGGGCAACAAAATCGACGCACAAAACTAACTTGAAATATATAATTTTTGCGGTCTTTATAATATGACCTATAAATGTCCAAATGTGCTCAAAGTTTTTATATGAGCTGTTCACAAGATGTTTAAGAAGATCAACGGATTACATTTTTGAAAAAAATATTGTATCATGAAAAATTACTTGAGTATATTCTGCTCCGGATACACTCGAGTGTATTCCAACCTGACTATATATATATATATATATATATATATATATATAGAGAGAGAGAGAGAGAGAGAGAGGATCAGGAGCCTATACACAAGGGTATAGGAAATTTCCTATATCAGAGTCTATTTAACATGGTTTAAGTGGTAATTAATATAATCCAACTGTATGGATGCAAAATATATAGTTTGGATTAGATGCTATTAAAGTTTCACGATGATCATATTTTTACTTTATTAGATATAAAGCAAAACATCTCATGGTAGCTGCTGATTTTCAAAGTTACCATTCATTTACATAATCATAAAACTTTTAGATGAAGATGCTACACGTATCTGATTCGAATGATTTTCGAAACACAACTTATCTACATAGTATACCTTATATCCATACGGTTGGATCATGTCAAAACTTTTGAAAAGTGTGAAAAATAAGGTTTAGGTATAGAAAATTTTCTATCCCTTAGGTTATGGAGCACCTTTTCTTATATATATATATATATATATATATATATATATATATATATATATATATATATATATCTGTGTGTGTGTATGGGATTAAAAGAAAAATATTTCTACCACCCCTTCTCCCACACCCGTGGCTGAGGCTAAATGCCTAGGATGTATGTATGTATGTATGTAATTATGTATATATATCTATATTATGTATATATATACATATATATAAATATAAATATAAATATATAAATATATATATATATATATATGTTTGTGTATGGGATTAAGAGAGAAATATTTCTACCACCCCTTCTCCCACACCCGTGGCTGAGGCTAAATGCCTGGGATGTATGTATGTAAGTATGTATATATATCTATATTATGTGTATATATATAAATATAAATATAAATATATATATATATATATATATATATATATATAAATATATAAATAAATATATATATATATATATATATATAAATATATATATATATATATATATATATATATATATACATTCATTTCCCGTACATGTAACTAGGACTTTGCTACCCATGCATCCAGAAAAGTAACTATTTGGTCAGAAAAGTAACTTTCTAGACAAAAAAGTGACTATTTGACTAAAAAGGTAAAATGAGCAGAATACACAGTTAAAATTCTAAAATTAACATGTAATTATATATCCAGTATGACGGTAACTACTGTGCATGTAATGTAACTATCTAGAAGGTAATGTAACTATGTACAAATGTAAAGTAAAACAATGCAGAAAAAATAACTAAATTTAGAGTGGATAGTTGTAAAGTCCTAGGATTTGAGGCCTCGGATAACATAATCTTAAAAGGAATGATTGGACTACCCATATCACCAAGGTGTGCACCTCATTTTCAAAGAGCCAGTCACTAAAGAAATCTCTGGTTAAGTGTGCTCAGCCCAAAGTAGTACTAGGATGGGTGACAATTTGGGAAGTTTATCCTAGCTTGCGCGTGAGTGAGAAGAGAGTGCATATATATATATATATATATATATATATATATATATAGAGAGAGAGAGAGAGAGAGAGTCAGGCTAGAATACACTCGAGTGTATAGATCGTACGAATACACTCAAGTATGTTTGTATATCAAGACTATTTTTTACAAAATGTAAACCACTGATCTTCACTGTCATACTATAACTAGGATACATACAAATTTTAGCCCATTTGGATGAGTGTAAGTCACTCATCCAAGGGTAACAAAATCGACGCATGAAACTAATTTGAAATACATAATTTTTGTGGTCTTTATAACATGACCTATAAATGTCCTAATGTGCTCAAATTTTTGCGTATGAGCTATTCACAAGTTTTCTAAGAAGATCAACGAATTAGATTTTGAAAAAAATATTACATCATGAAAAACTACTTGAGTGTATTCTGCTCTGAATACACTCGAGTGTATCCTAGCCTAACTCGAGTATATATATATATATATATATATATATATATATATATATATATATAGAGAGAGAGAGAGAGAGAGAGAGTCAGGCTAGTGTACACTTGAGTGTATTGGAGGCACTATACACCTCAGTCATTTTTAAAGATGCAGTAACTTTTTGAAAATTTTAAACTATTGATCTTCTTAAATATCTTAAAAACATACTATATAATAAATTTTATCTCATTTTGATACTTATAGGTCATGCATCTAAGGGAGGCAAGAATAATGCATTTCAAATTAGTTTTTTTGCGTCAATTTTGTTGTCATTTGATGAATGATTTACACTCATCCAAATGAGCTCAAATTTTATATGTGGACTATTATTATTGTAACCATGAAGATCAATGGATTGGATTTTGGAAAGAAAAGGTCTAGATAAGAAAACACCATTGAGGTGTATGGCATTATCTGTACACTTGAGTGTATTCTAGCCTTACTCTCTCTCTCTCTCTCTCTCTCTATATATATATATATATATATATATATATGTGTGTGTGTGTGTGTGTGTGTGTGTCTGATAGGAAAATACCATTGGGGTGTACAATGTGATCTACACACTCGAGTATATTCTAGCCTATATATATATATATATATATATATATAGAGAGAGAGAGAGAGAGAGAGAGAGAGAGAGTCAGGCCATAATACACTCAAGTAGTTTCTCCTATGCAATATTTTTTTAAATATAATCCATTGATCTTCTTAAACATCTTGTGAATAGCTCATATATAAAATTTGAGCCCATTTGGACATTTACAGGTCATGTTATAAAGACCACAAAAATAATACATTTCAAATTAGTTTCATGCATAGATTTTGTTACCTTTATATGAGTGACCTACACACATCAAATTGGGCTCAAAATTTTTATGTAACCTAATTATAGTATGAAAATGAAGATCAGTGATTTACATTTTATAAAAAAAAATAATCTTGATATGCAAACATCACTTGAGTGTAGTGTGTGATCTGTACACTCAAGTATATTCTAGCACGAATAAATTTATACATATATATGTGTGTGTGTGCGCGCACGTGTCATGTATTCACTACCCATGCGGGTAACTAAGGTTAGTTACATGTGCATCTATCTTGTAATAGGATAGTAGATATTACAGCTAAAATTGTAATGAGATGACCAAAATTGTAATAGAAAGATTCGTTTGGTAATGCAGCATAAATCGTTTACAGTTTTGTCATAAATAAACCATTTATAGTTTACATAGGGACAATAAAAATTTCACGTTGTGTTTACAAAATGAGTCTTTCTATTACAATTTTGATCGTCTTACTGCAATTATGTTCCTTCGTATTATAAAATAGATCCCTTGATAACAAAATTGAGTTACACGTGCAGGCTGTGAATATATATGTATATATACTTATACCTATACCTATACCTACACACACACACACACACACACACATATATATATATATATATATACAGTGTTGGTGTATGTTTGTGTGTGTGTGTCTATATATATGTATGTATGTGTGAGTGTGTATATAGAGAGAGTCAGGTTAGAATACACTCGAGTGTATAAATCACACATACACCCCAATGGTGTTTGCCTATGTAGATCATATTTTTGCTAAATTTAATACATTGGTCCTCAATGTTACAATAGTAATAGGCCCCATATAAAATTTGGTCTCATTTGGAATAGTGTAGGTCACTAATCTAAGGACACCAAAATCAAGACACACAACTAATTTGAAATATATAATTTTTACCTCCTTTAGATGTATGACCCATAAGTGTCCAAATTTGCTCAAATTTATTATATAGAATGTTCTTAAGATATTTAAGAAGATTACTGGTTTAGATTTTCAAAATAGTTGCTTCACTATGGAAAATAATTGATGTGTATGGCATCTCTGGCACACTCGAGTGTAATCCAGCTTCACTATATATATATACATGTATATATATGTATATATATATATATATATATATATATATATATATATATATATATATATATATATATATATATATGGCTAAAAGAATTGTTTACCCAAGTACATGTAGCTTACATGTACCCATCTTGATTTATAATGATTTTAAAATTCTGCTGAATAATCCAACCTTATGGATGTAAAGTATACCCTTTAGATAAGACATGTACAAAAAATTACCACAACCTGACATTCATAGATCATCCAACGAAAGAAAATGTGTATTTTCTAATCAACCGTAAGTTGCAGAAATTGCAGAAACCATTGAATGTTATATTGTTATACCTCATGATCTATATGAGATATGGTTATAATTTTTTAAATACATCTAATCTATATAGTGTTGAATCAATCCATATAGTTAGATTTTATCAACATACTCCACATGTGCTATTTTAATGGCCAGTACACGTAAGTTACATGTATTGGTAGGTACACACTTCCTAACCTCTCTCTCCCCCTCTCTCTCAGTCTCTCTCTCTCTCTCTCTCTCTCTCTCTATATATATATATATATATATATATATATATGGAGAGAGAGTGAGTCAGGCTAGAATACACTCAAGTGTACAGATCACATGAATACACTCAAGTGTGTTTGCATATAAAGACTATTTTTTGTAAAATGTAAACCATTGATCTTCACCATCATACTGTAACTAGGCTACATACTAATTTTGGGCACATTTGGATGAGTGTAAGTCAATCATCCAAGGGCAACAAAATCGATGTGTGAAACTAATTTGAAATGCATAATTTTTGTTGTCTTTATAACATGTCCTATAAATGTTCAAATGTTCTCAAAATTTGTGTACGACCTATTCACAAAATGTTTAAGAAGATTAACAGATTAGATTTTTGAAAAAAATATTACATCATGAAAAACTACTTGAGTGTATTATGCTCCGAATACACTAGAGTGTATTCTAGCCTGACTCTCTCTCTCTCTCTCTCTCTATATATATATATATATATATATATATATATATATATATATATATATATATAAAGAGATTCATTTTCTACCACTCGAGTACCTAAGTTTTCTCTATTTGTGCATTCTGAAAAGTAACTATTTGGTCAGAAAAGTAACTATCTAGACAAAAAAGTAACTCTGTTGTCAAAAAAGTAACTATTTGATTAAACAGGTAAAATCGAGTGGAATACACAGTAAAAATTCCAGTCAAAATATGTAAAAAATGCATACATCACAAATGCAACTATTTAGAAGGTAATGTAAGCATGTAGATGTGTAAAAGTAAAAAAAACTTGAACATTTTTCTGGAGTAGGTAGCTACCCCTACGGCTATTAAAGTGAATACATTTTTTTCAAGTTGGTTACTTTTGACATTAGAGGGTTACTTTACCTTGCAAACTGCTAAGTTTCGTGCATAGATAGTTACGTTTGCAACAACAGATTTTAAAACACGAATACATATATATATCTGCTGTGTATTTTGTACGGGATTACTTTATAGTCGCATAGTTACTTTTTGATCAATATAGTTACTTTTTTTGATAGTAGGGTTACTTTTCTAGCCAAAATAGTTACTTTTTTGGCTGCAGGGTAGCAAAATTCAGGCTACTTGCGCGGGCAATGAATGAACGCCCTATATATATATATATATATATATATATATATATATATATATATATATATATATATATATATATATATATATATATATATATATATATATATATATATATATATATGCCGACAAGGAGTGGCTCAAGTGGTCAAGCACAGTGTCCCCTCATGAAGGGACCTAGGTTCAAATCCCAGCTACTGCCTTAGTTTACCACCCTCCCGGACGTTCGGCCTCCGTCATAAGCGTGGGAGAGGGGGAGAGAATGCCTCTCTTTATCCCATATATATATATATATATATATATATATATATATAGAGAGAGAGAGAGAGAGAGAGAGAGAGAGAGAGAGAGAGTGGAGTTGGAATACACTCTAGTGTACCGGAGACGCTATATACCTCAATCATTTTTTATCATGAAATATTTATTTTAAAAATATAAATTGTTGATCTTCTTAAAAATCTTAAGAACTTACTATATAATAAGTTTCAGCTTATTTGGACACTTATAAGTCATGCATCTCAAGGAGGCAAAAATTATGTATTTTAAATTAGTTTTATGCATTGATTTTGTTGTCTTTGGATGTGTGGATTAACTCATTCAAATGGGTTTAAATTTTGTATGGGGCCTATTACTACTGTAATAATGAATATCAATGCATTAATTTTTCAAAAATATTGTCTAAATAGGCAAACACCACTGAGGTCTGCAATGTGGTATGTACACTCAAGTGTATTTTAGCCTAATTGTATGTATGTATATATATATATATATATATATAGATAGATAGATAGATAGATAGAGAGAGAGGATCGGGAGCCTATACATAAGGGTATAGGAAATTTCCTATATCAGAGTCTATTTAGCATGGTTTAAGTGGTAATTAATATAATCCAACTGTATAAATGCAAAATATATAGTTTGGATTAGATGCTATTAGAATTTCACGATGATCATATTTTTTCTTTATTAGATATAAATCAAAACATCTGCTGGTAGCTGCTGATTTTTAGAGTTACCATTCATTTACATGACCATAAAACTTTTAGATGAAGATGCTACATGTATCTAATTCGAATGATTTTTGAAACACAATTTATATACCTAGTATACCTTATGTCCATATGATTGGATCATGTCAAAACTTTTGGAAAGCGTGCAAAATAAGGTTTAGGTATAGAAAATTTTCTTTGCCTTAGGGATAGAGCCCCTTTTCTTTTATATATATATATATCTATGTATATATATATGTTTGTGTATGAGATTAAGAGAGAAATATTTCTAACCCCCCTTCTCCCACGCCCATGGCGGAGGCCGAACGCCCATGATGTATGTATGTAAGTATGTATATATATCTATATTATGTATGTGTGTGTATATATATATGTATATATATGTATATATATGTATATGTATATGTATATATATATATATATATATATATATATATATATATATATACATATATATATATGGCTAAAAGAATTGTGTACCCGAGTACATGTAGCTTGCATGTACCTAACTTCATTTATGATAATCGTAAAATTAAACTACACAATCCAACCTTATGGATGTGGTGTATACCACTTAGATAAGATGTGTATAAAAAATCACCAACATATGATATTCATAGATCATCCAATGAAGGAATTTGTGTCTTATCTAATCAACGGTAAGTTGTAGAAATTACAGAAACCGTTCGATGATATATTGCTATATCTCATGATCCATGTGAGATATTGATATGATTTTTTAAACACATGTAATCTATATAATTATGAGTCAATCCATATGGTTGGATTTTATTAACATTCTCCACATATGTCATTTTAATGGCTGGTACACGTAACTTACATGTACCG
The DNA here is from genome assembly GCA_963693085.1 of Alisma plantago-aquatica. Taxonomy (NCBI): domain Eukaryota; kingdom Viridiplantae; phylum Streptophyta; class Magnoliopsida; order Alismatales; family Alismataceae; genus Alisma; species Alisma plantago-aquatica. The sequence continues at coordinate 104,969,265 of OY856413.1, read as the reverse complement.
GCCAGTACACACTTCCTAACCTCTCTCTCTCTCTATATATATATATTCTTCCGTTTCTCATACAGGTAACTAGGACTTTGCTACCCATGCATCCAAAAAAGTAACTATTTGATCAGAAAGTAACTTTCTAGACAGAAAAGTGACTATTCGATTAAAAAGATAAAACGAGCAGAATACATTGTAAAAATTCTATAATTAACATGTAATTATATATCCAGTACGATAGTAACTACTATGCATGTAATGTCACTATCTAGAAGGTAATGTAACTATGTACAAATGTAAAGTAAAAAATTATATAAAAAGTAACTAATTTTAGAGAGGATAGCTGTAAAGTCCTAGGATTTGATGCCTTAGATAACATTATCTTAAAAGGAATGATTGGACTACCCATATCACCAAGGTGCACCTTCTTTTCAAAGTGCCAGTCACTAAAGAACTCTTTGGTTAAGCGTGCTCAGCCCAAAGTATTACTAGGATGAGTGACTATTTGGGAAGTTTATCCAGACTTTTGCGTGAGTGAGAACGGAGCACACAGTTAAGGTCAGTGGTGGTCTGTGGGAACAATCGTCATTCTTAAAATTCTACTAGAACCATGGGCAGTGGGTCCAGATGTTACAATAGCCACCTGAATGGGTATTTTATATATAGTTACGTATATATATATATATATATATATATATATATATATATATATATATATATATATATATATATATATATTTGGAGCAGACTACACTCAAGTAGTCTTTCGTGATGCAATATTTTTTTCAAAAATATAATCCATTGATCTTCTTAAACATCTTGTGAATAGCTCATATAAAAAATTTGAGTACATTTAGACATTTATAGGTCATGTTATAAAGACCGTAAAATTATGCATTTTAAATTAGTTTCGCGTGTCAATTTTGTTGCCCTCGGATGAGTGACTTATACTCATCCAAATGGGCTCAAAATTTGTATGTAGCCTAATTATAGTATGACGATGAAGATCAATGGTTTAGATTTTACAAAAAATAATCTTGACATGCAAACACAATTGAGTGTATCTGTGTGATGTGTACACTCGAGTATATTCTAGCATGACTATCTCTCTCTCTCTCTCTCTCTCTATATATATATATACTCATGCGGGTAGCTACCCTCTACAAAATTACTTACCTTTTCTACAATTATATATATATATATATTCATATATATATATATATATATATATATATATATATATATATATATATATATATATATGAATATATATACATCGTATAATTAGTTGTGGAGTGGTAAAGGATTGTTTACACACATTAGTGGTGCATGTTTAACTCAATGATTTGTTTTCCTTGGTTGGTAAAATAAAACTTTATGTGCATGTACGTTGATTTCAACCTCCTTGTGTAATTTTTTGGATTCGCCACGACAAAAGCATATGTATGGCATGCACACGTGTGATTTTTTTACTTACAAAATTATAGTATTTTACGATACAATTAGTATTGTTGCCGTCATCATCTAAATTACAATTTTAACTATATTAAATTTTTGTTTGAGGGGTCAACACCAAACATTGTTTATTTCGTAAATCATGTTGGGCCAGTACTCTTCTGGTAACAACTAGAGCAGTGTTAGCTGCCATATGAGCTACTACATTATTAGCTTGACTTATATGCTAAATGAAAAGAAATTAAAAGAACTCCGAACGGCTAAGATTTCATGGGCAAGAAGGCCCAAGTAGTCTCTTGTAGTGTTACCTTACTCGAGCATATTTAAAAGGATTAGGGAGCCTATTTCCAACTGAACATCTCTTACTTACATCGTCTTGGCTTCCAATACAACCCAACCTTACTGCAGTAGCTTTTGCAATCTCAATCGGCTAAGTAAACTCCATGAGGCATGCAGCACCATAGTCACTTTATCCATGTGGTTGTGGCAAACTACACCAACACTCATATGTCATTTTTAATCTTTAATAGCATCTGTTTTGATCCTTACAACTTTAGGAAATGACATACATATACACAGGTTCGGTGTCACTTGATTGAAAGACATATAGAGATTTTGGGTCGTATTCAGTCGTTGATGGTTATAAATTTGTGATTGGATTGCTTGCATAAGAGGTTAGGAAAAAGTGTCCCCCTCAATGAAAATCTTATGGTTTCTACTCATCCATGTAGTCCACTAGATCACTACAATGTGTCAAACTCCTACTATGAAACATTTTTGAAAATATGAATCATGGTTATGGTAACAAGCTGATTGTCATTGAGGATTTCTTGAATATTTAAGTTGCTTGCATCCCGCACATATTGCGCCCATGTATGGCTAAGAACGTGGGGAGCAACTCAACAATGGCTTCACAAACTGAGCAAACCATGTCTCCAATACAACTCTACGTCTATGAGAAAAGCTGAGTAGGATAGAGGAAAAAGAGAAAGTAATAAGAGGGAGGTAGATCCATACATCATCTTGGGTGATTAATAAGAACAACCAAAGGTGGTACTTGAATGTGTGCAAACCCTAGCACTAAGTGAAGTTATTTGTAGTGCTCGTAGTACACTCAAGTCTTAAGAAGGGAGCGAATATCATTAACTTTGATAAACTTGAGACTAACATCTCCTCTGGGATTGGACCCTTTATGTAGAAAATGCCTTTATGATCCTTTGTGTATCCACACACAGGAAAATAATATGTCATCTATGGGGTACAGGGAGAAGCTAGACTGTGATAGAAATATGGCTATGTTTTCCAAGAATATACTTCACAGTCCTATCATGAATGGAGTCAAGATCATCCTCGCCCATATATATATATATATACACATTGACCTACCTATATGGGAATAAAACAAAAAGCTAGTTCAATGAGCCTAGCAAAGGAGATATATCTATGGCATACTAGATACACGAGTGTCAACTTACGGGAGATTTTCTTATACCCTTTTGGAACAAAGACAAAATGCATAAACTATATTTGTATGACCCTTAAGCCCCTGGCTTCTAACATTTAGGTCTCACACATGTGAAAAGTTTGATGAATGTACATTGTGAATAGAATGTACATATAAATGCCTTATTTATATGGGGAAAAAATGAATGGTAGTTCAATGAGTCTATCCAAGGAGATATATCTATGGTATACTAGATATAGGAGTGTCAACTTACGGAAAGGTTTTCATAGAACCTTTTAGAAGAAAGAAGAAATACATAGATTGTATTTGTATGACCCTTAAGCCCCTAGTTTCTGACTGTCAGGCATCACACATGTGAAGAGGCTGGTGAATGTGCATTGTAATGGGAATGTACTTTGTTCATACAAAAGGAATGTGTGTTCGGGCACTTAGGTTTGTTGAGGGCTCAGTAAGGAAGGATAAATCCATGGAGTCCAACAACTTACATGGAGAAACAAAGGGAAAGAGAACCATCATAAGGAAATAAAATGGAAAAGTGAGATAAAGATAGGGAATCCTAAGATATTGAAGTAATGGGAACCAATGCATTATATCTTATCAAGAATGGATGTGAAATGGAGTGACGTTGCATGTGATGGTGAAGGCGGTGAACACCCTCTGCTACCGTAGCCAACTTATCACATATTACTTGTTCAAGCAAAAGGTGCAAGGGGACACCTCTTTATACAAAATGGAGATTGAAATCAAGGGACAAACACTTATCTACACACATGAAGAAGCATTGAAGAACAGTGAGAGTTGGAATGCTTGTCTCATTATCTATGTCATGGGATTTAGACCTCATTTGCCTACATCGGAGAAGTACCTCCCTTAGAATAGATGTCTTGAATCTTAGTAAAGGCTTTTTCCTGATTTGATTCTCTGAGATGGAAGAGCTGGAAAATAATATAGACAGTGGAATTTACTATGTCAGAGGAAATCCACTAATACTTATAAAATAGAGGTCCTGAAAAACACTGGTAAAATTCAAGTTGTTCAATGTTCCAGTTTGGATTAGAGTCCATGACCTACCTTTGGAACTACGGGAGAAGAAAATGTTTGTGAGAATTGGCTCTTTCCCGGGTACGATGCTAAGGACAGATATGTTGGTATGTATGCCCTGAGAGCCAATCATGGGATGATTGGTGGGATACATTGAGATTGATTTGATAAACATCAAAGGCAAGCTTCCAATTCTTTCTGGTTCAGTCATATGAGATAGTGATAGAATAGATTGAATGTCTAGAGAATGACATTACTCAATGACGTATGCCTTCCGGTTGAGGACCTGAATGATGAGATCATATGGATGCTAAGATTTTGTACATTCTTATTATGTCCCTAGTCGGATGTCATTGTGGTAGGTAGATAGACAACAATGACACACAAGACTAGATTGTGGTGTTGGTTGATGACAGAATCTCATTAGTCATGATATAGAAATATCAAACCAAACACATAGGTACTTGTTAGAGAACAAGTGTATCGGACAGACCCACCATGAGTTTGACACATGGAACCATGACATGGTAGTCACAGTCAGTACTCACAGTGATGGTGGTGAGTGTGATTCTTTGACCTGAAATCACTACACTCAACACATGTCATTGGGCACACTTTGACATCATCAAACGCAGTCCTAAAACATGGGTTGTTATAAAGGTGATGATTGGGTGGCTTTGACACATGGGGCTTTTGAGGGGTGAGTGATAGATATGGGATTTGTCACTCCTGAGGGAGTTTGATATCCAAGGTCACTTGATGAGTAGGATTGAAATAGGCGTGCACACGCATGTGTGAATCAATATGTGATATTGATGTCATACATATCTCTTCCAATCTACTCTGAGATCAAGAAAGTGAATGAATGTTGACAGGATGACTGTTCCATGCCTCGAGTTCATTCAGGATATCAATGACAAAGGAATTATACATTCACTATAACACCATTCACAGATTGTAGGATTGAAAATTGTTCTCCAACTTTCTATTTCACTTGGGTAGTACTGATGTGTGACTAGGCACCACTCTTTGCTTGTGAAGTCATAAGTGTTATGGACTTTCACTGCCAATGTGAAAAGGACCTGCAGGGTGACACACATAGGATTTAACCTGGAAGAGGAGTCTTGTCCACAAACAATGTTTAGATTGATTGCTAAAGGAGTTTAGTAGTTCAATTAAACACTCAATTAATTGATAGCTCAAAATCATAGTGTTCAAGGTTTTGGACATATTGATTGGAGTATCAGACTGATTGAAACTACAATTGACTGTTTCTGCACGATCTGCATTCCCAACCAATCGGCTCATGTGATGAACCAATCGGCTCAGCTTGGTGAACTGATCGACTCAGGTTGTGATTCGATCGGCTCATGGTCAGGGTGAAACGATTTCCTCAAGTGTTGAAACGATCGGTTCAACTGATGCAACCGAGCAAGTTGGGAAAGTAGGATTGGTGAGAAATTTCCTTCTTGTTTCACTTGCCCAATTTGATTGGAACAAGGATTGGTATTTGATACCAATTAGAAACAAAAGATGGAAAGTCAATTGGGAACTGATCAGGACCACAAACCGATCGATTCACATGTGAACCGACCGTTTCATGGGTCCCAACTGATCGGTTGAGGTGTCAACCGACCGGTTCAGGTCCCCAACCGATTGTTTCAGTTGTAAAACGATCGGTTCAGGTTGCGAGTTGATTGTTTTGTGGAAAATCTCGAACCCTTCTACTCCTGCTTTTAGTCCCACATTGCCCGGGATGGAGAACCCTATCCCATGACCCTCCTATATACATAGGGGTATTGGGGGCTTCTGATAACATCAGTTTTTGTGACGTTTTTGCCCTTTATTTTGTTATCAAAACTGCCCTTTTTCTGCTATTTTCCTCTATTTTATTAGCATTTTCGCAATAATTGGCCAAGCAATGCTCTTACTCCGATTTCCCTATCTTTTACAGAATTTTCCTCGCTTTTGTGCAATAAGGCCGATTCCGGCCCATGAATAAGTCCAGACCCGTCTCGGCCTCCCTGACGCCCGATACAGCCTCTGCCCGACACAGGCTGGGCGAAACAAAGATGCTCGACGAGGAGATGCCGCGCGATAGGAACGTGCCGGCCGACACACCTTCTACCCGACAGAGAGCCAAAGCCGCCTCGACGACCCAGCTCGTCGGGCGACACAGCCACCCACCGGCAGGCGTGCCGCCCGCCACGTGACCAATAGCCAGCACCTTGCGTCGAGAAATGCTTGTATCAGCCGTCCATCTCCATCGACCGGCGTACAAGGGAGCTACGTGGCGCTTCGAGCACCATGTCTTCCCACCAACCAACTGACTATAAATAGCAGCTACAGGGAGCCGAAAAGACGGCTAGCACAGCTCGCACGGCTGAAACAGTTTGCATTCGGACAACTGACAGTTAGACAGTTGAGAGCTTGAGCGAAAAAACTCCGAGAGCACCCGTATCGTGCCCCAGTGTTCGTCTCGGGCGACACTAGGTGAGCTTCTCCTCATCCCGAGAGGGAGGGGACAGTTCACTTAGGACCGTCCCGGGCGACACTGCGGGCCGATATCGGCCGACATCACTACCCGACACAAGTGACCGACATCAATAATGCTTAGCTCTTAGCCCGACACGTTATCAACCCGATACGCTTAGTCTATCGAACATGCCGCCCGAGAGGGTGTGTCGTCCGACATGAGCGTATCGGCCAGAGCCCTTGACCGATGTAGTCGCCAGTCGGCGTGTGCCTCCTGAGAGGGTGTGTCGCCCGACACCTTTGTATCGGGCTAGGCCTCTGACCGATATTGGGCAGGAGAGCTACAACACCCTGTCGCCGTTCTACATCAAGGAGGCGACACCTATCTTTTAATTCTGTTATTTAATTCTTTGTTTATGCAATGAATTAAGACCTTTAAATGTTTATGGAAATGGAAAGATTCAATTACTTGTTGCTCTATGCTTGGTGTACAATGTTGGATGACTGCTCTGTTTAATATGAGAACCCTAGCTTGCATGATTTGGATCACGTTTCGATTAGCTACCGAACCGTTTTCCCGTCGCAACAACTTCGAGAGTTGTGTTGTGGCTCTAGCGTTTGGTCCGATTCTGGAGTACGAGAGTGCCTGGAACGGAGCTGTTTTCTGTAACATTCCACTCTAACTGAAGCCCAGCAACCTCGAGAGGGGTGTTGATGTAGAGGTTAGAGGTACCCGCTCTGAGAGGAGGGGTGCAGGGTGTTACCGCTACCGCTTGTTTCACTACAGTCTTATCCTCCGAACCTTGCCTGAGCTCTAGTCTTTATCTTTCTGCTTCTGTTGCATGAAAAACCCCTAAAAACTGCTAAATGACTAAAACCTTAAATCTCACTTGTAGCTCCATTTGGAGATAGTTTTCTTGTTTATTTCGTGACGTCTTACCGTTCCCTTTCGGGAATTTATATCTCTTTATACCTACCGGAGTGTAGCGTGTCGATTTATGGTTCTCAACACTACCCCCTTGTCCCTGTGTTCGACCCCGTATGACTACTTTGACCCCGTGAGCAAAGTTGCGGGGGCCTAGAAGGATTCGGGTTTATAAATATAAAAGCTTGACTACCTCAAATCCGCCTCCAATTTTGGATGCGCGATTTAGGCCGGTCAACTTTTTGGCGCCGTTGCCGGGGACAAGGCAATAGAGGTACTGTAAGACAAACCTGAATCCACTAACTACACTCATGTGCCTCAAGCTTAGAGATAAGCTTGACAACACTCTTTTTCCTTTTTCTTTTCGTAGCATTATACTTTGCTTTAAATAAAATTTTCAATTTTCTAAACTTGATTTTCCATGCCTTTTCAGAAACTCTGAAGATCTGCGACTTGTTCCGCCAAGCTTTGAGACATGTCTCGCTGCGAGCAGTCCCTTTCTGCGGATGAATGTCAGGGCAAGGGCAAGAGGTCAAGCCAGCCTAACTTGGTTGGCCAGCTTTCTGCCTATATAAAGAGACAGGATGCCATCATCAGCCGACTGGTGTAGAACACGCTCCCTAGCCCTGGGGCTCTGGATTCAATGCAGTGCCAGATGGCCAGCTTGCAGACGCGCCAACGCGAGGTTGATCAACGACTGACCCAGATGGCTTCTCTGATGAAGAATCCTGCAATAAAAGCACTCCCACACCCTGAATCTACCGTAATGGCAGTTCTGAGGTCTGGAAGGACGCCGGAGCGCCCTGATGAAGCCAGGCCCGAGCCTGAGCAAAGGCCTGAGGGTGTAGATCCAACAGAAGGAGAAGAAAAACAGGCAGACGTTTGGGAGTCTACGCAAGGTTCCCCTGAGGAGCTACCTGGCAGAAGGAATGCCTACGCTCCTAGGATCCCGTTCCCGTACAAACTAATAAAGGCGAATCTGAAGAAGCGTCACGAAAGGTTCACGGACTTGATCAGAAAACTGCATCTTGAAGTCCCCTTCCTTGACTCCCTAGAGGAGATGCCTACGTACGCCAAGTTCCTCAAGGACCTTATCACGAAGAAGAGAAGGGGAGGAAGGATAGAGACAGTGCAGCTAGATTCCGCCTCATCCTCCTTCCTCAAACCCGACTTACCAAATAAGAGAAGGGATCCCGGAGCTTTCACAATCCCTTTCGCCATCGGGGACAACGTCGAGCGCAAAGGTCTAGCGGACTTGGGGGCAAGCATTAGCCTCATGCCTCTAAGTTTCGCACGAAGGGTGGGCTTGACCGACATGGTTGGAACCAACATGCAGATTCAACTGGCGGACCACACCTTTAAGAGACCCGTTGGCATTGTCGAAGATGTGCCGATAAGGGTTGGAGATTTCTTCATCCCTTGCAATATAGTAGTCATGGATACAGCTGAAGACCCCCGGTGCCCGATCATCATTGGGTGCCCCTTCTTGGCAACAGGAAGAGCGCTAATTGATGTTTCCGAGGGGATGATCACCTTAAGGGTCGGAAACGACCATATGGACTTCAAGCTGAAAGAAATAATGAGGGGCCCGTCCATCTCTGAATCAACACAGTTCGCAAATAGTTACAATAAATTCTACGAGGAGATAGAGGAGGACTTCCGAACAGTAGACCCCCTCTTGAGGGCTATAAACTGTAAAGATCCTGACCTCGAAGATCCTGAGGTCGCAAAGCATCTCGACCTTCTCAGCCTTTCTGAGGAAGGCTTGTCAGAGGAAGATGTGGCGGTAGAGTCTGCGATGTATGTCTCTCTTGAAGGAGAACCTCAGGAGAAGACACCTGGACCAAAACCAGAGTTAAAAGCGTTACCCAAGGGCCTGAAGTACGAATTCTTAGATGAAGAGCACAGAAACCCCGTCATCGTGAATTCCGATCTTTCGAGCAGCCAGCTAGACCGACTCCTTGAAGAGCTAAGACTCCATAGGGGGGATATATGATACTCAGTGGATGATATCAGAGGCCTTAGCCCCGCCTTATGCATGCATCACATCAACCTGGAGGAATCTGCCAAGCCCCTGGCCCAACCCCAGTTGAAGCTGAACCAGATGCTCAAGGAGGTCGTCAAGAAAGAGGTAATAAAGCTTAGGGATGCGGGGATCATTTACCCAATCAGCGACAGCAATTGGGTAAGTCCGATCCACGTAGTACCCAAAAAGGGCGGGATGACGGTGGTCAGGGGTGAGAAGGGCGACGAGGTGGCGGTAAGGACCGTCACCGGCTGGCGGATGTGCATTGATTACCGAAAGCTTAATCAGGCTACAAAGAAGGATCATTTTCCGCTACCTTTTATTGACCAAGTTCTTGAAAGGTTAGCGCATCACAATTTCTTTTGTTTTCTTGATGGCTTTTCAGGTTTTTACCAGGTACCCATCTTACCCGACGATCAAGAGAAAACAACGTTCACCTGCCTTTACGACACTTATGCCTTCCGAAGGATGCCCTTCGGACTCTACAACACCCCCACCACCTTTCAACGATGCATGATATCAATGTTCTCAGATTTTCTGGAAGACATCATAGAAGTTTTCATGGATGATTTATCTGTCTATAGAAAAGACTTAGATAGTTGCCTGAAGAATCTGTCATTGGTCCTTCAAAGGTGCGAGGAGAAAAGCCTAGTTCTGAACTGGGATAAGTGCCATTTCATGGTACGGGAGGGCATCGTCCTCGGGCATAAGATCTTGAAGCGTGGGATCGAGGTGGACACAAGCAAGGTTGAAGCAATATCCAAGCTTCCTCCATCAAGATCCGTGACGGGGGTGCGAAGCTTCCTAGGACACGCGGGATATTACCGAAGATTCATAAAGGACTTCTCAAAGATCTCCAAACCACTGTCCAATCTTCTGGTAAAAGATGCTGAATTTGTTTTCTCTAATGATTGTCTAAGTGCTTTTCAGTCCCTAAAAGACGTTTTAACCTCACCACCAATCCTTCAAGCACCTGAATGGGGTTTACCTTTTGAGCTAATGTGCGATGCTAGCGACTACGCGGTTGGGGCAGTCCTGGGGCAAAAGAAAGACAAGAAGCACCATGTGATCTGCTACGCGAGTTGCACGTTGGACGAAGCTCAGGTGAACTACACGACCACTGATAAGGAGATGCTAGCGATCGTCTTCGCGTTTGATAAATTCAGGTCGTATCTCGTTGGAGCCAAGGTCAAGGTATATACAGATCACGGGGCTATAAAATACTTGATGCAAAAGAAAGACGCCAAGCCAAGACTGTTGAGGTGGGCCTTGTTGCTCCAAGAATTCAACCACGAAATTATCGACAAGAAGGGCGCAGAGAATGTGGTCGCAGACCACCTATCAAGGATCGTGACTGAGAAAGAGAGATGACCTCCCATCAACGACGACTACGCCGATGAAGCTCTTATGTCGGCCGAATCCCAAGAAGAAAGCCTACCCTGGTTTGTAGACATCTGCAACTATCTTGCTTGCGGTGAGCTGCCTCCTGACATTATGTACAATCAGAAGAAGAAACTTCTCGCGGAAGTTAAGAACTACTACTGGGATGATCCCCTCCTGTTCAAAAGATGCGCCGACAACTTATACAGAAGGTGCATCCTAGAAGAAGAAACCGCAGACATCCTGAAGCAATGCCACGCCTCTCCCTATGGTGGTCACCTAGGCAGCGAAAGAACAGCTGCAAAGGTGCTGCAGTCAGGTTTCTACTGGCCATCCCTGTTTAAAGACGTGGCACAGTTTGTGAAAGTTTGCAAAGAGTGCCAGTTCACGGGGAACATAGGAAAGAGGAATGAAATGCCTATGGCAAGCTGGATTGAAGTGGAGATATTTGACGTATGGGGGATCGATTACATGGGACCGTTTCCTCGGTTAGCTGATGAGGTCCACGAGTTGCTCAGGTTGCAAGAAAGCTATTGGCACGCGAGAGCTAGAGCAAACGAGATGCGGGACGGGGACAAAAACACCAGATATTTCCACCATAAAGCGAGTCAAAGGAGAAAAAGAAATCACATTGCAGGCCTGGAGGATTCCCAAGGAAGGTGGAGGCAAGAACCAGAAGAGATTAAAAAGATCACGGTTGATTTCTTTGCAGACCTATTTAAGACGTCAAACCCAATGATAGATGATCACATTTTTGACGGGGTGGACAGCGTGATCACGGATGATGAAGCTTTGATGCTAGATAGCTTGCCGACGGAAGGAGAGATTTGGGGTGCAATCCAGCAAATGCATCCCAACAAGGCTCCAGGGCCCGATGGTATGAAGGCGGTTTTCTACCAAAGTTTCTGGGCTATTGTTAAAAGATCAATCATCAATTTTATCCAAGATTGGTGGAGGGGGAAAAAGAAGCTGAATGACATCAACAAGACAGACATAGTACTCATACCAAAAGTACAACAGCCAAAGAAAATTTCTGAATTCCACCCTATAAGTATGTGCAATGTCTCCTACAAAATTATTACTAAGGTGATGGCGAACCGAATAAAACCGCTTCTCAACAAGATGATATCCAAAAACCAAAGTGCTTTTGTGCAAGGAAGGCTGATCACCGACAATGCCTTGGTGGCCTATGAGATGTTCCACATGATGAAGAAGAAAAAGAAAGGGAAGGAAGGGATTATGGCACTCAAGCTGGATATGAGTAAGGCATATGACAGGATTGAATGGGCTTTTTTGGACAAGGCTATAGGGAAGATGGGTCTTCCCGCCCTGTGGAGGTCGAAGGTACAAGAATGCATCTCAAGCGTCTCACACTCAATCGTCATCAACGGGACAAGGACGGGAACCGTAAAGCCGACAAGAGGTCTACGCCAAGGTGATCCTATATCCCCTTATCTATTTCTTTTTTGCGCTGAAATTTTCTCTCTCTCCCTTCACAAAGCAAACAGGGATGGACACCTACACGGAGCAAGAGCCAGTAGAAACGGCCCAAGAGTATCACATCTCTTCTTTGCCGACGACAGCATCCTGTTCGCGAGGGCGACCCAAGAGGAGTGCTCTTTTCTAGCTGAAATCACCAGCCAGTATGAAAGAGCGTCAGGACAAAAGATCAACTACGAGAAATCGGAAGTCGCCTTTAGTGCAAATGTAAAACAAGACAGAAGGGAGTGTATCAAAAGGAGCCTACAGGTGCAGGAGGTAGACCGCCATGCCAAGTATTTGGGACTGCCTACGGCAATGGGGAGATCCAAGAAACAAGTTTTCAACTCCATAAAGGATAGGATATGGAAGAAATTACAAGGGTGGAAAGAAAAGCTTCTATCAAAACTGGGAAAAGAGATTCTCATAAAAGCAGTCATCCAAGCCATACCGACCTACTACATGAGTGTGTTCAAAATCCCAGACGGGTTGCTAGATGAGATTTGCAGGATGATTGCGAGATTCTGGTGGGGAGTCAAAGAAGGGGAACGTAAAATACACTGGATCAGCTAGGAAGCGCTTTGTGAACCGAAAGGCAACGGAGGATTGGGGTTCCGGAATCTGAGAGCTTTCAACCTTGCTCTATTGGCAAAGCAAAGGTGGAGACTAGCTACAAATCCAGAATCCCTCACAGGATGTGTCTTAAAATCCAAGTACTTCCCAAGGAAAGATGTTCTGGATGCGGACGTTGGGTATGGGCCGAGCTACACATGGAGGAGTATCCATGGGGCCATGCAACATACTAGAGACGGCTTCATATGGCGCATCGGTAGGGGGACGAAGATCCGCACCTTCAGCGATAGATGGATTCCCGGTCATTGTGGAAGGCTACATGCACGACAACATGAAGAGGGGGAGGATCGAATGGATGATGGACACCATGTCCAATCTTTCATAAAGCACGCGGAAGGAGCATGGGATGAGGAGCGCGTCCGCAGGCTGCTGCCGGCTACTCTTCATACCAGAATACTCAGCATCCCACTCGGTAACATGGAGGAAGAGGACCAACTCGTGTGGGAGCCTGACCCGAAGGGGGAGTTCACTACCCGGTCGGCTTACCAGTACCTTACTAAGGGCAATGGCAGAGCACCGATGGCAGACGGGAGCGAGTGGAATAAACTGTGGAGAAAGCAATGGCCACCTAAGCTTCGACACTTTGTTTGGAGAATTTGCAAGCAAGCACTCCCAACGATGTGTAGGTTACATAGAAGGCAGGTCACAACGACAAACCTATGCCAAAGATGCAAACAGGTGGAGGAAGATGACCTACACGCGGTCCTCCGTTGCGACTATGCAAAACGAGTGTGGGCTTGCGGTGGGTCAGAACTGAAGGAAACCACCGATATGGTGGCCAACACCGACGATCTGCTGCAGGTCCTGGTTAATCATGAAAAGGAGGAGGTGGCTGCGGAGCTGGAGACGATGATATGGATAGCGTGGACGGCGAGGAACAAGGCTATCTTTGAAGAGAAACCTCTTTACGAGGCGACGTTGGTAGCTAGCTTCACCAACATGGTCCGTGACTACCAGCACCACCAGGATAGGAAGAAGCGAGCGGCGGGACTAGAGGCCACGCGGCCGAGAGCCAAACCGTGGAAGCCGCCGGGACGGGGTGTGCTTAAGCTGAACGTCGATGCGTGTTGGCAGCAAGACGCAGCAGCTACTGGAGGTGCAATCGTCCGAGACGGGCAAAGGGAGATCAGGGCCACTTTCCAACTACAGCTTGGCCATGCTTCATCAGCTCTCATGGCAGAAGCTTTGGCGATGAGAAGAGCATTGAAGGAAACTCGCAGAATGGGATTCACTGAACTGGTGGTCGAGACGGACAGTCTGCTTTTGGTCCAAGCCATCAAGGTTGGACACCATGGGCGAGGTTACGAGGATCGTGTTGTCAAGCAAATCGTTACAGCGTCCTTAGATTTTCATGGTATAAACTTTTGTCATGTGTACCGCGAGGCAAATAGAGTCAGTCATCTGTTAGCCACTAAGGCACGCATGTTAGAGTTTTCCCTTTTTAGCATAGATAATTTCGATTCTGAAGTCATTGTACTAGCACAAAACGATTTGGGTTAATAAAATGACTTCGGTCCCACTTTCAAAAAAAAACATGGGACCGTTTCCCCCATCCCGGGGGTATCAATACATTCTCGTGGCTTTAGATTATGTATCGAAGTGGGTGGAAGCGGTAGCCACCCAGACCTGCGACACCAAGTCAGTTATCCAACTCTTCGAGAAGACCATCTTCCCTCGTTTCGGCGTCCCACGAACAGTAATAAGCGACGGAGGGTCGCATTTCGGAGAAAGACAGTTTGAAGCACTTCTGCGCAAGTATGGAGTGAAGCACAAGATCGCTACACCCTACCATCCCCAGACATCAGGACAGGTAGAGGTTTCTAACAGACAAATCAAGCAGATCTTGGAGAAAACTGTCAGCTGAACAAGGAAAGATTGGTCCATGAAACTAGACGACGCACTATGGGCATACCACACCGCTTACAAAACACCCATTGGAATCACCCCCTACCGTCTGATCTACGGAAAATCCTGCCACTTGCCGTTGGAATTGGAACATAAGGCCCTTTGGGCAATCAAGTTCCTAAATATGGACCTTGACAAAGCTGGAGAAAAGAGGTTTTTGCAGCTTCAAGAGCTCGAAGAGATGAGAATGAACGCATACGAAAATGCAAAAATCTACAAACAGAGGACCAAGTTGTGGCATGATGCCCATCTCAGGAGAAAAGATGTAAGCGAAGGAGATAAGGTCTTGTTATTCAAGTCCTCTATTTGTCTTTTCCCTGGGAAGTTGCAAACAAGGTGGTCGGGACCGTTCACAGTGTCAAAGATATATCCATCAGGGATGATGGAGCTTTACAACAAAGAAAATCCGAGTAAGGCCTTTAAGGTAAATGGGCACAGGGTGAAAAGGTTCTACGAAGACGAAGTGTTTGTCAAGAGGACAGAGACCAGTCTGCAAGATATGGGTACAATTGAGGGCTGAACATGATGATCCTACACCGGTCGAGCTGGCGACGCAAACCCCAGCACTCCTCGGGAGGCAGCCCGAGTTCTTCTTTCTTTCTTTCTTAGAATAGGTTGCATTTTTCTTATAAACAACAAAAACAAACTTTATGAATTGTAATAAGGCCCGAGTCGGAGCATGCGCCGAGCGTGCTGACTCTTCTGTTTTATGGGTCATCGCTTAATTTTTCGAAGCTTTGACGAGCATTTCTGTCTGAGGGCGATGGGTTCTGCCCTGACCTATGATGTTTTTCCCGTCAAATGCTTTTTCCCGCTTTGCTTTAAGTTTTAGGCTGTGTCGGGCAGCCGCTCAGCTGGCGCACAGACTCGCTCGTATCGGCCAGAGTTTCTTGGGCACCGCAAGCGCCGCGACGGTTAGCATCCCCGAGCGACATCCGTTTCGTGCGAGGAGTAAATGCCCTTCACTTTGGCCGACGGGACCGTCGTCTCGGGGACGACATGTTTTAACTGGTCGACGCGTGCGCCCTGATCTGACCGATTTGCCCCCAGCTGAACTCGGTATAAATACGAAGGGGGGACCATCGTGTCAGGTACCTCACTTGTTCACTTTTCAGCCACCTGGAACGCATGCAGTGACCCGTCTTTTGCTCGTGTGTCGGCCATCTCACCTTCACTCTAGTATCGGGCGATGTCTCCTATGAGCAAGGGTATAGCCCGACACACCTCTTACCCGACACGTTTTCTTTTACCCGACATGAGTCTTGTATTGTGTGCTTGGTATCGGTTGACTTGTTATTTTCTTATTGCCCGACATAGATATAGACCGACACATCTATCGACCGATAACCTTATCGCCCGACACAGGTTTCTTTAGCACACGCTGCTGATCGGGTTTATGTGCCTTACAAGATTGTATCGCCCGAAGAAGTAAAGCGCTACATATGACCTTGTCGCCTGTTACACCAGTGTCGGGCGGTGAGTCGTATCGTGCGGCATTCCTCGCATCGCCCAATTTTGCATCGACTCAAGTTTCTTTTAGTGGACGATACCCGGATTTCTGAAATAAGTGTTGTTTTTCTTTTATCGAGCGACACGTTCTCTTTCAAGGCGTCCTGTCAGATAGTTGCCCTGTGCGACATTATCACCCGATACACCTGTATCGAGAGGGATATTGTACTGCACGACAGACATATCACCCGATCCCGTCTCGCCCATGCTTTAATAAAGTTTTTCTTTTTATCTTTATCTGCCTAACGTATAAATAAATTTTGATTTTAAATAACATGTATGGCTCATACGGAGCAAACCACCAGCCGCGCCAACAACGGCGCGGAGATCAGCAATGACTGTCAGGCAGAAATGACAACAACAATGAAAGGGGAGATTTTTCTTGATTTGGTAGCTCCAATAGAGAGTCACCTAGTTATCAACCTGTCCCTGTGGTGGTTTATGACCATCTCCAGGGGCAGCAAGAGTGCGGCAACCAAGGCCTCCAAACAAGTTCGAGGCGCCCCAGTTCCGTCCTCTTAAGGGAGAGGGGCCACCCTGACTACACACTCCAGGGAACTAAACGAGGGACTGATGATCAGTCCTTTCGTGAATGTTCACAACGGAGATGTGGAGAAAAGGTGGGCCAGAAGTGAATTTTGAGGGTTACGCTCAAGCTCAACCGCTACTTCGCCGAAGCGAGCCCGCTAGACAACCTCCCAATGGCATGCTGCAACTTCGAAGGAGCATATTGCAGTATATCAGCAAGCTAACTCTCACTGGCTAAACTTTACCTCACTTTTGCTTTCTTCTCTACTCTGGGACAGAGTATGGAGTAAGTTTGGGGGGGGTATCCGTATGCCAGTGAGGGAGGTATAAATTTTCTTTAAACTCTTCAAGATTTCTACGCTGATGTGCTCTTATAGCTTCCTATATATTTGATCTACGCATGTATGCCATATATATAAAAATTTCAATTTTCAAAAACCTGCCCTTTACAAATTTCTGCCCCTATGCATATGTACAAAGTTGCTGTAATAATAATGAAAATCTGTTGTTACCTTTTGCAAAGTTTATTTTCTTTGTGCTAAATGTGATGCAAGTCCTGTTATATCTTTTTGATAATGCTGCTCCAAACGAACAAAAGAGTATACTTTGCCATGTCAAAAATTTCAAAAACATAATAATCTCGCGAACAGCTAAGAGATAAGTATGGAGAAGGAAAAAGCTGCCCAAACAGTGGAAATCTCTTTGTTTCCCTCACCCAACAAAATCCAAAAAAAAGGGAGAGAAGCCTCGAGAGAGTGAATAAAAGCATGAGAGTTGTACCCAATAATATATATATATATATATATATATATATATATATATACACCTCTTGTCTTCCAAAAGTACCCATCTTTAGGCATGGTAGATCCGGGGCAGTGATACGTAGGATGTGAAATCACTGCTCTAAAGCCAACTGGCTTGGACTGCAGGGACCACTTGCCCGTTAAGGGACCCTTACCTGGATGGACTGATGGGAAACAAGAATGAAAAACCCAAAAAGCCTTAGCCTACCCTATACACAACTTTCTGCCTCGAAAATAAAGCTGTTTGGTGCGTAAGCTAACTTCGGAATCATACAACAAAGTCTCGCTGAAGCTGTAGAGAAAATTTTTATTGAAATAATAAGGCTAGGAAATGCGTAGTCTTTTGTTTGAGTGAAGCAGCATTATCTCTAAAGGCATTACTACACTTGTTTTACCTCTTGGCCTGAAAGTTTTCTGAGCAAAAAGAAGCATCACAAAAATATAATTTAAATATTGATTGAGGACAATCAAAATGCTAAGTTTGGGGGAGTTGATAACATCAGTTTTTGTGACGTATTTGCCCTTTATTTTGTTATCAAAACTGCCCTTTTCTGCTATTTTCCTCTATTTTATTAGCATTTTCACAATAATTGGCCAAGCAATGCTCTTACTCCAATTTTCCTATCTTTTACAGAATTTTCCTCGCTTTTGTGCAATAAGGCCGATTCCGGCCCATGAATAAGTCCAGACCCATCTCGGCCTCCCTGACGCCCGATACAGCCTCTGCCCGACACGGGCTGGGTGACACAAAGATGCTCGACGAGGAGATGCCACGCGACAGAAACGTACCGGCCGACACACCTTCTACCTGACAGGGAGCCAAAGCCACCTCGACGACCCAGCTCGTCGGGCGACACAGCCACCCACCGGTAGGCGTGCCGCCCGCCACGTGACCAATAGCCAGCACCTTGCGCCGATAAATGCTTGTATCGGCCGTCCATCTCCATCGACCGGCGTACAAGGGAGCTACGTGGCGCTTCGAGCACCATGTCTTCCCACCAACCAGCTGACTATAAATAGCAGCTACAGGGAGCCGAAAAGACGGCTAGCACAACTCGCACAACTCGCACGGCCGGAACAGTTCGCATTCGGACAACTGACAGTTAGACAGTTGAGAGCTTGAGTGAGGAAACTCCGAGAGCACCCGTATCGTGCCCCAGTGCTCATCTCGGGCGACACTAGGTGAGCTTCTCCTCATCCCGAGAGGGAGGGGACAGTTCACTTAGGACCGTCCCGGGCGACACTGCGGGCCAATATCAGATGACATCACTGCCCGACACAAGTGGCCGACATCAATAATGCTTAGCTCTTAGCCCGACACGATATCAACCCGATACGCTTAGTCTATCGAACGTGACGCCCGAGAGGGTGTGTCGTCCGACATGAGCATATCAGCCAGAGCCCTTGACCGATGCAGTCGCCAGTCGGCGCGTGCCGCTCGAGAGGGTGTGTCACCCGACACCTCTGTATCGGGCTAGGCCTCTGACCGATATCGGGCAGGAGAGCTACAACACCCTGTCGCCGTTCTACATCAAGGAGGCGACACCTATCTTTTAATTCTGTTATTTAATTCTTTGTTTATGCAATGAATTAAGACCTTTAAATGTTTATGGAAATGGAAAGATTAAATTACTTGGTTCTCTATGCTTGGTGTACAATGTTGGATGACTGCTCTGTTTAATATCCGAACCCTAGCTTGCATGATTTGGATCGCGTTTCGATTAGCTACCGAACCGTTTTCCCATCGCAACAACTTCGAGAGTTGTGTTGCGGCTCTAGCGTTTGGTCCGATTCTGGAGTAGGAGAGTGCCTGGAACGGAGCTATTTTCTGTAACATTCCACTCTAATTGAAGCCCAGCAACCTCGAGAGGGGTGTTGATGTAGAGGTTAGAGGTACCCGCTCTGAGAGGAGGGGTGTAGGGTGTTACCGCTACCGCTTGTTTTACTACAGTCTTATCCTCCGAACCTTGCCTGAGCTCTAGTCTTTATCTTTCTGCTTCTGTTGCATGAAAAACCCCTAAAAACTGCTAAATGACTAAAACCTTAAATCTCTCTTGTAGCTCCATTTGGAGATAGTTTTCTTGTTTATTTCGTGACGTCTTACCGTTCCCTTTCGGGAATTTATATCTCTTTATACCTACCGGAGTGTAGCGTGTCGATTTATGGTTCTCAACACTACCCCCTTGTCCCTATGTTCGACCCCGTATGACTACTTCGACCCCGTGAGCAAAGTTGCGGGGGCCTAGAAGGATTCGGGTTTATAAATGTAAAAGCTCGACTACCTCAAATCCGCCTCCAATTTTGGACGCGCGATTTAGGCCGGTCAACTTTTTGGCTCCGTTGCCGGGGACAAGGCAATAGTGGTACTGTAAGATGAACCTGAATCCACTAACTACACTCCTGTGCCTCAAGCTTAGAGATAAGCTTGACAGCACTTGATGCATGGGTTTTGAGTCACTTTTATAGGCTTATTTTCTATCTGTTTTATGCATGTATTTGTCATTTTCTTGATTATATTTGCATAATTCACTATAGTTGGCCCTTAAACTCTTTTTGCATCAAATTATACTTCTTTTATCATATTTATATGATTTTATATAATCCATGGACTTATACACATGTTTTGGCACTTTTTCAGGCAGTTTTGCATTGTCCGGAGTCGATACTATCGACCCCCAGGTCGATAGTATCGACATTTCATCAAAAAGCAACCCCAAAACGTGATCTTGGAAGGAATAACCTGTGCCATGGTCGATACCATCGACCTAGGGTCGATACCATCGACAGCGTCGGGATCTGGCGATTTTCAGCACTAAAACGGAGCGTTTTAATCCGACGGTTGAGCTTTTTCGGAGCTGTAAAGTGGTCCTATGACCTAAGAAGAGCACGGACGGCCCGAGGAAAAAAGGACATTGTGTTGCACAACATCCAAGAAGGAGAGAGAGAGATAGGAGACGAGAGACGAAGGCCGTCAACCGAGCGATCCGGGCACCTTCGACGGGCGATTTTGCTGCCGGAAGACTGCAAAACGCACGTTTCTCGAGGAGGATCTCCAGGAACACCTTTGTATCAGGGGTTACACGAGTTTGCTCCATGTTTCCCATGTTTTTCTTCTCTACTCCTCTGTCTTTCATTGAGATGACCATGCGGGGCTAATCCCCTTTGTCTTTAGGACCGGGAGTAGCCCGGGGAATGCATTATATGACAATTTTATATTGATAATTCATACTTTCTCTCTTAAATCCGTGGTATAGATTCGTTTTCTCCATATATATTGTTATGCTTGATCACCATAATAATAACTTAATGCCCTTAATCACTTCGACAGAAGGATTAACGGTTGAAAAGAGACGAAATCTACATTAATTAATAAAACCCTTGACAAAGGAGTTGTAAAATTAATGGTGGGAACTGAGAGATCGTTTATAATGCGCTTAGTTTAGGGGAATGATCACTACGACGGTGGAATCAACCTAAACCTAAGTAGTGAATTACACCACGACAGTGGATAATTCTATTTTCAGGCCACTACCCGGATAGAGAGAGAAGAGTGAGGAATTATATAAAACCGAATACAATGTTGACCCGCGGTGAAACCACCATCCTAAAGATATCCCTTTGAATTGATTAAATTAACCTTTAATTGATTGTTTTCTTTGTTTGATTTTTATTTTCTTTTAAGTTCAACAACAAAACCCTACTTTGTTAATCGGCCTAGCTGATTGCGATTAGTTAGTAGAAGTCTCCAATAATTCACGTATCCCTGAGTTCGACTCGGGCCTCACAAGGCCTATATTACTCGACGCGTATACTTGCGTTTAAGCGCGTAGTAAAATACCTGAATCCACTAACTACACTCCTGTGCCTCAAGCTTAGAGATAAGCTTGACAGCACTCTTTTTCCTTTTTCTTTTCGTAGCATTATACTTAGCTTTAAATAAAATTTTCAATTTTCTAAACTTGATTTTCCATGCCTTTTCAGAAACTCTGAAGATCTGCGACTTGTTCCGCCAAGCTTTGAGACATGTCTCGCTGCGAGCAGTCCCTTTCTGCGGATGAATGTCAGGGCAAGGGCAAGAGGTCAAGCCAGCCTAACTTGGTTGGCCAGCTTTCTGCCTATATAAAGAGACAGGATGCCATCATCAGCCGACTGGTGTAGAACACGCTCCCTAGCCCTGGGGCTCTGGATTCGATGCAGTGCCAGATGGCCAGCTTGCAGACGCGCCAGCGCGAGGTTGATCAACGACTGACCCAGATGGCTTCTCTGATGAAGAATCCTGCAATAAAAGCACTCCCACACCCTGAATCTGCCGTAATGGCAGTTCTGAGGTCTGGAAGGACGCTGGAGTGCCCTCATGAAGCCAGGCTCGAGCCTGAGCAAAGGCCTGAGGGTGCAGATCCAACAGAAGGAGAAGAAAGACAGGTAGATGTTCGGGAGTCTGCGCAAGGTTCCCCTGAGGAGCTACCTGGCAGAAGGAATGCCTACGCTCCTAGGATCCCGTTCCCGTACAAACTAATAAAGGCGAATCTGAAGAAGCGTCACGAAAGGTTCATGGACTCGATCAGAAAACTGCATCTTGAAGTCCCCTTCCTTGACGCCCTGGAGGAGATGCCTACGTACGCCAAGTTCCTCAAGGACCTTATCACGAAGAAGAGAAGGGGAGGAAGGATAGAGATAGTGCAGCTAGCTTCCGCCTCATCCGCCTTCCTCAAACCCGACTTACGAAATAAGAGAAGGGATCCCGGAGCTTTCACAATCCCTTTCGCCATCGGGGACAACGTCGAGTGCAAAGGTCTAGCAGACTTGGGGGTAATCATTAGCCTCATGCCTCTAAGTTTCACACGAAGGGTGGGCTTGACCGACATGGTTGGAACCACCATGAAGATTCAACTGGAGGACCACACCTTTAAGAGACCCGTTGGCATTGTCGAAGATGTGCCGATAAGGGTTGGAGATTTCTTCATCCCTTGCGATATAGTAGTCATGGATACAGCTGAAGACCCCCGGTGCCCGATCATCTTTGTGCGCCCCTTCTTGGCAACAGGAAGAGCGCTAATTGATGTTTCCGAGGGGATGATCACCTTAAGGGTCGGAAATGACCATATGGACTTCAAGCTGAAAGAAATAATGAGGGGCCCGTCCATCTCTGAATCAGAACAGTTCGCAGATAGTTACAATAAATTCTGTGAGGAGATAGAGGAGGACTTCCGAACAGTAGACCCCCTCTTGAGGGCTATAAACTGTAAAGATCCTGACCTCGAAGATCCTGAGGTCGCAAAGCATCTCGACCTTCTCAGCCTTTCCGAGGAAGGCTTGTTAGAGGAAGATGTGGCGGTAGAGTCTGCGATGTATGTCTCTCTTGAAGGAGAACCTCAGGAGAAGACACCCAGACCAAATCCAGAGTTAAAAGTGTTATCCGAGGGCCTGAAGTACGAATTCTTAGATGAAGAGCACAGAAACCCCGTCATCGTGAACGCCGATCTTTCGAGCAGCCAGCTAGACTGACTCCTTGAAGAGTTAAGACTCCATAGGGGGGCTATAGGATACTCAGTGGATGATATCAGAGGCCTTAACCCCGCCTTGTGCATGCATCACATCAACCTGGAGGAATCTGCCAAGCCCCTGGCCCAACCCCAGAGGAAGCTGAACCAGATGCTCAAGGAGGTCGTCAAGAAAGAGGTAATAAAGCTTAGGGATGCGGGGATCATTTACCCAATCAGCGACAACAATTGGGTAAGTCCGATCCACGTAGTACCCAAAAAGGGCGGGATGACAGTGGTCAGGGGTGAGAAGGGCGACGAGGTGGCGGTAAGGACCGTCACCGGCTGGTGGATGTGCATTGATTACCGAAAGCTTAATTAGGCTACAAAGAAGGATCATTTTCCGCTACCTTTTATTGACCAAGTTCTTGAAAGGTTAGCGGATCACGATTTCTTTTGTTTTCTTGATGGCTTTTCAAGTTTTTACCAGGTACCCATCTTACCCGACGATCAAGAGAAAACAATGTTCACCTGCCTTTACGACACTTATGCCTTCCGAAGGATGCCTTTCGGACTCTGCAATGCCCCCGCCACCTTTCAACGATGCATGATATCAATGTTCTCAGATTTTCTGGAAGACATCGTACAAGTTTTCATGGACCAAGTTCTTCAAGGAGTCGGTCTAGCTGGCTGCTCGAAAGATCGGCGTTCACGATGACAGGGTTTCTGTGTTCTTCAACTAAGAATTCGTACTTTAGGCCCTCGGGTAATGCTTTTAACTCTAGTTTTGGTCCGGGTGTCTTCTCCTGAGGTTCTCCTTCAAGAGAGACATACATCACAGACTCTACCGCCACATCTTCCTCTGACAAGCCTTCCTCAGAAAGGCTTAGAAGGTCGAGATGCTTTGCGACCTCAGGATCTTCGAGGTTAGGATCTTTACAGTTTATAGCCCTCAAGAGGGGGTCTACTGTTCGGAAGTCCTCCTCTATCTCCTCGCAGAATTTATTGTAACTATCTGCGAACTGTGCTGATTCAGAGATGGACGGGCCCCTCATTATTTCTTTCAGCTTGAAGTCCATATGGTCGTTTCCGACCCTTAAGGTGATCATCCCCTTAGAAACATCAATTAGCGCTCTTCCTGTTGCCAAGAAGGGGCGCCCAAATATGACCGGGCACCGGGGGTCTTCAGCTGTATCCATGACTACTATATCGCAAGGGATGAAGAAATCGCCAACCCTTATCGGCACATCTTCGACAATGCCAACGGGTCTCTTAAAGGTGTGGTCCGCCAGTTGAATCCGCATGCTGGTTCCAACCATGTCGGTCAAGCCCACCCTTCGTGCAAAACTTAGAGGCATGAGGCTAATGCTTGCCCCCAAGTCCGCTAGACCTTTGCGCTCGACGTTGTCCCCGATGGCGAAAGGGATTGTGAAAGCTCCGGGATCCCTTCTCTTATTTGGTAAGTCGGGTTTGAGGAAGGCGGACGAGGCATAAGCTAGCTGCACTGTCTCTATCCTTCCTCCCCTTCTCTTCTTCGTGATAAGGTCCTTGAGGAACTTGGCGTACGTAGGCATCTCCTCCAGGGCGTCAAGGAAGGGGACTTCAAGATGCAGTTTTCTGATCTTATCCATGAACCTTTCGTGACGCTTCTTCAGATTCGCCTTTATTAGTTTGTATGGGAACGTGATCCTAGGAGCGTAGGCATTCCTTCTGCCAGGTAGCTCCTCAGGGGAACCTTGCGCAGACTCCCGAATGTCTGCCTGTCTTTCTTCTCCTTCTGCTGGATTTGCACCCTTAGGCCTTTGCTCAGGCTCGGGCCTGGCTTCATCAGGGCGCTCCAGCGTCCTTCCAGACCTCAGAACTGCCATTACGGCAGATTCAGGGTGTGGGAGTGCTTTTATTGCAGGATTCTTTATTAGAGAAGCCATCTGGGTCAGTTGCTGATCAACCTCGCGCTGGCGCGTCTGCAAGCTGGCCATCTGGCACTGCATTGAATCCAGAGCCCCAGGGCTTGGGAGCGTGTTCTGCACCAGTCGGCTGATGATGGCATCCTGTCTCTTTATATAGGCAGAAAGCTGGCCAACCAAGTTAGGCTGGCTTGACCTCTTGCCCTTGCCCTGACATTCATCCGCAGAAAGGGACTGCTCGCAGCGAGACATGTCTCAAAGCTTGGCGGAACAAGTCGTAGATCTTCAGAGTTTCTGAAAAGGCATGGAAAATCAAGTTTAGAAAATTGAAAATTTTATTTAAAGCAAAGTATAATGCTACGAAAAGAAAAAGGAAAAAGAGTGCTGTCAAGCTTATCTCTAAGCTTGAGGCACAGGAGTGTAGTTAGTGGATTCAGGTTCATCTTATAGTACCACTATTGCCTTGTCCCCGAGAACGGCGCCAAAAAGTTGACCGGCCTAAATCGCGCGTCCAAAATTGGAGGCAGATTTGAGGTAGTCGAGCTTTTACATTTATAAACCTGAATCCTTCTAGGCCCCCGCAACTTTGCTCACGGGGTCGAATTAGTCATACGGGGTTGAACACAGGGACAAGGGGGTAGTGTTGAGAATCATAAATCGACACGCTACACTCCGGTAGGTCTAAAGAGATATAAATTCCTGAAAGGGAACAGTAAGACGTCACAAAATAAACAAGAAAACTATCTCCAAATGGAGCTACAAGAGAGATTTAAGGTTTTAGTCATTTAGTAGGTTTTAGGGGTTTTTCATGCAACAGAAGCAGAAAGATAAAGACTAGAGCTCAGGCAAGGTTCGGAGGATAAGACTGTAGTAAAACAAGCGATAGCGGTAACACCCTGCACCCCTCCTCTCAGAGCGGGTACCTCTAACCTCTACATCAACACCCCTCTCGAGGTTGCTGGGCTTCAGTTAGCGTGGAATGTTACAGAAAACAGCTCCATTCCAGGCACTCTCGTACTCCAGAATCGGACCAAACGCTAGAGCCGCAACACAACTCTCGAAGTTGTTGCGACGGGAAAATGGTTCGGTAGCTAATCAAAACGCGATCCAAATCCTGCAAGCTAGGGTTCGGATATTAAACAGAGCAGTCATCCAACATTGTACACCAAGCATAGAGCAACAAGTAATTGAATCTTTCCATTTCCATAAACATTTAAAGGTCTTAATTCATTGCATAAACAAAGAATTAAATAACAGAATTAAAAGATAGGTGTCGCCTCCTTGATGTAGAATGGCGACAGGGTGCTGTAGCTCTCCTGCCCGATATCAGTCAGAGGCCTAGCCCGATACAGAGGTGTCGGGTGACACACCCTCTCGGGCGGCACGCGCCGACTGGCAACTACATCGGTCAAGGGCTCTGGCCGATACGCTCATGTCGGATGACACACCCTCTCGGGCGGCACGTTCGATAGACTAAGCGTATTGGGTTGATATCATGTCGGGCTAAGAGCTAAGCATTATTGATGTTGGTCACTTGTGTCGGGCAGTGATGTCGGCCGATATCAGCCCGCAGTGTCACCTAGGACGGTCCTAAGTGAACTGTCCCCTCCCTCTCGGGATGAGGAGATGCTCACCTAGTGTCACCCGAGATGAACACTGGGGCACGATACGGGTGCTCTCAGAGTTTCCTCACTCAAGCTCTCAACTGTCTAACTGTCAGTTGTCTGAATGTGAACTGTTCCGGCCGTGCGAGCCGTGCGAGCTGTGCTAGCCGTCTTTTCAGCTCTTTGTAGCTGCTATTTATGGTTAGCTGGTTGGTGGGAAGACATGGTGCTCGAAGCGCCACGTAGCTCCCCTGTACGCCGGTCGATGGAGATGGACGGCCGATACAAGCATTTCTCGGTGCAAGGTGCTGGCTATTGGTCACGTGGCGGGCGGCACGCCTGCCAGTGGGTGGCTGTGTCGCCCGACGAGCTGGGTCGTCGAGGCGGCTTTGGCTCCCTGTCGGGTAGAAGGTGTGTCGGCCGGCACGTTCCTGTCGCGCGACATCTCCTCGTCGAGCATCTTTGTGTCACCCAGCCCGTGTCGGGCAGAGGCTGTATCAGGCGTCAGGGAGGCCGAGACGGGTCTGGACTTATTCATGGGCCGGAACCGGCCTTATTGCAAAAAAGTGAGGAAAATTCTGTAAAAGATAGGAAAATCGGAGTAAGAGCATTGCTTGGCCAATTATTGCGAAAATGCTAATAAAATAGAGGAAAATAGCAGAAAAAGGGCAGTTTTGATAACAAAATAAAGGGCAAAAACATCACAAAAAATGATGTTATCAGAAGCCCCCAATACCCCTATGTATATAGGAGGGTCATGGGACAGGGTTCTCCATCCCGGGCAATGCGGGACAGGGTTCTCCATCCCAGGCAATGCAGGACAACTGCAGAAAGCAACTGGTGGGAGGAGAGTGTGTTGGCGACTAGTACGCCAACAGGAGGGTGTGTCTCCTTCCAATTCCTTATGGGATAAGGAGATTGGAGTTCCAGGTGGTCCGTGTGGACTACTTCAGAGGCGGGAGATTTCTGCCGCTCGGAAGACAACCTTCAATCCTGTCAGTCCCGGTGCAACCAGGAGCTGCACAAACACCGTCCAAGACCGGAGGTGAAGACCGTGCAAGCCGCAAGGTATTGTCACCGAGCAAGCCTCGGGACAAGGTATGATTCCACAAACCATCCCTTTTTCTATTGTATAGACGTTGACGCGTTTCCTTGTTCTGGGTTTGGGGAGGAAATAATTTTTTGTTTCCGCTGCCTTCTCTGCCTCCCTAAAACCCAACAGTGGTATCAAAGCCACGTCAACTGCTCTATACTTTAGGGATTATAGATATGATCGATTTTGGTTTGTTGCCTTTATTTATTGCATACGATGCGAATAAAATTGGCTTTATGCATGTCCAATACTAAATCCACAAATCCCAATTTACATATATGATATTTATTATTAATGCACTCGATAAGCGTCGCCCTTAAACATGTTTTGTGGTGGATGTATAGCGTGGTTATGGCCAATAAACCCTATCTGTGTATGGTTGCATGTGGTTTCTTGCATCTCGGTCTGCACACCGATCTTCCTTCTCCTATTCCTGATGTAACTCGAAATAATTTGATATTTCTTTCCTACCTTTGCTCCCCTCGAATGTAACTCGAGGTTTCTCCTTTTACAATGTAAAATAGGATAGAATTTTATTTCATGTTATGTCAAAGAACGGAGGACATCCTGACAATAGCTGAGACGATCGGTTCAAGGCGTGGACCGATCGGTTGACGTTCCAGACAATTGGTTCAAGGAGTCAACCGATCAGTTGATGACTGGTTGGAGGAGCGAGACAAGCGGGTGGCAGCCAGAAGGAGATGCACGACGACCAGTCAAACCGATCGGTTGGAGGAGCCAACCGATCGGTTGGTGGCACCCAGACGACCGGCCAGAGAGAGCAAATCATTCATATGATGAGTTGATCAACTCAGAAGGCAAAGCACAAAGTTCATCTTGTACAGGTTGCATGTGATGTAGACCTAGATGACCGTGATTCCTCTTGGATCGAGGAATCACATTAGGATGGCCATAATCATTGCTTTTATTGTTTCACATGTTTTCAGTGGGATATAGCATGTATATCATACGTACTATGTATTGTGGTGATTGGATATGTATATGTATATAAAAACCAAATCCCTCATCAAATATTAAGTTTTAGATGCCTTCCAAATGCGACGCACATGAAAAGCTTGATCGACCAAGTGTGGGCACGCCCTAGCATGGTGCACCGTCTATCTCATGGAAGCATGAAGGATGAATGTGTGGGTCTGCCCTAGCAGGGTGCATATTCATCGTGTTTGATTTGGGTCAGACTTAACAAGGTGACCTAGATGGGATCTAGCACCTTGAGGCATGGAGATGATCATGGGAAGGAGTTGCATATGACATCTTATTAAGAGTTGCATATGATGCAATTGGTAAGAGTTTCCTACCTGAGAGATCTAAGTTGTGGGTGACATTCCTAGCTGGTCCATGGCTTAGAGGATTTCAGGATCTTGCCCACTAGAAGGTTGTACGCTGCAATCTTCTGAATTGATGGTGAGGGCTATCAATTTGAACTAAAATAGTGGGAGCGATAATTAATTAAAGGCCTAATTATATTGTCAACTTTTCAAATCAATCAAATAAGTCAAAAATGAGTTTTTGGACTAAAATTGCATATTTCCTTTTATAGTACAAATGACAACAAACAACAATCACTTTTCTTTGCGATCGGTCCTTGAAAAGGACAAGCTAAATGGGACAAACTTCCACGACTGGTATAGGACATTGAGAATTGTTCTCACTCAAGAGCGAAATCTCTATGTCCTGGATACTCCAATTCTAGAGGAACCTGCTCCTAATGCACCAAAGACAGAAAGGGATGCTTACAAGAAGCATTCTGATGATGCCATTGATGCAAAGTGCTTGATGTTATGCTCCATGGACCACGAGTTACAGAGACAACATGAGAACATGGGTGTCATTGAGATGATTCAGCATCTCAGGAACTTGTATGAAGATCAAGCACGGCAAGAGAGATACGATGTCTCAAGGGCACTGTTCAAGTGTGTCATGACAGAAGGAGATCCAATTGGTCCTCACACACTCAAGATGATTGGGTATGTGGAGAACCTGACAAGACTGGGATTTCTACTGAGCCAAGAGTTGGCTACTGACCTGATACCGCAATCGTTGCCAGAATCGTACAGTCAGTTTGTGATGAACTACAACATGAACAACTTTGATAGGCCACTGTCAGAGTTGTTGGGCATGTTGAGGACAGCCGAGACACAGATGAAGAAGGACAAGCCTAAGTCTATGATGGTGATCACGAGTAAGAAAGGAAAGTCCAAGCGCAAGGGCAAGGGCAAAGCTAAGAAAGGTTCTGATGCTAGCCAGGAGCCCAAGTCGTCTTCTGCTCTCAAGTCCAAGGGAGGCGTGACCAAGAAAGGAAATTGCCACCATTGTCAAAAGCCAGGACATTGGAAAAGGAATTGTCCTCTCTATCTGGAAGAACAAAAGAAGAAGGAGGCGACATACGTCTCTACTTTAAGGTGTCATGAAAGTAAACTTGTAACACTTTTTGAGGTATATGATACCAAAATGTAAAGTGTAAAACACTCAATAAATGGGGCAAGTGTTGCAGCCATAGATAGGAGTACTTTAGTTTATTTTCAGCCTAAAAGGCATGTAATAGAGTTATGAACTTCTATTTCATATTTGCCAATAGATAGAAACACTTTATTTTTGCATATTGTATGACAATGATGGCAATCAATAAAGTTGATGTTTCAATCTTTTAAAGATATCATCTTTGTGGAAATGCCTTATTTATCTTGTGGTATTTCATATGCATAAGATAAAATGATACCTAAAAGTTATAGATAACTCAAACAATCAAATTAGCATCAATAATGAGAAATTCATTTCTAGTGTCCATGTGATGGATAAATCTAGACTCTTTTGGTTAGAAAACCAGTAAGAGACATGAATATCTTGGACATGATTAATCAATCTTCACTAATGGTAGTGGGAGAATGATTATCCTATTAGGTATGATACATGTGATGTATTTACATACCTATTGGAACAAAGGCTAATACTTCAAATGGTGTTTAGAGAAATACCAATATGAATATCTTGAAGTGTTCAAGATTATCATAGATGAAGTGCAAATTTGGTAAAGTGTTAATTCTTGATGAGATCAATGAATGAATACTTGGACCAAATGTTTGAGATCCTTATGAGTGATTATGATAGTGTATCATAATGAACTCATGATTAAGGCATGGTGATGTCTAAATCAAGAAGGAATCATACTCTAAGGAGTTAGAGAATGATTGTCAAATAACTAAATTCTTCTTAATAAAAGAATACCCCACACTAATAAAGGACATTGAGAATAACAAGGAGTTGTGAGTTCTTATATGCTTGACAGATACACCTCAATTATCTATTTGATGAGTTGTTCATGTGATGAGTCAACTATCTAGATGAATATGAGGAACCGAATTTTGAGTTATGGTTTGTGACCATTACATCCTAAATGACATCCATGTAAACCATAAGGTATGACCTTAATGGTAGCACTCATTGGAATAAAATCCATAAGTGCAAATAAGTCTTAAGCGTTAAGACACATGGATAACATTTTGAGAAGGATAATGCTTGTTGATTGTAACTTAATGACTAAGACATTTGGCATATGGATACTAAAAATGCATTCCTAAGAGGAATAAAACAAGGATGTGTACGTGACATAACCTATAAGGTTTATGAATCCACTAATGCAAATGAAGTCCATAAGTTACAATGGACTAATCAATGTGATTGACTGAGTACAAGCAACTCAGAATTGGATCTTTACTTTGATCATATAGTCAAAGGGTTTGACTGATAAGTCAAAAGATAAAGAAGGGATCTGTGATTTAGTGAGAGAGTGTTCACATTCCACATGTTGATGTGAAATGGAAATGTTCTAGAATGGAAATCCAAAAGTGGAAATTATCTTTAAGGAAGATAGAGATGTTTCCTATGTGATAGGAATAGAGATCTATAGAGATAGTTCTCGAAAACCTCTTGACCTGAAAAGAGAAAGCATACATTGGCAATCTATACTGAAGAGTTCAGTATGCACAGATTCAGTGGGAGAGAACTTGTCCATGTTACATGGAGTTAGTATCCCAAGGCCAAGTGTCCAATTCTTATGAAGAATGGGAACACTAATAATAGATATGGATCTATCATGTATGTAATCATCCCATTACCTTGCATGTATTGACATGGAAAGAACAAAATGCATTCATCATCTTGTATGTATGACATGGCAATATGATGTGCTCATCCTGATAACTCGTATGTGGGACATGACGAGTGGATGTCTGTCTGCTTCCAGTAAGGGTTACTGGAATACCATGAGAACTTGACAAGTACTTGGGAAGTACTAGTTCTATGGAGAAAAGGAAGAGTTCAATGTAAAGAGTTACATTGATGCAAACTTCTGAAAGGACAGAAAATTAATCGCAAAATATATATAGGATATATAAAAGTGAAAGTTTGTTGATAATTGGAAGTGTTCCAATAAAACCATTTAAAAGGAAATGCTGAGTATCTATGCGTTAGAGAACAGCAGTGGATACTATATGGATCTGGAAGTTCATGAGATGAACTTATAGATATTCCGCTCATTGATGACAAGTATGGAATCCTTGATCATGCAATGTGGCTAAAGGTTAGCAAAGGAATACTAGATCACAAATTACGACAACTCCATCTCATACGTATGACGTACATCGAAGAGATGAGAGACATGCAATTTATACTGACTTTGGCAAGGTGTTGCCATAACTCACTATGTTCGCACTAAGAGCACAGTAACATGTGGGACATGTTTGAAGATCACTATGAATATGATTCAAGGATGATTGGCTCGCAGTGCAAGTGGGAGTCTGTTGGTATGTATGCCCTGAGAGCCAATCATGGGATGATCGGTGGGATACATTGAGATTGATTTGATAAACATCAAAGGCAAGCTTCCAATTCTTTCTGGTTCAGTCATATGAGATAGTGATAGAACAGATTGAATGTCTAGAGAATGACAGTACTCAATGACGTATGCCTTCAGGTTGATGACCTGAACGATGAGATCATACAGATGCTAAGAGTTTGTACATTCTTGTTATGTTCCTAGTCGGATGTCATTGTGGAAGGTATATAGACAACAATGACACACAAGACTAGATTGTGGTGTTGGTTGATGACAGAATCTCATTAGTCAAGATATAGAGATATCAAACCAAACACATAGGTACTTGTTAGAGAACAAGTGTATTAGACAGACCCACCGTGAGTTTGACACATGGAACCATGACATGGCAGTCACAGTCAGTACTCACAGTGATGGTGGTGAGTGTGATTCTTTGACCTGAAATCACTACACTCAACACATGTCGTTGGGCACACTTTGACATCATCAAACGCAGTCCTAAAACATGGGTTGTTATAAAGGTGATGATTGGGTGGCTTTGACACATGGGGCTTTTGAGGGGTGAGTGATAGATATGGGATTTGTCCCTCCTGAGGGAGTTTGATATCCAAGGCCACTTGATGAGTAGGATTGAAATAGGCGTGCGCACGCATGTGTGAATCAGTATGTGATATTGATACATATCTCTTCCAATCTGCTCTGAGATCAAGAAAGTGAATGAACGTTGACAGGATGATTTCTCCATGCCTCGAGTTCATTCAGGATATCAGTGATAAAGGAATTATACATTCACTGTAACACCATTCATGGATTGTAGGATTGAAAGTTGTTCTCCAACTTTATATTTCACTTGGGTAGCACTGATGTGTGACTAGGCACCGCTCTTTGCTTGTGAAGTCATAAGTGTTATGGACTTTCACTGCCAACATGAAAAGGACATGCAGGGTCACACACATAGGATTTAACCTGGAAGAGGACACAAACAATGTTTAGATTGATTGCTAAAGGAGTTTAGTAGTTCAATTAAACACTCAATTAATTGATAGCTCAAAATCATAGTGTTCAAGGTGTTGGACATATTGATTGGAGTATCAGATTGATTGAAACTACAATTGACTATTTCTGCACGATCTGCATTCCCAACCGATCGACTCATGTGATGAACCGATCGGCTCAGCTTGGTGAACCGATCGGCTCAGGTTGTGAGTCGATCGGCTCATGGTCAGGGTGAAACAATTGCCTCAAGTGTTGAAACGATCGGTTCAACTGATGCAACTGAGCAAGTTGGGAAAGTAGGATTGGTGAGAAATTTCCTTCTCGTTTCAATTGCCCAATTTGATTGGAACAAGGATTGATATTTGATGCCAATTAGAAACAAAAGATGGAAAGTCAATTGGGAACTGATCAAGACCACGAACCGATCGGTTCACATGTGAACCGACCGTTTCATGGGTCCCAACCGATCGGTTGAGGTGTCAACCGACCGGTTGAGGTCCCCAACCGATCGTTTCAGTTGTAAAACGGTCGGTTCAGGTTGCGAGTTGGTTGTTTTGTGGAAAATCTCGAACCCTTCTATTCCTGCTTTTAGTCCCGCATTTCCCGGGATGGAGAACCCTGTCCCATGACCCTCCTATATATATACGGGTATTGGGGGCTTCTCAGAGTACAACACAGTGCAATTAGTAGCTCTACAAAGTTGTCGTTCTCTGTGGTTTTGGTAACCGAGAGAGCCCGAGCGAGTGCTACCCGATAAGGGAGGCACAACAAGGGAAAGACAACTGTAGAAAGCAACTGGTGGTAGGAGAGTGTGTTGGCGACTAGTACGCCAACAGGAGGGTGTGACTCCTTCCAATTCCTTGTAGGACAAGGAGATTGGAGTTCCAGGTGGTCCGTGTGGACTACTTCAGAGGCGGGATATTTCTGCCGCTCAGAGGACAACCTTCAATCCTGTCAGTCCTGGTGCAACCAGGAGCTGCACAGACACCGTCCAAGACCGGAGGTGAAGACCACACAAGCCACGAGGTATTGTCGCCGAGCAAGCCTCGGGACAAGGTATGATTCCACAAACCATCCCTTTCCTATTGTATAGACGTTGACACGTTTCCTTGTTCTGGGTTTGGGGAGGAAATTTTTTTTTGTTTCCACTGCCTTCTCTGCCTCCCTAAAACCCAACAAAATAGACACACTCATGATTTTTGTTGCCTAGAATATGCTCGATTGTAGATGCTTACGGTTGTTGACTCTCCTTTTCTTGAACCTTCGGAGATTGAAAATGATAATGGAGGGGCTCATAAGATCAATTTTGAATATGAATGGAAACCTAAAGTTTGTCCTATCTATAAGCTTTTTGGGCATGACGATTGCAAGATTCTTGAAGGACCTAGGATCTAAAAAATTTGGGTGAGAAGAAAAATGTAGAGAATTCAGTTGAGTAAACTACAGATAAAAATAAGGAAATCAAGGCTGATAATGATATTGTTGGGTCTTTTGTAACTACAGAAGAGGGTTTAGAGATGGAAGAGGTCCATGGAACCACTGAAAACTTTGAATTAGAAAATGAAAATGGGGAGGAGGCAACAAGATATTGGGAGTGTTTGATCTCATTACTTCCCCTAATTCTGCTGATGTAGCTAGGCTAACTAAAACTAGCCAGAATACTAAAGAGTTCTACATTCCAGGGAAATCCAAGAGGACTAGAGTGCTCGATCCCAATATAGCTACCTTGTGTAATAGATTCAAAAATTTGATGAATGAAGGCCTCTGAGGCAGAGGAACTAGTCTAAACCTATGAAGAATCAATAAATAAGATGTCAAATGGATGACATATCCCACAATATTGTCTACTAGAATCTTAGAGGCCTTAAAATAAAAGACTTTAAGGTTCAAGAGTAGATGAATAAAACCCCATCTAGTTATTCTGAATGAAATGAAAGTTAGAGAAAGAAAAATTCAAAAGCTTCTTAACAAGTTTTATCCTGATTGCAACTACGACTCCTACCACGTCTCATATCTCCCAGTAAGAGTTATTGTCTTGTTGAACACCAGTTATTGTGAAGTAACAAAGATTGAGGAGACAGATCAATATGTCGACTCTAAAATTCATGTTGATGACAAGGTTTTTTTACCTCACTACGATTTATGGGCATAAACTTGATTAGGATAGAAGTAGTCTCTGGCACAATATTGAATGTATTCACTAATATATGTTTTATTCTTGGATCCCCATGGAAGATTTCAATGTTGTAAGAAAGGATGAAAAGAAACTTGGTAACGAACGCCCCTCCAGAAGATCTATGGAAGATTTTAATGATTGTGTGTTTAATTGTGGTTTATTTGAGTTTAAGTTAAATGGTCTTGCTTTCTCCTAAAACAATCACCATGACGGTGACAAATTTATCACTTCTCACTTGATAAGATTCTTCACAAATCTAAGTTTATGAAATCCATTTTCTAGTTTTCTAGTTATCTCCTTACTATACGATTAATGGTCATAGAACCTAAATCTTCAAAGTGGGAAAAGAAGAAAAGTTAATGCTCCTTTCAGATTGATTAATGTGTGGGCTAAAAGGAATGATTCCAAGGATACAATTCGTGAAAGGTTGGAGAATTGATCATGATGGGCTCCCTATGTTTAATGTTTATGCTAAGATGAGGAATGTGCAAGGAGTGCTTTCAAGGTGGAATAAGAATATTGTTGGGAACCTCTTAGATGATGCTAGAATTTTAGAGAGAAGACTTTACAAGGCTCAGTCAAGTCTTGTTGATAAGCCTACTAACCTAGAAGTCTAACATTAGGCTATTGTTGCATGAAAGAAGAACATCAAGCCTTAAGTATGATGGACCGTATCTTTAGGAAGAAGTCTCGTTCAGATGGCTTAGTGAAGGTGACTCTAACACTAGATTTATCTATTCCTCAATCAAAGTCATAAGGCACACCAATTTAATGAAGCTATTGAGATCAATGGTTCCCTCAACATGAATCTAGATGAGATTAAGAACTATAATCCGAATTATTATTACAATATTTTCAGTAATGGCCATGTATACAATATGTGCCTTCTTGAAGATTTAAACTTCATTAGAATGGATGATATCCACATGTTATTCTTAGACATATGTGTCACTCCTATTGAGATTGATGACGTCATCAACAGTATCAATGTTGGCAAGTGTCCTAGGTTGGATGGCTATAATGGAAAGCTCGTCAGGTCTAGTTGGTTGTCCGTGAAAATGATGTCACCCTTGTTGTGCTTCATTTTTTCAAGGCTGA
This sequence comes from Alisma plantago-aquatica, assembly GCA_963693085.1. Classification (NCBI taxonomy): domain Eukaryota; kingdom Viridiplantae; phylum Streptophyta; class Magnoliopsida; order Alismatales; family Alismataceae; genus Alisma; species Alisma plantago-aquatica. Next base: position 104,932,447 of record OY856413.1, on the reverse strand, counting down.
AAGACTTCTTAGAGAAGAAAATTGTACCTTTATCACCCCAATTCCTAAGTCTACAATATAAAACTTTGAAGAACTGGAGACCAATTTCCCTCTGCAATGTGGTGTTCACGATAAATACCTAGATTATGAGTAATAGACTCCCAAATGTTCTCCTTGCTATGATAGAAATAATCAATGTGCCTTTGTGAAAGGTGAAAACACTACAGATGCTATTTTAGTCATCTAATGAGCTTATTCATGATTCAAACTGGAAAGATAGGAAGCATGAGTGATAACATCAGTTCATTTGAATAAATGTTTAGAGATCTCAAATTCATTCATTCTATACTTAAATACCAACTACCTAGTTCTTATTAACTTGTATTGCAAATTGTAGAAATGAAACTCAAAATCATGAAGATTGATGGTAAAGATTATATTATTTGAGGCCTCAAATCATGGCTTGCACGTGAGTGAGGACAAAGCACACAGTTAAGGCTAGTGGTGGTCTATGGGAACAATCGTCATTCTTAAAACTCTACTATAACCATGGGCAGTGGGTCCAGGCGTTACAATAGCCACCTACATGGGCATATATATATAAGGCCTCAAATCATGGCTTGTGCGTGGGTGAGGACAAAGCACACAGTTAAGGCTAGTGGTAGTCTATGGGAACAATCGTCATTCTTAAAACTCTACTAGAACCATGGGTAGTGGGTCCAGACGTTACAATAGCCACATGCATGGGCATATATATATATATATATATATATATATATATATAATACTCATGCAGGTAGCTATTCTCTCCAAAAGTAATTACTTTTCTACAATTATATTTATATATATATTCATATATATATTCATATATATATATATTCATATATATATATATATATATATATATATATATATTTATATATCGTATAACTAGTTGTGGAGTGGCAAAAGATTGTTTACACACATTAGTGGTGCATGTTTGACTCAATGATTTGTTTTTCCTCAGGTGGTAAAACAAAACTATATGTACATGTACGTTGGTTTCAACTTCCTTGTGTAATTTTTTGGATTTGCCACGACAAAAGCATATGCATGGTATGTGCACATGTGATTTTTTTAGTTACAAATTTATAGTATTTTACGATACATTTAGTATTGTTGTTTTCAGAATCTAAATTAAAATTTTAACTAGATTAATTTTTTGTTTGAGGGGTCAACTCCAAACATTATTTATTTCGTAAATCATGTTGGGCCAGTACTCTTCTAGTAACAACTAGAGCAGCGTTAGCTTCCATATGAGCTACTACATTATTAGCTTGATTTATATGCAAAAAGGAAAGAAATTAAAAGAACTCCTAATGGCTAAGATTTCATGGGCAAGAAGGCCCAAGTAGTCTCTTGTAGTGTTACCTTACTCGAGCATATTTAAAAGGATTAGGGAGTTTGTTTCCAACTAAACATCTCTTAGTTGCATCGTCTTGGCTTCCAGTACAACCCAACCTTGATGTAGTAGCTTTTGCAATCTCAACCGACTAAATAAACTCCATGAGGCATGAAATACCATAGTCAATTTATCCATGTGGTTGTGGTAAACTGCACCAACACCCATATGTCATTTTTAATCTTTGATAACATATGTTTTGTTCCTTACAACTTTAGGAAATGACACACATATACATAGGTTCAATATCTCTTGATTGAAATACATATAGAGATTTTTGGTTGTATTCAATCATTGATGGTCATAAATTTGTGATTGGATTGCTTACAGAAGAGGTTAGGAAAAAGTGGCTTCCTCAATGAAAATGTTATGTTTTCTACTCATCCATGTAGTCCACTAGATCACTACAATTTGTCAAACTCCTACTATGAAACATTTTTGAAAATATGAATCATGGTTATGATAATAAGATGATTGTCATTGAGGATTTCTTGAATATTTAAGTTGCTCGCATCCCACATAGCTTGCGCCCATGTATGACTAAAAACGTGGGGAGAAACTCAACATTGGCTTCAAAAATTGAGAAAACCATGTTTCCAATGCAGCTCTATGTCTACGAGAAAAGCTTAATAGTATATAGGAAAAAGAGAAAGTAATAAGAGGGAGGTAGATCCATACATCATCTTAGGTGATTAACAAGAACAACCGACGGTGGTACTTAATGTGTGCAAACCCTAGCACTAAGTGAAGTTATTTGTAGTGCTCATAGTACACTCAAGTCTTAAGAAGCGAGTGGATATCATTGAGTTTGTTAAACTTGGGACTAACATCTCCTCTGGAATTGGACCCTTTATGTAGAAAATGCCTTTATGATCCTTTGCGTATCCACACAAAAGAAAATAATATGTCATCTATATGGTATAAGGAGCAGCTAAACCGTGATAGGGAAATGACTATGTTTGCCAAGAATATACTTCACATTCCTACCAGGACCTCGCCCATATATATATGTATATTTGCCCTACTTATATGGGAATAAAACAAAAAACTAGTTCAATGAGTCTAGCAAAGGAGATATATCTATGGTATACTAGATACATGAGTGTCAACTTATGGGAAGGTTTTCTTATACCCTTTTAGAACAAAGAAGAAATGCATAGACTGTATTTGTATGACCCTTAAGCCCTTAGTTTCTGACAATTAGGTCTCACACATGTGAAGAGGTTGATGAATGTGCATTGTGATTGGAATGTACATATAAATGCCTTACTTATATGGGAAAAAAAATGAAAAGTAGTTCAATGAGTCTATCCAAGTAGATATATCTATGGTATACTAGATATAGGAGTGTCAACTTATGGAAAGGTTTTCTTAGACCCTTTTAGAAGAAAGAAAAAATACATAGATTGTATTTTTATGACCCTTAAGCCCCTATTTTCTGATTGTCAATCCTCACACATGTGAAGAGGCTGATGAATTTACATTGTAATGGGAATGTAATTTGTTCATACAAAAGGAATGTGTGTTGGGGCACTTGGGTTTGTGGAGGGCTCAGTAAGGAAGGAGAAGTCCAAGGATTCCAACAAATTACATGGATAAACCAAGGGAAAGAGAACCCTCATAAGGAAATAACATGGAAAAGTGAGATAAAGATAGTGAATCCTAAGATATTGAAGGAATGAGAACCATTGCATTATAGCTTATCAAGCATTGATGTGAAACGGAGTGACATTGTAGGTGATGATGAAGGCAATGAACAGTCTCTACTACCGTAGCCAACTTCTCGCATATGGAATTGCTTTTTCAAGAAAAAGGTGTTAGGAGATACCTCTTTATACAAAATGGAGATTGAAATCAAGGGACAAACACTTATCTACACACACTAAGAAGCATTGAAGAACAGTGAGAGTTGGAATGCTTGTCTCGCAATCTATGTCATGGGATTTAGACCTCATTTGCCTACATAGGAGAAGTACCTCCCTTAGAATAGATGTCTTGAATCTTGGTAAAGGCTTTTTCTTGATTTGATTCTCCAAGATGGAAGAGCTGGAAATTAATCTAGATGATGGCATTTACTATGTCATAGGAAAGCCACTGATACTTATAAAATGGAGGTCCTGACAAACATTGTAAAATTCAAGTTGGTCGATGTTCCAGTTTGGATTAGAGTCCATGACCTACCTTTGGAACTATGGGAGAAGAAAATGTTCATGAGAATTGGCTCTTTCCTGGGCACGATGCTAAGGACAGATAGACACACTCATGATTTTTTTTCTTTGAATATGCTCGATTGCAGATGCTTTTGGTTGTTGACTCTCGTTTTCCTGAATATCTAGAGATTGAAAATGAGAATGGAGGGGCTCAGAAGATTAATTTTGAATATGAATGGAAACCTATAGTTTGTCCTATCTATAAGCTTTTTGGGCATGATGATTGAAAGATTCCTGAAGGACCTAGGATCTGAAAAATTTGGCTGAGAAGAAAAACGTAGAGAATTCAGTTGAGTAAACTACAAAAAAAACAAGGAAATCAAGGCTGATAATGATATTGTTGGGTCTTTTGCAACTACATAAGAGGGTTTAGAGATGGAAGAGGTCCATGGAACCACTGAAAACTTTGAATCAGAAAATGGGGAGGAGGCAACAAGAGATTGGGAGTGGTTGATCTCATTACTTCCCCTAATTCTACTGATGTAGCTAGGCTAACTAAAACTAGCCAGAATACTAAAGAGTTCTACATTCTAAGGAAATCCAAGAGGACTAGAGTGCTCGATCCTTATCCTAGTTGCAATTCTCCCAATATAGCTACCTTGTGTAATAGATTCAAAAATTTGATGAATGAAGGACTCTGAGGTAGAGGAACTAGTCTAAACCTATGAAGAATTGGTACATAAGATGTCAAATGGATGACATCTCGCACAATATTATCTCCTAGAATCTTAGGGGCCTTAAAATAAAAGGCTTTAAGGTTCAAGTGTAGATGAATAAAACCCCATATGGTTATTTTAAATGAAATGAAAGTTAGAGAAAGAAAAATTCAAAAGCTTCTTAACAAGTTTTATCCTGATTACAACTACAACTCCAACCACGTCTCCCATCTCCCGGTAATAGTTATTGTCTTGTGGAACACCAATTATTGTGAAGTAACAAAGATTGAGGAGACTGATCAATATGTTGACTCTAAAATTCATGTTGATGACAAGGTTTTGTACCTCACTACGGGTTATGGGCATAACCTTGATTAGGATAGAAGTAGTCTCTGTAACAATATTGAATGTATTCATCAATATATGTTTTATTCTTGGATCCCCATGGAAGATTTCAATGTTGTACGAAAGGATGAAAAGAAACTTGGTAATTAACACCCCTCCAGAAGATCTACAGAAAATTTTAATGATTGTGTGTTCAATTGTGGATTATTTGAATTTAAGTTAAATGATCCTACTTTCTCACCATAAAGGTGATAAATTTATCACTTCTCACTTGATAAGATTCTTCACAAATCTAAGTTTATGAATTCCATTTTCTAGTTTTCTAGTTATCTCCTTACTAATACAATTAATGATCATAGATCCTGAATCTTCAAATAGGGAAAAAAAGAAAAGTTAATGCTCCTTTCAGATTGATTAGTGTGTGGACTAAAAGGAATGATTCTCATGATACAATTCGTGAAAGGTTGGAGGATTGATCGTGATGGGCTCCCTATGTTTAATGTTTATGCTAAGATGAGGAACATGCAAGGAGTGCTTTCAAGGTGGAATAAGAAGGTTGTTGGGAACCTCTCAAATGATGCTAGAATTCTAGAGAGAAGAGTTTACAAGGCTCAAGAAAGTCTTGTTGATAAGCCTATTAACCCATAAGTCTAACATTAGGGTATTGTTGCATGAATGAAGCACATCAAGCCTTAAGTACGAAGGACCCTATCTTTAGGAAGAAGTCTCGGTTTAGATGGCTTAGAGAAGGCGACTCTAACACCAGATTTCTCTATTCCTCAATCAAATTCATAAGATACACCAATCTAATGAAGCTATTGAGATCAATGGTTCCCTCAACATGAGTCAGGATGACATTAAGAACTGCAATTTGAATTATTATTACAATATTTTCAATAATGGCCATATTGACAATATGGGCCTTCTTGAATATTTGAACTTCATTAGAATGGATGATATCCACATGTTATTATTAGACATGTGTCACTCCTGTTGATATTGATGACATTATCAACAGTATCAATGTTGGCAAGTGTCCTAGGCTGGATGGCTATAATGGAAAGCTCTTCAAGACTAGTTGGTTGTCATTAAAAATGATGTCACCCTTGTTGTGCTTCATTTTTTTAGGGTTGGGAGACTTCTTAGAGAAGCAAATTGTACCTTTATCACCCCATTTCCTAAGTCTCAATATCAAAGTTTGAAGAACTAGAGACCAATTTCCCTCTGCAATGTGGTATTTAAGATAATTACCTAGATTATGAGTAATAGAATCCCAAATGTTCTCCTTGCTATGCTAGAAATAATCAATGCGCCTTTGTGAAAGGTAAAAACACTACAGATGATATTTTAGTAATCTAATGAGCCTATTCATGATTTGAATTGGAAAGATGGGAAGCATGCGTGATAACATCAATTTTTGTGCCTATTATATGACTTTTGGTAAACTAAATCATTTGATTAAATGTTTAGAGATCTCAAATTCATTCATTTTATACTTAAATACCAACTACCTAGTTTTGACTAACTTTTATTGCAAATTGTAGAAATGAAACTCAAAATCATGAAGATTGATGGTACAATCATCGATTTCCAAGATTGATCATTATTCAAGACAATGATGTCAACCTAAAAAAAATGCCATAGTCGGTCAACCTAACAAGTCCACACTTGAAGCTTTGATTTAGAGAATGATGGATCCATCCATCGAGCTATAACCATCATTTAAAAAGGCAAATGGATCTGAGGTTGACTTGAAGACATGATAACAGAGACTGACAAAGTTATGAAAAGATAACATTCATGACATACCATAAAACTGATAGTAGCAAAACTAACCATCAACCTTCAGGTCGACAGTTCATCAAAACACGACATGTCTGTCTTCAAGAGATCAAAAATCCTCGAGGCCGAAGAAGATCATTTATTTCAGCCTAACACTCATCAACCGTCCAGATCGATGACAAGAATAACAAGAGTCCATGCCACATGGACCAATCACATACCGACAAAGCACAATTCAAACACTATAAATAGGCCCCAAGGGCATCACTTGAAGGATCTTGGATTTTGGAGTCAACAAGTCAAAAGGTTGCCGCCAAGATCAAATATAATGTCTAGAGACCATCAACTTGACTTGTGTCGTCAGCCTAGTGAGACCATTGACCTCTAGACTTGACATCCATCTGCTTCCATCAACAGATCAACAGACCCGCTTGCTTCAGTCTTGAACATACGGAGGAGTGGAGGCCATCAACCCTTGTCTATCGACCTCCTTGTTAAATTCAACTGAAAGGTGGATAGATCAATCATTCGATCTACACTTGTATTGACTTCTCCCCTCTCTTTTCCTTATCATGACTTGTTCAAGTTGTAATCGGATGTATACCCCCTTTGTCATCTATGCATATATTGAAATCTAGTCCTAAATATGGGATAAATATACCCCTTTCTAGTGGTTTTGGGACATATCCCCCTATACTGATATGGTGGAGATCCGAAAGGAAAAATACATATTTTATTGCTAAATTTGGGGTTTTTTTGCTACTGTTCACTGTCCACATGATGTGTCCCTATTGACATAGAGTGTTGGCAGAGATATGCTTTGTTGGCAACTTCATTTGTTACTTTCAGACACAACATGTCACTTGCTTCTGCTTTGAGATTCAGCAAATCAACACAACATGTTACCTTGAGACACAATGTGTCAGCGTGCATCTACTTCGACAAATTTTGCCGTCACGACACGAGATGTGGCGTGCCAAATTTTTTACACATCATGTTACTACTTCGCTGAAATTTTTTGCCACGCAACCTACACAACGTGTCAATATACGACACAACATGTTACTACCTTACTACCCCAAGCTCTGTCAACTGACACGACATCTTGCTCAATGACACAATGTGTTGCCTGCTTCTTGTCAACGCTGACTACTATTGATCTATCTACCAATTTGCAACACAAGGTATCTCTTCACCGACATGACATATCCGCTGCATCATGTTGCTACATCTTGGCGTGGTACACATCTACTCATGGTGGAAGGTTCTATATATGGCATTCTTCTATCCTTTTCTAATCAATAATAATTATCTTCCTTTTTCAGCAATTTATATTTTTTACACCCTCAGTCAATCAAACCTACTTACCTTTTTCCTACCTCCTCAATCCTTATTCTACCCCATATACATATTGAGCTTACTGATCCTACAATTTTTTGACCTTGTCGTAAAAAGATTCATTTAATTTCTACCCAGATCTATGTAATCGGGTCATGTTGCATATTGACTCACATTACTAGTTACCTCCTTAACATATTTGCCTACACAACCCTACCTCTACCATTGTTTTTTACTCTCTTCTCCAACCACTCTCTTGACTCTTTTTTGTGGTTGGCATGAGGGGGAGAATAGAGGATGAAGAGTAGAGGGAAGAGATGAGATGGAGGAAAGATGAAGAAAGAAGAAGCATACTTTACTTCCACTTCTATATGGATCTCTATGCTACTTTTGCTGCTACTATGTGATGTGTTTTTACTGCTATATGGATCTTCATACTACTCTTTGGTGCTACTATGTGGCATTTCTTTACTTCTATGTGGATCTTTCACTTCTATGTGGATCCTTGATGCTACTTTTGTTGCTACTATGAGGATTTTTCTGCTGCTATTATTACTTATTCATCATCATCTCACATGATTACTACTACTACCTTACTTATGCTATCTATTACTAGTTTTCTGTCCGGTGACGTTATTGTTGCTACTTGTGCTATGATTAGCACATCTTACTTGCTTCTTTTTGAGTTTGCACTTGTTTTCAGTGCTCTATTTACACATTGACTCTTTATATGTGCCATGCACACATCTACTATGACTGTGACCCAACACTCTCTGGACTTTGACATCTCCTACAAGGATGGAAATTATATGATGAAATTATGATGGTATCTTTGCTGATTTACATGCTATGATGAAGCTTCATGCTTTTCTACTATCTTGAAAACTTTTTGCTACTTTCTACTTTGGATACTGATCTTTTATCTGGCTACACCATTTATAGTCTGCTATTATGTTCCATCACTCTCTGGATTTTTCATGCCTTGAGCATGTTGACTCTTTTCTTGTCCATGCCTTGTATGCACATTATCTACTATTTCTTGTGTTCCAACACTCTCTGAACTATTTGATGATAATGATGAAGATCATTATGCCTACCTGTTGATGTTCTGTCTGCTCCAGATCCTACTTCACACTGATCAAGAAGCTCCTACTTCCTCCCTATGTACCTGCTTTTGGATTATCTTCTTGTGGGGGAGTATTTGTGTATTTGAGTGCTTGAGTGACTTATTGTAATATTCAAGGGGAGGAATTCTTGTATGGGCTCGGTTATCTTTTTAATATGTTTAGTCTATTTGTCTGTTTGCAAGATGACTTGGGATTCTCCCAAGCTCCAACTTGAGGGGGAGCGTTAGAGAGTCTATTTACTTAAGTTGTTTTTATTCTATTTGAAATATGGGCCTAGTTTCCTTGGCTCATCATGGTTTGTCTTGTTTATGTATGCTTCCCCCTGATCCTATATATAGGAAAGGGGGCTTGCCTTCTATCAATAAGAAAAACCTCTACACATTGAGGATTTTCCCACTCATATATTTTTCCAAATACTTCCTTCAAACCTAGAAACAAGGTTAGACATGAAGACCCCTTGCCCCTTCACTTTTTGTCATCTTGATGCAAACCTTTATGTAGCTCATCAACAAGGATGTTGCTATTGTAGACATCAACCCTATTAAGGCTTCTAGCCAGATGGAGGTGTCTCACCTCATTTTTGTTGATGACCCCATGGTGTTTCTCAAAGCTGATGAAAAGAATGCCAATGGTGTGAAGACAATTTTAAATAATTTTCATGAGATCACATGATTAAAAGTAACATTGAGAAGAGCTCAATTATTTTTTGTTATAGAGATGATAAGATTAATATATGAAATATTCATGGCATGAAAGAAGGTCTTATTCCATAGAGATATTTTGAAGTTCCTCTTATTATTAGAAAACTCTTGAGACAACATTGCAAGCCTCTTAGGGTCCATTTGGGAGCTAAAATTTAGAATACATCTATAATTGTAAAGAGAGACAATCGAGATTTCCACAGTCAACAATGGCAATAATTACAAGTATTCGGTTCAGATAACACCACCATTCCCAACTCATTAGGGAAAATTGGGCTTCCCAAAAGCATTTTGTTTTGACCCTCGCTGTTGTATAGGTACTACTGCCATGTGAGAGATCAAGGACAACTAGAAGTTTGTCACCTTACTGTACCAATCACTGCGATCTTGCTCCTAGGCATAATACCAACGACGACCGGTGGTGTGGCACGGAGAAGTGAGCTGAGAAATTTATCTGGTTGAAGAAAGGCCTGCTCCTCTAGAGACGATGGAACTTTGAATGCACTCTCTTCATTTTGCAAGGATGGGGAACTAATCAAAGCATGTAGGAGGAGGACAGATCATGAAGGTGGAAAAAGAGGGAAGTGAATTTCTAGGAGAGAGGAGTCAGGAGAGGAGTGAGATTGGGGGAAATAATTGCAGGCTCTATGGTATTTGTAAATTACGGCAATATTGGCATGATTCAAAAAGTCATTAATTTAACTTGGCCAAAAAACAACACTCAGAATACTGCTAAACGTCGATTACTGCAATAACGTACAAATGTTTGTTTTGTCAAAATGACATTCTAAACACCACCAATAAATACAATATCGTCTCCAAATTCTCCACCTAAATGGCCCCTTATGGGTAAAACTTAAGAGTAGATTGGATGGATATAAAGCAATCAAATTTGCATGGTTGGTAGACTTGAATTGGTGTAATCCACCCTGACAACCATGCACCTCTACTGGTCTACTTCTTTTCCAATCCCTTGTTCTATGAGATGGAGAAAATGCACACTCATATGGGGCCAATCTGATAATATGTCTAGTCTCCATTTGATTAGCTGGGAGAATATGAATAGGAGTGAGGATTGGGAATCCATTATTCCAGACATGATTCAAGTGGTTTTTCCTGTTGCATGCCTAGAATATTGCAAATAAGAAGGACTTCCTCTAGATCAAGTGGTTACACAAGAAGTACTTCACCAAGACTACTTACTGGTTTCTAAAATAGAACTCCATGTTCTCTTGGCTACTGAATATCATTATTGGAGGAAGGGACAAACTAAAGAACTACAATAGTTATGAAGTGGGTAATGGCAAATGTATCTCTATTTGAATCAATCTTAGATTCTTGGAAATCTCTTCTTGATTGAAAAATTGGGTAGACAAAGCATCATCACGCTTGGGAGCCCTTTCTCTAGTAATCCCATCCAGTTTATCCATGGTAAACATTGGAAAATTGATGAGTTAAGACTCCATAAAGACTTTAGCATTCTCCTTACTGAACTGAAATGTTACACCCACATCCCACGATAACCTCTAATCATGAGATTAAGGCATAAGTTGAGGGTTTAACATAATGCAAAGATCACCTTTAACCTTTTTCTTTGATTTGAAACTCTTTGTTTTCTCACATTCAAACACATAAACTAATTATACAAGGGAATTTGAACCTTGATTCCTCTAATCTGATTTCAACAATAAAGATACATATCTAAACATGCATTCTATTTCACACACTTCTATGTACATAAAATTTGAGAATTGGATACATGCTCTACATATATAAGGAAAAAAGTTACACATCATCATCTACAACTCTCCTATCTCTTTACAAGGACCTAGATTGACAGGGAAATATTGAAGTTAACTAATATGATACTTAGCTCTAGTGGTATATCTACTCTGGCATTGACATTCTTCAATCCACATGGTTTTCCTATAAAATTTTGGTGACTAGAGGGGTGAGCCTACTCGCTCAGTGAATGAGTACTTCAAAGAAATAGTTTAAGTCACTTTAATAGTCAAAAGATAATTATTGAGCAATGGAATTTAAAGTAGAACAATAACAACCTATAAGGAACTAATCATTACAAACACATTAATGGTAGGATACTCTAGATATCTACAAGAATGCATCAATATCTAACATGCTTGATTAGTAACAAAGGGAACTAGTAATTTGAAAACATACAAATAGCAAGTTATTCCAGAAAACTACAAAGAATGAATGAATAATTGCAGACACTTGATTAATCTCGCATTCATCTTATTATGCCTTGAACCCACATGAAGTGTACCATGACATTTAATAACATCTCAACAAGCTACAATCTCAATGTATAAGACTTAGAAGCACGCCCAAATTCCTAAGTTTGTAGTCTCGAATAAGACTCTATCTATAGTGGACCTCGCCACGTCTAGCTCTTTGCATCTAATGGGAGTATCCAAATATCTAGACTCCTCAAAACTTGGGTATTTAGGTAGAGAGTCAAAGCACTCTAACTTGTTGTGCATTAGTGGACCTACAAAATATCTTCACCGATCAACACAACTCTACATCAACGGTATTGAAGATGACTACTGGCCAATAACACATGCACCACCGTCATCCTCAGTTGGTGTTGGGTACCATAAAATTGTAAGAAGTCTACCGTCACTACCATAGATCCCTACACCCTACTGGTACACTCTAATTTACCTTGATTCATTGTTCAATCATCAAATCAATCATTTCTTAGTTTAGCCTTTTAAATAGTTCTTTTCATATATTATTCATAATAAGTACTACCAACTGAATTGTTGAGCGACACTACATCGCATACTGATAAACACAGAAATGAAAATACTTTATTCATTGAATACCCTATCATTAGGGTTTCATTTTCCTGGTTCACATATCACATGGCTTACATAGGGATTTCATGCATCACAAACTTTAAATAATAAAAAGACTACTTCCAACAACTTACATACAACCAAACATGTATATGAAACCTTGATATGAACTAAACTATGGTTTCCATGCTATATATTGAATGTTACATCAAGAATAACCTTGAATAAATAAATCCATAACAATAGAAAGAAACTTCTATTGGATATCATGATGTCAATTCACAAACTTCCAACTTTCCACTCATATAGGGTTTAACCCTCCTTATTGAGATATCAAGCAAACACTAATAACATCGAATGAATTCCAAGATAAAATATGACATATTTGTACTAAACATTCGAATAAAAAAAACCACTTATAAATAAGGACATTCAAATAGGATACATTCATTCAGATATACAACAATTTCAGACATAACTGAAAACCCTAGATTTTGATATATTTTTCTAACTTCCACAATAACTTTAGGGATTTTATTTTAGTTGATTTTATATGCATTTATAATGTGATTTTATCATCTAAAATTCATCACAACAGAAAAATAATCCAACTCTAGATCATTTTTCATAAGCTTAAACTGGAAGGTATATTTAGGGTTTGTTGTCTCATATAGAAAGAACAGAAGATTACAATGGATTCAATACAATTGCATGCATTCTACTGATAAATGGAAGTACCCACTCACCTAAGGTGCAAAAAACTTTAAACCATTGAATTTTTCTACATGACATACGAAATTCTTGAATCCATATCAAACTCCTAGAAACTCACCATTTTCTTCTTCCTTCCAACTCGATAACCCTAGGGATGGAGAATTGTAGAGGAAGAGTGATAAAATACTGAGATTTGATATTATTTTGAATAAAATAAGAGGAGGGACAAAATCTTGTACCCAGAAAAGCTATCTAACAATTACCAACTTACTTGATTTCATCAAATCTAGAAAGAGAAAACCCTACATCGCCATCTTCACCTCTTTCTCCATAGAAACCCTAACTCTCCCTCTCTCTATAGGTTTAATTTCTCTAGAATGAATCATAGAATACAAGAGATAGTATTGTGCTAGATTACTCGTATAGAGAAATTAAGGTGCTTGGGTCAATTGCAAATTAATCCTACTTTATACTTTCTTTTATTTCAATAGAATTTTCTGTCATAAAATTGTTATTGAAAATCATTTACTGAATAGGTCAAACTACTCCAAAAATTATAAAAAATTAGAATTTTGTTTGTCATGGAGTTTCACAACTCCAATTCCATTGAAAAATGCCAGGTCATTTTTTTTGATAATGAGGCCGATCCTGTTCATTACTCAATATAATCAGAAATTACATAGTTTAGGAGGGACTGAGGGATATCCCCAACCTCATAAGTGTACATGAAGTTTCTGACTTTCACAAGCTTGACTACTTCATGTGCCACCATATTATAGGATTGACAAACATGCATAAAGGAAATAGAAATAAAGTCAGCATCAAGGGCTCTAATGTCCTCGACAATCAGACCAAGGTGGTCCCTCCTCTCTGTCGGTGTAGTCAATGCCGCAATGACCGTGATCGAGTCAGACTCGACCTCCACCATTGTCCAACCTTGTTGACGTGCAAGTTGGACACCTTCCAAAATAGCTACCGCCTCACATAAGTCCACACTCCACTCTCCCCACAGCTGACGACCACAAATAGCTGCTAATTAATAAGTAAAAATCAAACACTACGCTGCTATACCACAGTCTGCAGTAATGGTTGATTGAATCGAAAAGCCCTAGAGACCCCCTAAAGGGTTGTGCAAGCTACTACAACCATGCCATGATGAACTCAAAATGTCATGCTTCCTATCATGTTCATATTTCCAAGATTCTATAAGATTTGAATATATAAATGGACAACAACTCTATTCCTCTAAAATGGTTGTGTGGCCTAAAATGCATGTGCCACCATCAACCCTACACGACCGTGGTGCCCACCATGACCGTTATACCCAAGCCTCCAGCTCATTTTTACTTTCCCTTTGCTTACATCACCTGTTCCACTCTAGCACAATCATTGTACCCTCATGCATCACACTCGTATTGTCCAACACGACCATGGTGGATAAAAACCCCAACTTTAGCTGACTATGGTTTATACTTCTCAAACCCTAATTATTCAAAATGAAATCACAATTAGAGTTTTCATTAGGTGTAAACATAATAATTTTTATACCATTATTGATCATGTTTAAGTGATGATCAATCTAACTAAGCATGAAATCCTCCAGGTAAACCCTAGTTTACCAACTAAGCTAAAACATGGTCATAACACTTAAGCTCCCAATAACTATTGATAATTTTTTGTTCAAGGGTTAGGATAACATTATAATCAAATCTATTTGGTTGGAGATCAAATGTGAAGGCCAAGCCGATCCTATTTTCAATGGGTGTGTATATTCAGTGTTCCTAGATGACATCAATTCCATGCTTAGAAGATGGGGCACACTCATCTTCCTACTACCAATCAAGTTAAGAAATTGGGAATTAATCCCCTTATTACTGTTTCTTGTGCAAGTTAATGAAGATGATACATGTCATTGCATGTTCAATTGTAAGTATTTGTCTAATATTTGGAGTGAAACTAGGAAGCATGCCATTCCTTGCATCCCTAATAGCTTGGAAAGTTGCTATTCTTTTAGGAACCAATATAACCATTTAGCAACTATGCATATTATGCATGAGATCTGGAGGGAGAGAAATAGTATAGTGCATGACAATGTGGAGATTCCTTGGACCAAGGTGTGGTACTTTATCCAAAAAGACATCACTTTGCTCAGTTGATGACCTCACTTTTGTTGTTGGTCTGAGCTTGGTGCCTTTCTTTTTGTTTCCAATATCATAGCTTAGTCATATGTTAAGTGATTTAATATCTATTAAATTGAACTCTGATCGTTTTCTCCTTGTTCGAAGAGGTTCTCTTGGGAGACATGTCCTTGTTCTAGTGCTGGCACCCTGGTTCCATGTGTCAACATGTGTACTTTTACTTTATCATTTTTGTCCTATGTTTATACTTAAAAGTATATTTTTTTGTTTCACCATCCTCTATGCATGTATAGAGGAGGTGGATGTACAACTATATCTCTAAAATAGAAATACAAGGCATGTGATTTACCAATAAAACATAATGTTATCATACTCAATAAGGACACTACATAGAAACCTACCCTATAGCTCCAAAGGAGAACACTGAGTGAAGGGTCTTACTCGAAAGCATTGTTGTTAAATTGTCACGTACCTTCTAGGATGTATGAATAGAAGTTTTTGAAGGACCATATGATCTTTGATAGTGACATAGTAAATTCTAGATATATAAGTGGTTCACATGAAAATGCAATCAATGTGGGAATCAAATAATTTATTGGCTAATAGGCTTAGTTTCTAATACTATGTACTGCTAGATTTTCATGGATGCAAGTACGTATGATACGAGTAAGCTGTGATGTGAGGAACCACATCAATATCAAACTCTCTGCTTTGGAGTAGTTTTAGGAAAATTTGTGTGTCATATTCATTAGGGAAAGACACTGGGGTGGAAGGATAATCCCAAGCCCACAAGCCTGGGGGATGTAGATAGAGAGCCTAACTTCCTATTATCTATGAGAAATACATGAATACCCTAGGCTATACTACTCCTGGGAAGTGAACAGAGAGACCTTGTTTTGGCCATAACTTCTGAGTGATACATATCGGTCCTAGAGGGGCCTAAACCAAAAGGTGAGATATGATGGTAATTAGATGGTGTGGAGGTATTACTATGAGGCATGTAAGCCCTTAAGCTATCCAATATATATATATATATATATATATATATATATATATATATATATATATATATATATATAAGACAAAAAATCATGTTTGAATTTGAAGTTTTGAAGAGCAATTCCAAAATGTATATTAATGTGAGATTTGACTCATCCATTTATTAATTTCTTAGATAAATTTGTGTTGTAAGAGTTGTCTCATTAAAGGAAGTTTTACAATAATGCATGTAAGACTAGAGCTATCCTATTTATGTTAATTCCATTAGACATGGATACATGGTAAAAATAGAGATATCTATTTTAGAAATGAACCATGAGATATTATCTATGAAATAAGTTTATATACACTTTCTTGGGTATTCTTATTCGAAGTAAAGCCTTGAGTCAATCCCAGGGTCAAGTGAGGAAAAATAGAGCTACACGTGACCCGAGGGGGTTATAAGAAAATCACTTTATTGGTACCTACTCAGCCCTAGATACCCTAAGGGAATTATGACTAAGGGCCATAGACAAAATAATAACTATGAATAATAGAAATACTTATAGAATTATGGTTTGCATAAGTTAACTTTAGAAAACATTGAATTTAGGAACTCATAGTGTAGTTAAGGACCATCATTAAGGAAATATAGTTCCTTGAATTTGTTAGGTCCCAAAAAGTGACTAGAGCTTGAGAATCTCATCTTTAATAGCTCCTGAGGAAAAAATGTGAAACCCTAAGGGTGGTTGTGCACATGTAGTTCAAGGGTACCGAGAAAGATCACTCCCCATGGATTAATAATATTCAAAGACCTCTTATGAGTTTGAAATATGTCTCATATAGGAAGGGTCACTCAATAATATTGACCTCCACTAACTTCAATAAGTTTATATGATACGCGGATTCTCAACCTCTACGCACAAACTACAACAAACTTTAATTCAGATAGCAGTGAAATACTTATTTCATCTTAGTGTAAAATTTATACATATAAGTCTTAGGTAATATTGAAATCATGAGTTTAAGTTGAGGTAAAAAATTGCAAGGTCATCCATTATTTGAAAAATATATGTACAATCAACATCTATAAACAAAAATCAATGATAATTCACATACATGAGTAGGACCTTAGTGGAAAACTATCAACAAGTGGTAAAAACAAGGCAATGATAATAGTGTGGGACCATAATTGGTTATATTTTGCTCCAAGTTCAATTGTTATCTATGCATACCTAATTGAAAGTTAATGAAGATAGGGATAAAACCTTTGAAGTTTGTGGTGTAAGCACCCAAGACAATATTTGTTACCATTGATATGTACGCCTAGAGAGCAAATCATGTGATGATTGTGATGGCATATTATGTAAATGATTTGAATAATAATAAAGGCATTCTTTTGATTTATTATGTTTCACTCATTTATGAGATAATGAGGAAACATAATGAATGTCTAAATAATGACATTACTCAATGACATATGTCTACAGGTGCGTGACCTAAACAATGAGATCATACAAATGTTAAGGGTGTATACATTTTTATTATGTCCTAGTCGGATGTTATTGTAGAAGGTTGATAGACAACAATAACACATAAAACTAGAATGTGTGTTGGTTGATGACAAAATCTCATCAGTTATAATATGTGTAATCAAACCAAACACATAGATGCTTATTGAAGAACAATGTATCAATCAGAACCACCTTGAGAGTGATACATGGAAACCAATTGGTGGTCATAGTCATCTCTCATAATGTAGGTGGTGATTGTGGTTCTTAGACCTAAAATCACTACACTCATCACATGTCGTTCGGTGCATTTTGACATCATCCAATGTGATCTTAAATAAGGGTTTCCATAAAGGTGATGATCGGATGCACTATGAGACATGGGGATGACTGTAACACCCTCCCTAAGAACACACATGCGCATAGCAGAAGCAACCAGCGTTATCCATAACTCGTGCAGTTAAGGGGGTATTACGTAAGACTGGCATTCATAACAAAAATATAATCAATCACACAAACGAAAAATATGAAATGTTCTCATAATCATTATTATAAAAGGAACATGATGGATATCACATGGAAAACTAACTCAACATCTCAAGATATAGTCTCTACTCTAAATTTCTGAACATTGAAACATATAGCCGAGTATATAAACCTGAGGATCATCTTATAGTTGGCACCCCACCAGATCTTATCATGCTATGTTCTTGTACTCTAAATCTCTGAGATCTACTCTGCTCCTTCTCTCACTTGCGGACATCTCATCCCCAGCCATGCATTGGAAAAATAGTTGTTAGCGTAAGTGGCATGAGTTTTCTATATGTACAAAACGAAAGAAATAAGATACTAAAAAAATACTCTTGCGCATTATAAACATGAAACTAACACGAAACTCTTATATTAGATCTAAAACATAAATATCTCTTCTTTCTTTAACTTAATTCTTATCTTTTTATTGTATCTTACTCTGGAGACCTGTACTCTGGTACCTGGGTCTCATGACCTGCACTAAGGTGCCTGGGTCACATAACCTACACTCTGGTCATGGGCTATGTCTCTGAATCGGCCTGCACTCTGGTGCCTGGGCCACATGACTTGCACAAAGGGCCTGAGTCATGCCTCTCTTATCTTAATCTCTTTCATTATATACTTATAAATGAAATTATGTTCATTCTCTAAACTAAGGCATCTTTTACTTGTGATTTTTATCTGATTGTGGCCACCATTATACAATAAGTACTCATGAATTGGCATATCTACACTCTGAATTGGTACCAAGGTACCGCTGAATTGGAACTACATGCCTCTGAATGACACCGAGGTGTCTCTGAATTGGCGTGACTACGCCCTGAATTGGTACCGCAACACCTCTGAATTGGAGTAACACTCCTCTGAATTGGCAAAAAATGCCTCTGAATCGTCCCGGGACTACTGAATGAGGACTTATCATATAATGTCTTATGTGAAGGTTTCCACTTAATTATCTTAAGTCTAAACTTACTTAATTCTTAATCTGAACTGAAGCTGAATATTGATTGCTTTACTAAATTTTGAATTTGAACTTATCTTATATTAAAACTGAACACTGATAACTGAACTTATTTGAAACTGATTACTGAGTACTGAGCATGTACTGAATTCTAAATCTAAATCAGAATCTGAATATTTTATTCTTAAGTTCTAAACTGAATTCAATGCTAGATTTGAACGTGTATCTCATTATCTGGGTAAACCTTATTCTAAAACTCTAATTTGGGTAAGATTACTTCATTATACCAATTATATCATACATGAGTCTAATGTCTTATGAGACAAGATCTGAAATGAGTATAGAAATACTAAGTATACAAAAGTAACTTAAGTAATGTGTATAGCTAAAGTATGATATATGATTCTTGGCAAGATAACTCATTCTATGTTAAAACCTCATCAAAATCTGATCTTAATGGACTTAAGTCTTAAATCATAAACCATAGAATAGAAACCTTAGAAAATCTTAAACTTGCATCTTAATCATACTCAATTTATATAAAATCTCATTAATTCTGATCTCAATACATTCGTATGAACTTAAATCTTAAACCTTAAAGTAGAAATCATATAGATTCTCACCGTGAAACTCAATCATGACATAATGTCTCATAATTTGATAATATCATCACAAAATCATGTTGCAATATCTTTAATCCCACTAGTACATTTATCCTAGAAACTAGGTCATGGTCTACCATGTGCACCACCCATATCTCTTATTAAGGAATCTAGTTCACTTCTTAATTCTTAGATCACTACATATATAAGAAACCTTGATGACATGTTCCTACTTGAATTCTTGGCACGCAATTATATCCATACATGAGGAAAAATCTTAACAACATTTTCTACTTAAAATATCAATACATGATTAATGACCCTAATAACATTTTTGTACTTAAAATTCTAATACATTGTTATATCACATAATCATGAAAGGGTGGAAGTCTTATTTTTATCTCATATCTTGTAGTCCTGAATATCCATAAAAATATATTTAATGGATATGATAGAAATATATTTTCTTATCCTTCTTATGAACTTAAGTCATGATCTAGAATCCTTCCATGACACATCACTACTTAAGGTGTTGAGCATATAAATTTCTACAATCATAAGCACGCAAAATCTTTCTTACATATTAACTTAGAATTTAGGACATGAAGGTCTTAACTAAGAAGCATGTAAATTACTTGGTTTGATAAATATAAATAGTCATGGGCATGAACTACTTACCTCTATTGCAACAACTTAATTTTAGTTCTTGGATCTTTAATTCAATGTCTAATCCCTCTCTTAGGCGATCACATCCTTCCATTATTGATCCATTGGCTAAGGGATCCGTCCAACTGTGAGGGACTCATCATCATCCCATTGGGAGATGCAACTCACGTTCTTTCTTTGTCAAACACAACATCGTCGGCTGGCAACTGCTTCGACGAGGCTAGGCCTCAGGTGCCACCCTAACTCGTCACTACCCTCGGACGCCTCTCCTTGGTCTATAGCCTCCTCGTTGGTGGACATTACTGAGATTGTCGAGCACGTTACCTCTGTGCCACCGTCCACACTACTAAGAGGAAGCGACTCTCTAAACTCAGGGCCATGAGTGTAGAATCTCATATCCTTTGCTTCTATTCAAACTTCATCTTTTCGGGGGTGTCGTGGAATGCTTGACCGATCAGTGCTACACCTCAAAGCCTTCATGACAGGTAGGAATATCGTAGCCTTGGTAGCTGGTAACGGTGGTAATCGGTGGCCGCCTCCTCCATGTCTGTACTGGCTCCTGATCTAGAGCCACAGATGAAGGACGTAGGCCTTTGGGGCAAGGCATCCGTCCACATCTCCTTTTCTACCCGGTCAACTTCTTTGTCCAGAACTCTAGCTTGCTTCTTCACACTTATGAACTCAAGGAGTACAGAGGGCTTCCAGTAGCCAGGGTCGTTATCACGGTGCCTCTCACAGGGGATGCTAGATTGTGCCTCGTGCTCTCCACTTTGGGATGATGTCTACTAAAGCCATCCCTGGATGCAGGGAAACCTGTTGGTCGCTACTTTGTCGTGTAAAGAAACACACCTGCTACCATATTCAGGTTGGATGTAGAGATGAACAAAGGTCATATTTCTCTGCCACTCAACATGTTGCAGTAGTCATCGTTGGAACTTATCATCACGTAACCAGAGAGATGAGTGTGGGAAGATCCCCTAAGGGTATAGATCATCACAAATATGTATGTCTTCTCGAAGGTGGTGATCTAGAAGCTTCATTTGTTGGTTGGTGGAAAACCATAATACTCGTACATTATCTTGCAAGAAAATGAATTCAATTCAAGTGTTCGGCGTGATAGAAAGGAAGTTGAGTCCTTCTCGTAGTTTATATTGTTGATTGACCATGATTTATCCTTTTCCCTTTTATTTGTTTATAAAATAATTCAATTTGTCTTGTTAGGAATCAGATTCTCTAAATGCTTTTCGTACATGACTTTGTACGCATGGTTATTATCTCTAGCAAAGGTTTAGATAATTATATATTGTCTAATTATCTTCTAATTATAATCTTTCTTAACTCCATTATTAGAAAGAAGTGTCACTTTGACGGAAGTTTCAAAACTTCATCATGCCTCATCCAAATTGGGCCTAACGATGTATGATTTCTTCACTTAAACTAATCAATCAAGTTTGGCTTATATGAAGGATCGATCTTAAAATAAATAAATAACAAAAGGCCTTTACAAATTCTTATTATTATTGAAAGTTTGAAATATGTTCATTATACACCCTTATGTATGTCTTAGTGACATGGTCCATTTATCTACAAATTCAATGGCCATATAGGAATTTTGTGGAAAAATAATTTACATATACATTGTGGATTTATTATTTTACCCTTACATTGACCAATCACAAAGTGAGCTCAAAACAAGCATGTAGGCCACTAATTTAGTTACTCGCTCCACGATGAGTCTTGTTTAGGCCTTAGAAGGTGAATACCATATCTACTAGGTGAAGTAAATTTTGGGATGTTACAATTCTACCCACCTTATATGAATTTCTTCCTCGAAATTTGGATAGCCTACCCACCTTAGGGTTCTTACATATTTTATGTATACTAACTCTCTGGTATTATCTTAAAGGATCATTAACACGCTCATGTGTGTCAAGGTTAAACATCTAAATTGACTAACATGTGGATACTACTACTGAAGCTTGAAATCTACCTCATATCAACATTTGCTAACATATCAAGGAACCTACTTGTTTCTTTTCAGAGAGGGTTGTGAATAGGTCTTGATGTCACTTTAAAGCGAATCTACTTATCTATTTGGAAATGTCTGCCATTTGTATGAATTATTCCTCTTACTATATATCTAATTAGGTTTATGTGACTATATGTCTTAAACTTTTAATGCCAACACTTGTTTTCTTTGTCGCCTTTGGATACATGCCGACCGGTCATATATTCAGAGTTGACATGTCAAATCACACTTTATCTTGACACTTTCTCATACACATGTCCCATACCACATGCACTTGAAAGGACAAGACAAGCATGATTATGCACATAACATTCTCTCTGTGAAACTTCATAAGCCTGTGTCCCATGACACAAACATGTGGGAAAAAGAGAGACAATGATATATACAACTATAGTGTTAACATAAAAAGTATAAAACATCTAGGCACGTAACCCTAATCCTTAGCTAAACTTTTGTCTCCTATTTAAAGTTCTACTTAGATTTTTAATATCTTTCACTTACCTGTTCTATACATAGGGCTACTAGTTATCTTTCTAAATTGGTACTCTACCCTAACTTAAGTTATTATAGAGTGATCTTGAGTAAGAAAATGAGAACTCATCTGGTGGCCAACTATAATGTTGCTCTGATACCATATTGTAACACCCTCCCTAAGAACACACATGCGCATAGCAGAAGCAACACAAAGTTATCCATAACTCGTGCACTCAAGGGGGTATTATGTAAGAATGGCATTCATAACAACACTATAATCAGTCACACAAACTGAAAATATGAAACATTCTCATAATCATTCTTATAAAAGGAACACGATGGATATCACATGGAAAACTAACTCAACATCTTGAGATATAGTCTCTACTCTATATTTCTAAACATTGAAACTTATAGCTGAGTATATAAACCTGAGGATCATCTTATAGTTGGCACCCCACCAGATCTTATCCTGCTCTGTTCTTGTACTCTAAATCTCTGAGATCTACTCTACTCCTGCTCTCACATGCGGACATCTCATCCCCAACCATGCATTGGAAAAATAGTTATTAGCGTAAGTGGCATGAGTATTCTATATGTACAAAATGAAGAAATAAAATACTAAAAAAACTCTTGAGCATTAGAAACATGAAACTAACACTAAACTCTTGTATTAGATCTAAAACATAAATATCTCTTCTTTCTTTAACTTAATTCTTATCTTTTTACTGTATCTTACTCTGGAGACCTGTACTCTGGTACCTGGGTCTCATGACCTGCATTAAGGTGCCTGTGTCACATAACCTACACTCTGGTCATGGGTCATGTCTCTGAATCGGCCTGCACTCTGGTGCCTGGGCTACATGACTTGCACAAAGGGCCTGAGTCATGCCTCTCTTATCTTAATCTCTTTCATTATATACTTATAAACAAAATTATGTTCATTCTCTAAACTAAGGCATCTTTTACTTGTGATTATTATCTGATTGTGGCTACCATTATACAATAAGTCCTCCTAAATTGGTGTATCTATGCCCTGAATTGGTACCAAGATACTACTGAATTGGCACCACATGCCTCTGAATGATATCGAGGTGTCTCTGAATTGGCACCACTGAAGCTGAATATTGATTGCTTTACTAAATTCTGAATCTGAACTTATATTAAAACTGAACACTGATAACTGAACGTATCTAAAACTGGTTACTGAGTACTGAGCAGGTACTGAATTCTAAATCTGAATCAGAATTTGAATCTTTTATTCTTAAGTTCTAAATTGAATTAAATGCTAGATTTGAACGTGTATCTCATTATCTAGGTAAACCTTATACTAAAACTCTGATTTGGGTAAGATTACTTCATTATACCAATTATATCATACATGAGTCTAATGTCTTATGAGATAAGATCTGAAATGAGTATAGAAATACTAAGTATACAAAAGTAACTTAAGTAATGTGTATAGATAAAGTATGATATATGATTCTTGGCAAGATAACCCATTCTCTGTTAAAACCTCATCAAAATATGATCTTAATGGACTTAAGTCTTAAATCATAAACATAGAATAGAAACCTTAGAAAATCTTAACTTGCATCTTAATCATACTTAGTTTATATAAAATCTCATTAATTCTGATCTCAATACATTCGTATGAACTTAAATCTTAAACCTTAAAGTAGAAATCATATAGATTCTCATCGTGAAACTCAATCATGACTTAATGTCTCATGATTTGATAATATCATCACAAACTCATGGTGCAATATCTTTAATCCCACTAGTACATTTATCCTAGAAATTAGGTCATGGTCTACCATGTGCACCACCCATATCTCTTATTAAGGAATCTAGTTCACTTCTTAATTCTTAGATCACTACATATATAAGAAACCTTGATGACATATTCCTACTTGATTTCTTGGCACACAATTATATCCATACATGAGGAAAAATCTTAACAACATTTTCTACTTGAAATCTCAATACATGATTAATGACCCTAATAACATATTTGTACTTAAAATTCTAATACATTGTTATATCAAATAATCATGAAAGGGTGGAAGTCTTATTTTTATCTCATATCTTGTAGTCCTGAATATCCATATAAAATATCTTTAAGGGATATGATAGAAATATATTTTCTTATCCTTCTTATGAACTTAAGTCATGATCTAGAATCCTTCCATGACACATCACTACTTAAGGTGTTGAGCATATGAATTTCTACAATCATAAGCACGCAAAATCTTTCTTACATATTAACTTAGAATTTAGGACATGAAGGTCTTAAATAAGAAGCATGTAAATGTACTTGGTTTGATTAACATAAATACTCATGGGCATGAACCACTTTCATCTATTGCAACAACTTAATTTTAGTTCTTGGATCTTTAACTCAACGTCTAATCCCTCTCTTAGGAAATCACATCCGTCCATTGTTGATCCATTAGCTAAGGGATCCATCCAACTGTGAGGGACTCATCATCATCCCATTGGCGGCTACAACCTGCGTTCTTTCTCTGTCAAACACAGCATTGTCGCCTGGCAACTTCTTTGACTAGGCTAGGCCTCAAGCGCCACCCTAACTCGTCACTGCCCTCAGACGCCTCTCCTTGGTCTATAGTCTCCTCATTGGCAGGCATTACTAAGATCGCCGAGCATGTTACCTCTGTGCCGCTGTCCAAACTACTAAAAGGAAGCGACTCCCTAAACTCAGGGCCACGAGTGTAGGATCTCATATCCTTCACTTCTATTCAAACTTCTTCTTCTCAAGGGTGTCGTGGAATGCTTGACCGATTAGTGCTACACCTCAAAGCCTTCGTGACAGGTAAGAATATCATGGCCTTGGTAGCTGGTAGCGGTGGTAATCCGTGGCTGACTCCTCCACGTCTGTACTAGTTCCTAATCTAGAGCCACGGATGAAGGACATAGGCCTTTGGGGAAAGGCGTCCGTCCACGTCTCCTTTGCTACCCAGTCAACTTGTTCATCTAGAACTCTAGCTTGCCTTCGCACTTATAAACTCAAGGAGTAGCGAGGGCTTCCAGTAGCCAGTGTCGTTATTACGATGCCTCTCACAGGGGAGGCTAGATTGTGCCTCGTGCTCTCCACTTTGGGATGATGTCTACTAAAGCCATCCCTGGATGCAGGAAAACCTGTTGGTTGTCACTTCGTCATGTAAAGAAACACCTGCTACCGTATTCAGGTTGGATGTAGAGATGAACGAAGGTCATATTTCTCTGCCAGTCAACATGTTGCAGTAGTCATCGTTGGAACTTATCGTCACGTAACCAGAGAGATGAGTGTGGGAGGATCCCATAAGGGTATAGATCATCACAAATATCTATGGCTTCTCAAAGGTGGTGATCCAGAAGCTTCATTTGTTGGTTGGTGGAAAACCATAATACTCGTACATTATCTTGCGAGAAAATGAATTCAATTCAAGTGTTCAACGTGATAGGAAGGAATTTGAGTCCTTCTCATACTTTATATTGTTTATTGACCATGATTTATCCCTTTTCCCTTTTATTTGTTTACAAAATAATTCGATTTGTCTTGTTAGGAATCAAATTCTCTAAATGCTTTTCATACATGACTTTGTACGAATAGTTATTATCTCCAAAAAAGGTTTAGATAGTTATATATTGTCTAATTATCTTGTAATTATAATCTTTCTTAACTCCATTATTAGAAAGAAGTGTCACTTTGATGGAAGTTTCAAAACTTCATCATGCCTCATCCAAATTGGGCCTAACGAGGTATGATTTCTTCACTTAAATTAATCGATCAAGTTTGGCTTATATGAAGGATCGATCTTAAAATAAATAAATAACAAAAGGCCTTTACAAATTCTTATTATTATCAAAAGCTTGAAATATGTTCATTATACACCTATATGTATCTCTTAGTGACATGGTCCATTTATCTACAAATTCAATGGCCATATAGGAATTTTTTGGCAAAATAATTTACATATACATTGTGAATTTATTATTTTACCCTTACATTGACCAATCACAAAGTGAGCTCAAAACAAGCATGTAGGCCACTAATTTAGTTACTTGCTCCACGATGAGTCTTGTTTAGGCCTTAGAAGGTGAATATCATATCTACTAGGTGAAGTAAATTTTGGGATGTTACAATGACTATGAGTGATGTAGGTGGTATTTGTCCCTCCTACACTAGTTTGATATCCTAGCCACTTGATAAGAGAGACTGAGGAAAAGGATGCACATGCACATGTGAATCAATATATGATATTAAGGTCACATATATCTCAGACAGTCAGCTCTAGTTCAAGGAACATTGATGAACATTGAAAGGATGACGATTCCATGCCCTAAGTTCAATATGGATATTAGAGACAAAGTAATTATATAATCACTATAACACCTATAACAAATTGTAGGTTGGAGTTGTTAGTCAACTTTCCAATTACTTGGGTAGAAATGATGTGTGACTCGACACTGCTCTTTGCTTGTGATGTCATAAATAAGTTATGGACATTCACTGCCAACACAACTTGGAACCTATAGGGTCACACATAAGATACACTTGGAATATGAGTTCATTCATAAATATGATTTAAACTTGATTACTAAAGAGTTAGGTATGTTGGTATGTATGCCCTGAGAGCCAATCATGGGATGATTGGTGGGATACATTAAGATTGATTTGATAAACATCAAAGGCAAGCTTCCGATTCTTTCTGGTTCAGTCATATGAGATAGTGATAGAATAGATTGAATGTCTAGAGAATGACAGTACTCAACGACGTATGCTTTCAGGTTGAGGACCTGAACGATGAGATCATATAGATGCTAAGAGTTTGTACATTCTTGTTATGTCCCTAGTCGGTTGTCATTGTGGAAGGTAGATAGACAACAATGACACACAAGACTAGATTTTGGTGTTGGTTGATGACATAATCTCATTAGTCATGGTATAGAGATATCAAACCAAACACATAGGTACTTGTTAGAGAACAAGTGTACCAGACAGACCCACCGTGAGTTTGACACATGGAACCATGACATGGTAGTCACAGTGAGTACTCACAGTGATGGTGGTGAGTGTGATTCTTTGACCTGAAATCACTACACTCAACACATGTCGTTGGGCACACTTTGACATCATCAAACGCAGTCCTGAAACATGGGTTGTTATAAAGGTGATGATTGGCTGGCTTGGACACATGGGGCTTTTGAGGGGTGAGTGATAGATACGGGATTTGTCCCTCCTAAGGGAGTATGATATCCATGGCCACTTGATGAGTAGGATTGAGAAAGGCGTGCACGCATGTGTGAATTAGTATGTGATATTGATGTCATACATATCTCTTCCAATCTACTCTGCGATCAAGAAAGTGAATGAACGTTGACAGGATGACTGTTCCATGCCTCGAGTTCATTCAGTATATCAGTGACAAAGGAATTATACATTCACTATAACACCATTCACAGATTGTAGGATTGAAAGTTGTTCTCCAACTTTCTATTTCACTTGGGTAGCACTGATGTGTGACTAGGCACCACTCTTTGTTTGTGAAGTCATAAGTGATATGGACTTTCACTGCCAACGTGAAATGGACCTGCAGGGCCACACACATTGAATTTAACCTGGAAGAGGAGTTTTGTCCACAGACAATGTTTAGATTGATTACTAAAGGAGTTTAGTAGTTCAATTAAACACTCAATTAATTGATAGCTCAATGTCATAATGTTCAAGGTGTTGGACACATTGATTGGAGTATTAGATTGATTGAAACTGCAATTGACTGATTCTGCACAATCTGCACTCCCAACCAATTAGCTCATGTGATGAACCGATCGACTGAGCTTGGTGAACCGATCGGCTCAGGTGGTGAGTCGATCGGCTCATGGACAGGATGAAATGATTGCTTCAAGTGTTGAAACGATCGGTTCAACTGATGCAACTGAGCAAGTTGGGAAAGTAGGATTGGTGAGAAATTTCTTTTCATTTCACTTGCCCAATTTGATTGGAACAAGGATTGGTATTTGGTACCAATTAGAAACAAAAAAAGAAAAGTCAATCGGGAACTGACCAGGACCATGAACCAACCGGTTCAGAAGTGAACCGACCGTTTCATGGGTCCCAACCGATCGGTTGAGGTGTCAACTGATCGGCTCAGGTCCCCAACTGACTGTTTCAGTTGTGAAACAATTGGTTCAGGTTGCACAGTTGGTTGTTTTTGTGGAAAATCTCAAACCCTTCTACTCCTGCTTTAGTCCCTCATTGCCCGGGACAGAGAACCCTGTCCCATGACCCTCCTATATATAGGGGTATTGGGGGCTTCTCAAAGAACAACTCAGTGCAACCAGTTGCTCTGTAAAGTTGTCCTTCTCTCTGGTTTTGGTAACCGAGAGAGCCCGAGCAAGTGCTACCCGATAAGGGAGGCACAACAAGGGAAAGAGAACTGCAGAAAGCGACTAGTGGCAGGAGAGTGTGTGAGTGACTAGTACGCTGATAGGAGGGTGCGACTCCTTCCAATTCCTTGTGGGACAAGGAGATTGGAGTTCCAGGTGGTCCGTGTGGACTACTTCAGAGGCGGGAGATTTCTGCCGCTCAGAGGCCAACTGTCAATCCCGACAGTCCCGATGAGACCAGGAGTTGTCAGTCCCGGTGCGACCAGGAGCTGCACAGACACCGTCCAAGACCGGAGGTGAAGACCGCGCAAGTCGCGAGGTATTATCACCGAGCAAGCCTCGGGAGAAGGTATGATTCCAAAAACCATCCTTTCCTATTTTATAGACGTTGACACGTTTCCTTGTTTTGGGTTTGGGGAGAAGATTTTTTTGTTTGTTTCCGCTGCCTTCTCTACCTCCCCTAAAACCCAACAAGTTATTCAATGTAAACAACATTGGTTGAAAATTGACTGACTTGACAAGTGAACCGACCACTCAAGTGTTGAACTGGCCGTTTCAGCGTGTCAAGTCAATTGAACCAACTTTGGTAAATCTGGACAGTGAACCGACCGATTCAGGAAGTGAACCTATCGACTTAGGTCCATGAACCGACCAACTCAGGGTGTGAACCGAGTAGTTAGTGGATCATTTCGATTGATTCAAGGATTTGTGTTGACGTCATGTTGTGTATTAAACCAGATATTAATTGCCAATACAATTATGATTGGGAAACATGATGAAACGACCAGCTCAAGGGCTAAATCGACCAACTTACATGCCAACTGATCAGTTCATCTATGAACCGACCATTTTTTCACTCACAGGTTGTGAAGATTCTTGAAATTCCAGTCCCTTGCGCTCCCAGTTAGACTGGGAACCCTGACCCTGACCCTCCTATAAATAGAGGGGTACTGGGGGCTTCTCAGACACAACTCAATTTCCTATGACAATTGTTTGTCTTATTTGGTTGTTGTAACTGAGAGAATCTGAGCAAGTCGTACACAATAACGGGAGGGATAGCAAGGGATATAAATTGTGGGAGAACAAGTTGTTGACTAGTATGCCAATGTGAGGGGATAACTCCTTCTTGTCTGTTCTTCTAGAACTACAAGAGTTCCCAGTGGTCTGTGTGGACCATTGTAGAGGGGTGGACATTTTCCTGCTAGGAGGACAATGTCAACTTGTTGTCCATGGTGATCAACTAGGAGGTCGACACAAATGTTGTTCGAGTGTGACTTAAAGAAAGTCGCATACTGCAATGAGGGAACAGTCGTTGGACTTGCTCCATGAACAGGTATGACCTCACAAACCATCCTTCCCATTACATAGTTGTTAACTTCATTGTCTATTAAAGGGGAATATGATGGTTAAATTTTTCATTTTCACTACCTCTCTAATGCCATATTTCCCCACAGTGGTATCAAAGCCACGTCAATTTACTATGTTTTGGGATAATTGATAAGAGGATTTTTAATTTTCACCTTTTATTTATTGCATGCGATGTGAATATTTAAAATGATTGATGTGCATATCGGATTAAATACCACATAAGATCCCAAGAAAATACAATGCTTGGGATATGACACACTTGAGCCATGTGTTAAACGCAAGTGCACGTATCGAAGTAATCTAGACCTTGTGAGGCTGAAGTTGAACTCAGGGAAATGTAAACTTCAGTAGACTACTACTAACTGGTCGCGATCAGCTAGACCGATTGGAAAAGTTGATTATTGTTTTTGAAACAAAATAAAAATAAGACAAAGAGGAAACAAAAATGAGCGATGATTAAATGTTTCGTTTAATCAAATGGAATGGGAATCCTTAGTGTTACAGTTTCACCACGAGATCTCACTACATGCAATTCTACACAACTAGCATAATTCGTGCCTTATCCCTGATTATGGCCTATAGTCAGAATTGCTTGCTTCCGCAATATAATTCACTACCTAGTTTTAGGTCATTTCCATGTCAGTAGTAACTTATACCCTAAATCTAAGTGCTTTAATGAATTCTCTGGGTATCCACCATTAACCGTACATTACCTTGTCTAAGGAATTTATTAGTTAATGTGTTAATCGTGCCTTTTCAACCATTAATCCTCTGTCAAGAGTAATTAACAGTATTAGAACTTAATTATGGTGATCAAGCATAGAAAATTGTGATAGAAACACAATAATATATCAGGGAGATTAAGACAAATTAAGATAATCAATGTAAAATTGTCATACAACGATTCCCCGGGCTACTCCCAGTCCTAAGGATAATGGAGATTAGCCCCACATGTTCATCTCAAAGATACACATGGAGAAGAAAGAGGAAAACATGGGGAAACGAATGAGAATATGATGTAACCCCTGAAATGGAGAAGATCTGAATGATCCTCGATGCGAGATGCACGCTCTGTAGCCTTCGAGTGGTAGAATCGTTCGTCTAGGGCTCTGGAATCATCTGGGGCATATCTCTGGGCTCCGTTATTTGCTCTCCTTCCTTTGGGACTTGTGCGGCTGAGTGCCCCGTGATACCTTAGGTCTGGGCCGTCTTTTCTTAGGTATAGGTATGACTTACAGCTACTAAAACATCGCGGTTGCTCGATCGTGGCCACTCGATCGTGGAAATTCTGGGTGAAATCTTGATCTGACGGTGTCGATACCATCAACAGGGTGTCGATGGTATCAACATCTTAGGGTGCACTTCCATCGCTAAAAACTAGGATCAACCTGGATGCTTTTCGATACCATCGACCAGATCGTCGATAGTATCAACGGGCCGATTTTCTTTCTACTGAGCTGATCTCGAGACCATCGACAGTTTGGTCGATGGTATCGACTTGGATGCTTTCCCACCAACTTGGTTATTGTTCCTATGTCGATAGTATCCACAGACCTGTCGATGGTATCGATAGGTTTTGGAATACAAAGTACATGAATCAGAGAGAAAAACACAAGTCAATCAATGGAATTTCTTAATTCACTCAAAATAGGATAAAATAAGATAGATTTAATGCATACAATGATTATACGCTAAATGAAATGGAACATGCCATTATAGTCACAAAGATGACAAATGAACGCGTAAAACAAGTACAAAATTAGCCTATAAATGTAACTCAAAAACCCAACATCAGGATACTATTGGAACACCATGGAAATAGATTATTACCAATTTGTCAACAAATTCTGAACCTGTCAAATCCATGCGACCTATATCCACTCTCCTACAAATCAACTCTACAATATGGCCATTCCTTGGCCATTTTCAGTTTAGTACATCAACATGATGGACAAAATCAACCCTAAAGTGTCAAACGGAATTTGCTTCATCCTCGTTGCAATTGATTACTTTACCAAGTGGGTCAAAGCAATGTCCATCACTAACCCATCATCCCAACAGCTCATCAAGTTCCTCAAGAACAATATCATATGTCTTCATGGGATATCAGATGATACTTTTTCATATAAGGGACGAATTTCATCACCAAGACCATCAAAAAGTACTAAAACTATTTGGGGATCAGACATCATTGAATATCACCTTATCGACCAAAGATGAATGGAGAAGTAGAAGCTACTAAGAAAAATCTAGTCAAGATTATGAAAGACTATCATCTCCCATGCCAATTGGCATGAGAAACTTCCATTGGCTCTGTGGGCCTACCGTGTTTCCATTAGAACATCAACAGGGCTCCCCCATACTTCTAGTATATGGGATGGAAGTAGTCCTTCCAGTTAAAATCCAAATTCCTTCACTCTGCATACAAAGAGAAGTAGATATATTGGAGATCAAATGGCTTCAAGACTGAGTAAAATTCAAATTCCTCAACATTCTTGAAGAATGATGTGCAAAATTCCTACACCATGCATAGTTTTACCAAGCAAGAATGGCTCAAGTATTCAACAAGAAGTTTTAATCTCACATGTTTCTGAAGGACGACCTTGTATTATGGGTCATCCAGAATGTTGATTCCAAGGGAAAGCTTAACCTAAATGGGAGGGACCCTACATCATCCATGACATCTATGACTGAGGCATCCTGTGCCTGAAAGACATGGATGTAGGTGTTCATATTCATCACACCAACACCAACTTCATAAAATACTAATATTGTTGTTTAGACTGTCATGACGAGCAAAAATAATATAAAGGAGCCAAGCTCTCCTATCCTTCCAAAATTTTAAAATCTACTCAGAAATCTGACAATGTTCCCCCCCATTCACATTGAATCCATAAGGTTAAAGTAGAACCTATGGACTAGGATGGAAGGAGCATGGTCATCATACCAAGGCTACAATAGTTTGCCAACATAAAAATAACCCTAAAAGAAGGCCCAACCTAACAAAACATTCATGACTATGGCTAAATCTAGGAGAATCCCTATGGTCAAACAAGAGGATTGCAGAGTCTATGAGTCCCCTGAGGAAATTTATATCTGATCCTATCAATCACACATCCTAACATCTCTATCCATAAACTTTTTATCTTCCAAAGTTAACCTAAAAGGAAGGACCATCAGAAGAAGGAAGGATGTTGAAAACCCCTTGCAACTACTCTCCTCTCCTTGTGACCAAATGTGAAACCAAGCTTTAGACAAGCTAACCTGGGAGTCATGAGATGGGAAACCCTTTCGATTGAAATCCCATTCATTCCCCACGGAACCCTTGGCTCACATACTATGGCCCTTAGCATCAATGTCAAAGCAAAAGCTTTCAACAAAAATACCCGTAGCTGGTAGGCACATGTAGAAGAAAGGAAATTAATAAAAATCTAGAATCCCTTTAAGAATGGAAGACACATTCTTGTAATTGAATGCTACTCTAAGGAGTGTTGGGAGAAAAACCTATTGGGATGTCTCCGACGCCTGGAACCGTGGCTGAACTATGTAGGGAATCGCCGCCAGTGCACCTGCTACATGACAGAGCTTTATCTCTTAGCATGACACCTAGTTCCATTAGATTTTCTTCCATATCTCCCCCCTAGTATGAGGGCTCCCCTCATAATACAACTAGAAATGAACATTCAAAAGGAGGAAACATATATCATCAAAATAGGATGAGACGTATCTTAAATTGCTTGGGGTTTCAACCTTCCAACTTCATGTAAGGAGGTGGACAAGAATGAGGTTACCTTGACATATATAAACCTATAGCTATACCTAGAGTCCTAAAAATGCATACACATGAGTTTTGCATTATCCTGGCCGGATGATTTTTTAGAAAAAAGCTCACATTTGTATCCACCTCAAGGACCCAAGTCTGAATGTACATTTCCAAGTATCATGGAGGAAGTACCCACACCAAGGAATCTCGAGTTAACCTCTTCCACTTCAACCACATCTAACCTTCTCATGAACATTTTGAAAATCTAGCACCAACTTCTTGAAGAATAGGGAAGGAGCTTCCACTTGAAACATACATTGTAAGTGATTGAAATGCGGTAGCACTAGCACAGGGTAATATGAAACACAACCCTCTAGACCCGACAAGATGATCAACCACTAAAAAGCCGGTATCACCATGCCACAGGCTGACTTATTGAGATAGAATTTCATCCACCTCGATCAAATATATGCATCCTTCAAAAACGAAAGTCAATGAGCCAGATCATCATGGAGCTAAAGAGGCACATCTATATGAATGTGCTTCGAAAGAAACACCTTCTCCACACTGTAATGAGGATTCAAAGATTTCATCAATTTGACATGACCTATGTGCGTTCCTAGATAAAAAATACAAAACATGTAAGGGTCCTGTTATCTTTCCAGTCTATTGTGCTTTGTCCATGAACCTATTGATAACACCCATTTTTGTGATGTTTTTGGCCTTTATTCTATTATCAAAACTGCCCTTTTCTGCTATTTTCCTCACTTTTATATGCATTTTTGCAATAATTGGCCAAGCAATGCTCTCAATCCAATACTTCCACCTTTTGCAGAGTTTCCTCCCTGTTTGGCCCAATTAGTACCAATAAGGCCGTTCCGGCCCGCAAATAAGTCCAAGACTGTCTCGGCCCCCGGACGCCCGATACACACGCTAACCGGCAAGGCTGCACGATACGACGACACACGACGCAAGGATGTCGCGCAAGAAGGTACTTATGGACGACACGCCTCTTTACCCGACGGGGAGCCAAGCGCGCTGCAACTACTCCATGTGCCGTGTGATATCGGCCACCCACCGGCAGGCGCTCCTCGCCAAGACGCCTGACAGCCGACCTCCTTGTACCGGGCGATACCCACGTCAGCCGACCACCAAATGAACGGCGGAAAGGAGGGCACATGGTGCTCCGAGCGCCATATCTGCTCCCGACCAGCTGCCTATAAATAGCATCTACAGGGAGCCGAAAAGACAGCTGAGACAATTCGGACAAGCTTGGTCACTTCAAGTTTCGGATAGTCGAGTGATCTTCAGAGGAGGCTGCGAGAGCAGGCGTATCGTGCTCCAATGTTTGTACCAGGCGACACTAGGTGAGCTCTTCCTCATCCTGAGAGGGAGGGGATTGGTTCACCTAGGACTGTACCGGGCGACACTGGGAGACAATATCGGCCGATGTAGATACGCGACACGAGTGCCCGACACCAGTGCCCGACAGTAGGATACGCAGCTCCATGCCCGACACGATAACGAACCCGATACGCTCCGCCCGTCAGGTGTGCCGCCCGACTTGAGCGTATCGGCCAGGTCCTTGAGCGATACAGTTGCCCGTCGCGGTATGCCGCTTGAGAGAGCGTGCCGCCGGACACGGCTGTATCGGGCTAGGCCCTTTATCCGATATCGGGCGGGATGGTTACTGTAGCTTGTCGTCCTTCTATATCAAGAAGGCGACACATATCTTTAATTCTGTTATTTAATTCTTTACTCATGCATTGTAATTAAGACCTTTAATGCTTATAGAAATAGAAATGCTTACTTACTTGCTGCTCTATGCTTGGTGCAATATGTTGGATGACTGCTATGTTTGGTATCTGAACTCTAGCTTGCATGTTTTGTATCACATTTCGCTTAGCTATCGAATCGTGTTTTCCCGTCGCAACAACTTCGAGAGTTGTGTTGTGGATCTAGTGTTTGGTCCGATTCTGGAGTACGAGAGTGCCCGGAATGGAGTTGCTTTAGTAACCCTTCCACTCTAATTTGAGTCTGGTGACCCCGAGAGTGGAACCGATGCCTTGTTAGAGGTGCCAGCTTCGAGAGGAGGGGTACATGATTGGTTCTACTGCCGCTTGTTTTACCGCAGTTCTATCCCTCGTACCTCGCCTTAGCTCCAAGTATATTCTTCTGTTTCTGTTGCATGAAAACCACTAAAAACTGTTAAATGCTTAAAACCTTAAATCTTTCTAGTAACTCCACTTGGAGATAGTTTTCTTGTTTTGTTCATGCCATCTTTATGCTTCCCTCTTCGGGAATTTATCATCTCTTTATACCTGCCGGAGTGTAGCGTGTCGATTCTGGGTTCTCAACACTACCCCCCTTGTCCCTGTGTTTGACCCCATGTATCTACTTTGACCCCGTAAACAAAGTTGCGGGGGCCTAGAAGGATTCGGGTTTATAAATGTAAACGCTCGACTACCTCAAATCCGCCTCCATTTTTAGGACGCGCGATTTAGGCCGGTCAACTTTTTGGCGCCGTTGTCGGGGACAAGGCAAAGACGATACTGTTGAAGAATCTGAATCCACTAACTACACTCCTGTGCCTCAAGCTTAGAAATAAGCTTGACAGCACACTTTTTCTTTTATCATTTCCTTTTTATTACTATTATTCTTAGCCTAAGCTAAATAATTCAATTTTCTGACTTGATTTTTCGTGCCATTCTTTTAGGAACCCTGAAGAACAGATCACTGTTTCACCGAGCTCTGACACCATTCAACCAATCAATAGAGCACAATCATCGACATTATGCCTCCCCGCGTCAACCCACAACACGTTGAAGGGGAACAACAGGGAAGGCCTAGGGATGAATCACCTCCGCCAAGCGACAAATCTCACTACGACAGAAATGATCA
Source organism: Alisma plantago-aquatica (assembly GCA_963693085.1). NCBI lineage: Eukaryota > Viridiplantae > Streptophyta > Magnoliopsida > Alismatales > Alismataceae > Alisma > Alisma plantago-aquatica. Next base: position 104,895,017 of record OY856413.1, on the reverse strand, counting down.
GTAGGAAGATCAGGAATCAGAGCACTCTGAGGAAGGCCACCCCCATGTCAGGCGTCGTCACCGTCATCGACACAGGCGACACCAATGCCAAGAACAACAGGGAGGCAGTAACAGCGGTGACTCAAACGAAGAAGGGATGACTCTGAGGGAGCTAGCCTCCACTAAGGCCAATAATTCCAGATGCCCTGTCATCGTTCCGCGATTCAACGCCAAAAACTTTGAACTCAAGCCGTTTGTCATCTCCATGATCCAGAACAAAAGCTTTAGAGGGAGTTCCAAGAATGACAACCCCTATCACCATTTGGATGCTTTTAAGAACATCTGTGATACTATCAAGATGAGGGGAGTTCCCCAGGAGGTAATCTATTGCAAGGGCTTCATCTTTTCTCTGGAAGATAAAGCTCTATCATGGTACCTAGGGTTGCCCCACCAGGCTCTGAACGGATAGGGAGCATTGACGGATGCATTCGTAAATAAGTTCTACCCAACTAAGAAGACAGTGAGAAAGAGACAAAGGATAACGTCGTTCATGCAAAAGCCTAATGAGAATCTCCATGACGCTTGGGAGCGATACCAAGAATATCATAGGGACTGCCCTCACCACAACTACAAGAAAGGGTTCTTGATCACTACCTCCTATAACGGCCTGACTCCAGAGGAAAGGGTTTCGTTGAACGCAGCAGCAGGGAGCGACTTCCTAGGGAAAAAGCTGAGCAGGTCTGAAAAGATCATCAAGAACATGGCCGAGCTGCAAGCCGACACTGACTATGACAGATCTGACCGGGGCCAAGCTAAGGAGGGTAGTGAAGGATCTTATTTTGAATCCAAGGCGCTGGAGACAATCACTTCTCAGATCCAGAGGATAGCTACAGATGTAAAGCAGCTAAAAGAATCTGGCGGAAAGGGTAAGAAGCAAGTTGAAAAGGTAATGAAATGTGTAACGTGTGGAGAAGGCGGACACGGGGTAGACAATTGCATCTACACCCAACCAGACGCATCAAGCAATTCCGAATCTGAGGATGAGGAAACTGAGAAGGTGGCCTTTGTGAATTTCAAAAGGCCGGACCACCCTGGTTTCAGCTATGGCAACAAGGATGCAGCTGAAAATGTGCATCAGTTGCAAGGCGCCTCCAAGCAACCTCAAGCTTTTGAACAAAGGGGAGGACCAAGCCAATACCCCAAACCACTCATTTCCCATCGAACAAAGGGAAATTCCAAGCACAGGGGAAGTATCAAGGGCCTAACCGATAACAAAGCATGGGCACGGGCCAGGCAGATGTGGTTGGCCAGTTATTTGATTTTGTCAGGAAGAAAGATACTATCAACAATCAACTGGCACAGAGTGCGTTATCAAATTCCGGTGTCTTGAACTCATTGCAGGTACAACTGGCGGACATGCAGACGCACCAATGCCAGATTGACCAGCAGCTAGCTCAATTGGCTGAAATTGTGAAGAACCCATCAGGAAGGATTCTGTCCAATACCGAACCGGAGAAAAGAACGGGACAATGACCGCAGGAGCACGAATGAGATGCAGGATGAAAGAGCTTTTAGCGTCCAGCTGAAGATGAGAAACACAGTGCTTCTCGGGAGGCAACCCGAGTTGTCTTTTTAATTCCTAGAATAGGACGTTTTACTTTCCTGCAAGAAAAACATTACAAACATTTTGGGATGTAATAAGGCCCGAGTCAGTGCATGCGCCAAATGCGCTGACTCCATTTTATGGGTTACTGAAGTATTCTTTAGGACGGGATGGTTAATGCTAGCTGAGGCCGGGACCTTAGTTTCGGGCCAGTGATGTTTTACTCCTCAACCGCTTTTGTTACCCCTTTTCGTTTTCAAGTTTCCTTTTCTTTCTTCTAGCTTTTGCTCCGAAGGTCGTAACGGAAAGTAACCCCACCGGTAGGATATGCACAACATCATGCAAAAAAAAGTGTTTTGGGCATCACTAAAGCCATGACAAAAGACGCTCCTGGACGGCATGAGCCTGTGACGATCGTGCCAAAGGACTGATCACCCTTCGGCCGATGGATGGACTGCCCGTCTCGGGAAGGAAATGCCCTATCGGCCGATGCATGCCCATGACTGCTTGCCGTGTTTTCACCGCCGAGCTTGAGTTTGCTATATATATGAGAACAAGTTTTACCGTGTCGGGCTACCTGAATTACTGTGTTCGTACTCCCGTATCGTGCAAAGGACTTTTGTGCTTTTTGCTCCTGTGTCGCGCGACACCCCCCCCCTTTTGCCTTCGTAACGCGTGGAAGTCCCGAGCTCTGTAAGGTACAACCCGACAGACCTATCGCCTGGTAGATATCGCCCGGTAGACCTATCGCGCGGCAGTTTATGCTGCCGACACGTTCTTTGTTAACATGTGTAGATTATCAACCTTGTTAACTGAACGGTTTCGTATCGCCCGACATGCATATCGCACAATGTATCTTTTAGTATCTATTGCCCGATATTCCATGTCAGGTGATAGTCGTGTCGTCCATTTTTGTATCAACCCGAAGGTTTTGTGTCGGGCGACACGCTGTTTCTTTTTTTTATGAGCTGTATCGGGCACCTTTTATCTCCCAACACGGCCGAGCGTTTGTCACCCTATCGCCTTATGCGTATCGGGCGATACCCGTCACTAGTATCGGCCACATGACCTCACCTCAGAATCTTGTGTGTCGCCCGATACTGGGAGGGGGAGGCCAGGAAATCTTTGTACAGAAAAACACCGGGCCACACATTTATTCTTTATTATATACTTCTTTCAAAAATCAACATATTTGATCAAAGTATTTCTTTTGTTGTCCTACAGAGATGGCCCGCACCAAGATGACTGTTGTCCCTGTTGACTCCCAGGGTAGGAGGATCTACCCCGAGACTGCGGCTGAACCCTCCAACGCCGGGCAGAAGCGCCCGAATCCAGGACCCGTCGAAGCCTCCACAACAGAAAAGAGGGCCAGGGTTGGAGAAGCGACAACTCCAACTCCCCCAGTAGCAGCAGCAATCCCGGAAGCCTTGGCAGAGAGATTCGAGCCAAGAAACGACGAGCATGCTGAGCTGGTGCCCAAAATCTACCGCCCCAGTAGGTTCTGCCACGAAGCCTCATTCGCTGATCTGGGAATCAAGAGGAGGATGAAGGCCGTCCTCGCCGCGGCAGGATTAAAGAAAATCTGCTTCAGCAGGTCTTCCTCGTACACTAGGCTGACAATGGAGTTCATGTCTTCCCTCAACCGGGTGAGAAACTCACCGGCGGAGAGAAAAGAATTCGGAGGGCCAGACAGACTCCAAGCCCGACTCTACAACTCAGAGTACACAATCTCTGAAAAGTTTCTGAACCAGATCTTCTCTTCAAGCGAGGAGGAGAGGAATCTGATGGACAGCGGTGAGAGAATCACCGAGGGAGACGGGTTCGACCCCGTGAAGCTCTGGAACAAGTTAACCGGCAAATCTTCATTCAAGCCGGGAAAGAAGGTGGCTGCTATGCACTCATGCTTCTGGAGGATAGTGCACAAACTGGTGGCATGCCTCCTGTTCAGCAAGTACGAATCCAGCAACATATACACGGAGGAGCTCCATGTCATGTGGCACATAATGGAGGGCCGAGTGATCAACCTCGGATGATGTTTGATGAACAGACTACATCCGATGAAGAAAGCTACAAAGGACTACTGCATGGGCGGAATAGTCAACCTTATTGCAGAAGGACTTGGGTACCTGAAAGAGCCACGCAGCCTTTCGAGGACGCAGGGTGATGAGGTAATCGACACCAAGTACCTGATCAGGGCCAGTATCATCAGGAAGGAGGGAAGAGACTTTTTCTATAAGTTCACAAGGACGAATATACTCCTCCCACTCCCTCGCTGCGCTGACTACGACGCAGACAAACTAGTCTTCACCGTCACAGAAATTGAAGTCGTGGCGGCGAACACAGGCCAAGCCGCCACCACAAGAGTCCAAGAAAGGACAACTCCAGAGCTACCGACTACCGCTGCTGATAGAATTGTCGCCACTCCACCCATATCAACTACCGCCCCTGCGAGGCCGGTGGCAACTGAGAGAGAACTGGTGATCGTAGAGGTCACTGAGACATCAACTTCGGGAGCTGCCACGGGAGAGGCAACCGCAGCCCCCGACATCCCTGAAGGGCCTGTATAGGCAGAAGAAGCACCTGAGCCGGTCACCAGTAATGAGGTGTTTGCCGAGATCCTAGGAAGGGAGCTCGAAGGTGCGCGGCTGACACTAACACTGACACCGGTGTCCTCTGTCAAAGTTGCTGGAAGGATCGCCGAGGACGTAGAGGTGGAGCAGAATCCGCCCACACCACGGCCATCTCCACCACGATATGACGGCGAGGCAGAGGCGGCCGCAAGAGGACCAACACCTCACCCAGCAACATCCGCCACACGAACAATTGAGATACGCTCTACCTCGTCTAGTGGGCCATCTCGCGGGCAAGAGGCCGCGAGGATGGGAGGGAGGCCCACAGGAACCCCTCCGTCGCTCGGAATGACGCTCGGGCATGAGCTCGACAGGTTGCGGGAGGTAACAGATACCAACTCTGACATTTGTGTTTCCCTAACCCGCAAATATGCGTCTCTTCAAGATAGGCTGAGCAGCCAAGAGCGAGAGCTGCTGGGCGGACTAGAGGCCGTAAATTCAGTAATGCAGCAAGTTCTCCAATGCCTCGACAAGATCGAGGAAAGGATGGATAGAGGGGATGACCATCCACGCCGAAGGAAGCCGAGACGGTCGCCGTCACCCCTGAGCCGGGGCTCTCCATCATCTTCGTCAGCGTCTCCCTCGACATCAGCGTCACCCTCCTCCTCCAGCGGGCGATCCTCAATGCCCGAGGAGGGGACGCAACCAAAGTCCACCGACGGAGCTCCAGCAAGACAGGCGAGCCCCGTAGGCCCTGAGGAAGGAAATCCCTCAATCCCCTGGATGATATTGAAGATGATAACAGAGGTGTCAGCATCGGGATGGACTCTTCTGACGAGTCGGAGGGAGAAAAGGGGGACGTATACGCAGCCAATGAGAGACACTTCCCCCGAGGTAGACGCTCGATGGCAGACAGGTTTCGTGATCCATCAGAGATACCTTCTTTCGAGATGGCCGACTTCGACAGAAGGGCCATCGACTACCTGTCGATCAGAGACCAGAAACTGCTAGACAGGGTCCTAAGATCGCAGGAAGATGAAGAAGACGTCGTCTGGAGAGACGACTACTTCTCTGTACGATGGGGAACTCTCCGCAACATGTTCCGCTCACCGGCCGTCGTCGGAAAAAGGCTATTAAGGGTCCTCGAGAATGCTATAATAGAAAATATCGATAGTAGGACGGGTCGGAAGAAAATATACTGTGCCACCCCGACCTTGGCGAGAAGGTTGATGTGTAGAGAACTAGACTCCCCTGCGGTGTCCAACATGTTGCAGCACATTGACGAGCATAACCCTAACCTCATGTTGGCACCGTACAAGCACTGCAACATATGGTTCCTCTGCATAGCAGACCTAAGGAACCACGAAGTCCGGCTCTTGAACTGTAGCCGCAATGAGGTGCCGCACTCCAGAATCGCCTTCAGCCGCCCGGAAGACAAAAACCTGAGGCTTCTACCGGTGCATCTTCAAAGAGTTATCAAGCAAGGAGCCAAACGCCACGGCGGCATTTGGAACTTCTTTTCTATTCGCGACTTCCCCGTCCAGGCTAAAGAGGGAAGCGCAAACAATGCCTTAGTCGTCTTAAGAACCATTGAGGTGCTCAGTACATTTGTCAACTTGAGGGCCCTTAGGGGCCATTGTTTCTATCAACGCAGGGGCACCTACGCCATGTTACTGATCAAGGACAAGCGCTATTTCGGGGATGCAGGGGTACCAGAGCAGTTGCTGGACAGTGACCTAGATGAAGACTCTTCTCAGTCCAGCAGCCCCTCAGAAAAAGAAATAGAAGTGGTGACCGTCAAACATGGGGCAGGCAAAGAGCTGATGGTCCTTAAGAAAGTGCATGGTATGGAAGAAACTACTTCTCCTAAAGCCATAGAAGGAACGATCAAAAACTTCGACCATTTCTCGTGCACTATGCTCACACAGGAGCAGGTAGATGTAATCCTTCTGAAGTTAGCAGATACTACCCCGAGGAATGTCATTTACAAGGCGGGCAATGTCGTAGTCCCTATTGATGAGCTAAGGGACGTGGTTAAGGAAGGAGGATGTTTGGCGATATCTGTATTAACCGCTTGCGTCCAATTATTACAACCAAAGTTCGACCACGCATATATAGCACATCCTATGCTGTTTAACGACGTTTGCCTAGCCGATGAAATAGGAGCACAGAAGCTTTTTCTGGAAGAGTTGGAAAGCAGAGTCCCTAGCCAAATCTTTCTGCCGATTCTTCATTATAACCATTGGACGCTCCTGACGGTGTACACCCGGCAACGAGCAGGAATCTTTTACAACAGCTCGGACGGAAACAAGAACCATCTAGTGCCGTGTACATCAGAACTGCTGTCATCCGTCGAACGCTTAACTCGGAAATACTACGATGGGGTGACAAAGATGATACAACCATTCCTGGACACACAAGCAAACAGATGGCACGAGCTTCAGTTCTGCCACCGCAGCCCACAACAGATCCCATTATCCAACGACTGCGGCATCCACGTCCTGGAGTGGATAGCGAATAAAGAGACGCCTGACCAGCTCCATCAGATCGATTACCACAGCAAAAGAGGAGAATATGTGTGGGAGCTTCTATCTAATGAAGGTGCGCTTGTCGGCTAACCCTCACTGGATTAGCATTACCTTGCCTAATCTACTTCACAACTCTGGGACAGAGTGTGGAGTAAGTTTGGGGGGGTACCATGGTATTAGTGAGGGAGGTACAAAATTTCTAACTTAATCCTTTGATTCTTTTGTTTATCATGTATACATATACTTGTTCATATAAAACTCTTGGATACATATACATGTTCATATAAAATTTTAAAATTTTTGTCCCTATGTATATGTACAAAGTTTCTGTAATATTAGTAAAAACCCTGACACAACTGCTTGCCAAGTTTATTTTTTTGTGCTAAAGGAGACGCAAGTCCTGTTATATCTTTTTGATAATGCTGCTTCAAATGAAAAAAAGAATATGTTTTGCCATGTCAAAAATTTTCAAAAATATAATAATCTCACAGACAGCTAAGAGACGAGTATGGAGAAGGAAAAAGCTGCCCAAACAACAAGAATCTCTTTGTTTCCCTTACCCGACAAAAATCCTAAAAAGGGAGAGAAACCTTATGAGAGTGAATAAAAGAATGAGAGTTGTGCCCAATAAAAGAAAAAGAAAAAAAATATACACACACTTGTTTTCCAAAAGTACCCATCTTTAGGCATGGTAGATCTGGGGCAGTGGTACGTAGGATGTGAAATCACTGCTCTAAAGCCAACTGGCTTGGACTGCAGGGACCACTTGCCCGTTAACGGACCCTTACCTGGATGGACCGATGGGAAACAAGAAGAAAACCCAAAAATCCTTAGCATACCCTATACACAACTTTCTGCCCCAAAAATAAAGTTGTTTGGTGTGTAAGCTAACTTCACAATCGTACAACAAAGTCTCACCGAAGCTGTAGAGAAAAATCTTACTTAAATAATAAGGCAGGAAAAACTAAGTCTTTTGTTCGTATTGAAACAACATTATCTTTAAGGCATTACGATTTTTGTTTCACTTTTTGAACAAGAAAAGTTTTCCCAAGCAAGAAGAAGCATCACAAAATAAAGTTTAAATATTGATTGAGGATAAACAAAACGTTAAGTTTGGGGGAGTTGATAACACCCATTTTTGTGATGTTTTTGGCCTTTATTCTGTTATCAAAACTGGCATTTTCTGCTATTTTTCTCACTTTTATATGCATTTTCGCAATAATTAGTCAAGCAATGCTCTCAATCCAATACTTCCACCTTTTGCAGAGTTTCCTCCCTGTTTGGCCCAATTAGTACCAATAAGGCCGTTCCGGCCCGCAAATAAGTCCAAGACTGTCTCGGCCCCCTGACGCCCGATACACACGCTAACCGGCAAGGCTGCATGATACGACGACGCACGACGCAAGGATGCCGCGCGAGAAGGTACTGATGAACGAAACGCCTCTTTACCTGATGGGGAGCCAAGCACGCCGCAACTACTCCATGTGCCGCGCGATATCGGCCACCCACCGGCAGGCGCTCCTCGCCAAGATGCCCGACAGCCGACCTCCTTGTACCGGGCGATACCCGCATCAGCCGGCCACCAAATGAACGGCGGAAAGGAGGGAACGTGGTGCTTCGAGCACCATATCTGCTCCCGACCAGCTTCCTATAAATAGCAGCTACAGAGAGCCGAAAAGACAGCTGAGACAATTCGGACAAGCTTGGTCACTTCAGGTTTTGGATAGTCGAGTGATCTTCGGAGGAGGCTGCGAGAGCAGGCGTATCGTGCTCCAGTGTTCGTACCGGGTAACACTAGGTGAGCTCTTCCTCATCCTGAGAGAGAGGGGATTGGTTCACCTAGGACTGTACCGGGCGACACTGGGAGCCGATATCGGCCGATGTAGATACGCGATACGAGTGCCCGACACCAGTGCCCGGCAGTAGGATACGCAGCTCCATGCCCGACACGATAATGAACCCGATACGCTCTGCCCGTCAGGCGTGTCGCCCGAGAGGGTGTGCCACCCGACTTGAGTGTATTGGCCAGGTCCTTGAGCGATACAGTCGCCCGTCACGGTATGCCGCTTGAGAGAGCGTGCCGCCTGACACGGCTGTATTGGGCTAGGCCCTTTGTCCGATATCGGGCGGGATGGTTACTGTAGCTTGTCGTCCTTCTACATCAAGAAGGCGACACATATCTTTAATTCTGTTATTTAATTCTTTACTCATGCATTGTAATTAAGACCTTTAATACTTATAGAAATAGAAATGCTTACTTACTTGCTGCTCTATGCTTGGTGCAATATGTTGGATGACTGCTATGTTTGGTATCTGAACTCTAGCTTGCATGTTTTGGATCGCGTTTCACTTAGCTATCAAATCGTGTTTTCCCGTCGCAACAACTTCGAGAGTTGTGTTGTGGCTCTAGTGTTTGGTCTGATTTTGGAGTACGAGAGTGCCCGGAACAGAGTTGCTTTAGTAACCCTTCCACTCTAATTTGAGTCTGGTGACCCCGAGAGTGGAACCGATGCCTTGTTAGAGGTGCCAGCTTCGAGAGGATGGGTACAGGATTGGTTCTACCGCCGCTTGTTTTACCGCAGTTCTATCCCTCGTACCTCGCCTTAGCTCCAAGTATATTCTTCTGTTTCTGTTGCATGAAAACCACTAAAAACTGTTAAATTCTTAAAACCTTAAATCTTTCTAGTAACTCCACTTGGAGATAGTTTTCTTGTTTTGTTCTTGCCATCTTTATGCTTCCCTCTTCGGGAATTTATCATCTCTTTATACCTGCCGGAGTGTAGCGTGTCGATTCTGGGTTCTCAACACTACCCCCCTTGTCCCTGTGTTTGACCACGTGTATCTACTTCGACCCCATAAACAAAGTTGTGGGGGCCTAGAAGGATTCGGGTTTATAAATGTAAAAGCTCGACTACCTCAAATCCGCCTCCATTTTTAGGACGCGCGATTTAGGCCGGTCACCTATACAACTTAGCCTGTATCAAAAGAAAAATGGTTTGCTTCCTCCAAAGAGAGGTTATGACTCTTGAAGCAAAAACCTTCATCTGCCCAACAATTTCTCCAAAGAACAGCTCCACTAGGATGATTAAGATATACACCCTCATACAAGGCATATCAAGAGAAGCAATGTCATGGCACACTTCACTCTTTAGTGACTCCCATAGAGAGACCATCTGAATAAAGTGAGTGTCAACAGTCAACCATTGAACTGCTTAGGATTTGTTCATGTTGAGAAGATGCCCCAGCTCAATGCCTCAACTTGATTTCCTCAGTGCCACATGACATCTATCATGAAAAGGAAGTTGAGAGATCTTATCCACATCCTCTAAGGTGGGAGTCATAGAGACGTCAACGAAATAGAAAGTGTGACTTAAAGTATCCAAGAAGTGGATTTTTACTGAAATCAACTCCCTTGCCACAGGGATGTATCCCAGATGATGAAAATGATGAGTAACACCAAATCTTGCCAACTTAACTTCTTCAGTCACAAAAAAAATCAGTGATGCAATAGCGCACCAAGGACAACTTGATAGGAGGACACCATAAAAGTAGGATCTATCAAATTTCCTTCTCTCCCATGATCCTGAGTCGTGATAGATATGTTTTGTTGAAAAGATAAGCGGCACAATTATATTTATAGGATAAAATCATCTTCAAAAACATGGGACTCCATGTCCTTTCCCCTCATGTAATCACATTACATCTGCGACCAACACCGAATCACATCCCAAGACATGAAGGAATTTGAGACTAGGATGTCGAATCATTACAATCTACCACCTCAGCTCAACATAAAATTCGAGGCAATTTGTTTTCAACCAAGCATCTTTCAAAGATCATACTCAAAAATCCTATCCCAAACCAAACCTTATAAAACCTAATAACCAATTATAAACTCAAGCTCAAATTTATTTTTAATTTAAAAGAGTTTACAAAAATATCAGCATGATTAACACATGATTTTCTTGTAGGAAAAAAATACATCATCAACTGGAAATCTTAAAAGCAAACAACTTCCTCTTCGGCTTCTTCTTCAACCACCTGATGAAGTGCTTGGCTAAAGGTCAATGATCAATGGAAGAAGACCATGAAGAATGATGCTCGCCGCTGGCATTAGAGTGAATTCCAATGGTAGACCACCGGTGACCAGTAGATGAACTCCCAAAAGTCACCTCAAAAACAAAGTCAACATCTCTATGTTGAGAAGTACCTACCCATGCACTTGCTGAAGGTGGATCTACATCCTGGGAGAGGACATATAAAGAAGGACCCCCAACATCAAAAGTTCCTCCAAAGTGATAACTTTGTCCAAAATTTGGTGGGATACTCGAGCTAAAGAGTCCACCTACCTCATCCAAAACTTCAAATGTCTCCGCGAGGGACAAGGTCCATCCAAAGTAGGCCAATAAGTGACACGAGCCTCCAATACAAAAAACTCGATGAGGTTGTAACCCAGTGAAGTCCTCAAAGCCAAGAGCATACAACTGGAAGAAAAGGTGGATCCTCATGCAAAGAAACTACCTCAGGTGAATAAACTACCTCATGAGGGGGTGGGTAAAAAACACATACCTCTAATCATCCTTCTCCTTAGCCAAATCCCAATCAATCACCTACAAGAAAAAGCATGTCAAAGATAATGCAAGTAGACAAAAAAGCACTGTCAGACTCAGACACTCACCAGTGTAAGACGTCAGAGACAATCAAACACCTCTATAAAAAAGAGAATGGGTTGACCTTGCATAAAAAACCACCTTAGACATTCTTCATGTGTTAGTTCCCATACACCAGATCTGAGAAATCCCAAGTCCAGAAGGGAAAAACCTGGGAATATGGTCAAAAGAGATGTATCAGCCACCGACCCACTAATGAACAATGAGCTCACCCATATAAAATAAACTTTCAGGCAGTAACTCAAACAAGATTCGGTAAGCATATAAAGCCAATGCCTCAAAGTAGGTCGTACAATATTTTCCCCCTCGCCACATGGAAATCTAGAGAAGATATTGAACTAGACCAAAGAAAAACAATGAATTAGTGCCAACTAAAGTACAAATGCATAATATAATACAATGTTTAAAGTACTACACATACCTCATATATGGTCACCATCTCCTGCTAATCTCTCCACTACTCATATGACACCCTACTAGCACATCCTCACATATGGCAATGAGTAGGGAGGGAGGCATTCAAATAGCCTTCTAGGCCATTCAAAGTAATGTGTCTATGCAGCGAGAAGTACTCACATCCCCACATCTACAAAATACTTCAGATAGAATCATTTACATAGTTATTTTAGATAATAAAATACAAACTAACTAATAAAAGCTCACAACAATCACACATACAAAGCCTCTATAACTTTTCATAGAACGAACCGTATTTCTTTGAAGTCACCCACAAGACATCTTTGTAAGCGCGTTAAAAGGTGAGCATACACGCCGCCACCCCAGTCAAAGGAAGAAAATGTGTCCATATTTAGAAGAAAGGATAACCAACAAACGTCTCCTATGTTCCCCGAGTAGGTGCTAAACAAGAAACCAGTGATCAGGACAAACAAGAACACCTAGACCCTCAGAGTTGCATATAAGATATCACTAGCACCTTGTCGATCACCCTCACTAAAGAAGGTGGTCCTCAACCATGTAATCCTGAGTTCATACTTTGAGGCCATCTCAATATATCTATTTTTAACTCCTTGAATCCTAGCCAGGCATTGATGACCCCACTCCTATCGGGCAGGCATAGAACTAATGGAGTCCCATCAAATCCTAATCCAATCATCCTAATGAAATTGCTACAGGTGATGGCCATCTCACAAAAGGAAAAATAGAAAGTACTGGTCCCTGTATGGAAGTTCTCAATCAGAGGAAGGAGATAGGCTCAATCTATGGTCCCACACTAATTAATGCTATCAAAGTCAGTCCTCTACAACAACTTCACCTCCTCAGCCACTAGGCTCTCATACAGATTCCCTAGTTCATTCCAACAAGTTCTCCAGTAAATGTTTGACACTCTGATACCCTAAAGGAATAAAGTGGAAAATAAAGTCAAAATCACTACTACATGGTGAAAAATACTGGTTCAAGCTCATTAAAGCAGATAGAAAATAACAAGGAGAAATGTTTTTTAGTTATACCTCATCACCTACTCAACAACCTTGGTGATGCATATTTATCCATAGAATGCCCAGATGTTGGATGAATCCTCTTAGTAGGGAGCATTTCTCCTGCCATCCTGTTCTCACTGCGATGAAGCTTGCTCCAGGAAGACTTCATTCAAAATATTCATAGAGCAGATACAAATGCAATAAGAATGGTAGATACATACCATGGATACACCTCGACCCCGAAATCATGACATCCATGTTATTCATCTACAAGAGGATCCACCTCGTGTCAGTCATGAGTAGACATTTGCATGACCACAATGGCAATGTCAAGAGCTTTCCATAACATCTAAAATTAGCTGGATTGGAAAAAGGATGACCAAGAAAATGATGAAATAAAGAAAGCATCTGAATTGCAAAATAGGATGTACGTTCAGGTGATTTTCAACCTCCAAACCGTAAAGAATGTCAGGAAGACAAAAACCAGATTTTTCCATCAAGGGCTAAAATGACCAAACCAAAGTGCAAAGATAAAATCTATACCTTCCCAGAGACTGATGTAGCCAAAAACCACACTAAAGAGCTACCGAAGAGGACCAACAGAAGTCCCCCACCGTCGTGATGCTACTCCAAATGAACTTCAACTTGAAGCTAGTTGAATGCTCTGATTCGTGGGCAAGGAGTGGCATATGACTGTGACCTATCAGTCTTCCTCCTCTTTCCTCTTGCCACCTTCTTCACTTTAAGACACCCTGAGCTAATCACCAACATTGTTGCTTGCACAAGTGAGGAAGAAATGGGAAGGGTGCTTGACCCTCCTCCCATTCCCCTCTTTTAAAGACTAAAAATTGATGCAACTATGTAAAAATGTCCTTGATTTTTTAGAAGAAAATCCAGAACACTATGAAATTCACAAAAAAATACCAAAAAGTTGGTAAAAATGAAAAATGTCAGATCTTGACTCAAAACCCTAAAATTGTATTTTTCTCAAGATTTTTCCACGAACTTCTAGGGTCCTATATTAAGAACCTAAACTAATCCAATCGGATCTTGAAATCTTTCCAGGGTCCTAGCTCATGACCTAAAATTGAACCACATCAAACATCATTTCCAAATCTTTCAAGATCCTAAACTATGACTTACAACTGGACCAATCATGCACATCAATTTCCAAAACTTTCACAGTCCAGATCATGACCTAAAACTGAACCAATTCAAAGCTTCATTTTTTAAATCTATCAAGATCAATCAGACAACTAACTGAAATAGTCACTAGTTGGAAAGGTCACCTTATATCTAAAAGCTTGTCTAAAATGCAAACATCAATCTTGACAATCCAAGTCCTACCTTGTTAAGAAAAATTCTCGTATTGTGCTTTTTAAGAGTTCTGGTCCTGACTCTGAATGAGCCCACTCTAAACAAATTATAACTAAAAATGCATAGAAAGGGGGATGACTACTCTATTTTTTAAAGAAATATTTTTAGGCAGAGTAGTTGCTACTATTTCTCAATGAATCACAGACTCCCAATCATCATATCTCGTTGACAAACCACACTTAAATTTGCATTTTCATATTCACCCTTTTCTCACTAAGGCATGAGTTAGTGGAAGAACCAGACTTGGATTGTTTTAAGAACTGAATCAATAATGAGAGACACTTTTGCGGCCTAAAAACCTCTTCTAGATCATCAAAATTTCAAGGAATTGAATTATTGTTCAAATATATGAATCTTCCTAAGTCATAGGTTGTCTTTACTCTGGAGAAATCATTTATTCCCAACCCTTCCCTTACTAATTCAACTTCATAAGAAAGAGACATATGTTTTCCACCCTCCACCAGGTTTGTAGGAACATCCTTAATGGGCCTAGGATTGAGCCATCCCTGACCAAAAATGGGGGTCAAACTTGTATCAAGGTTGTAGTTCTCACTATTATCTCGATTTTTTCCCTAAGAGGGGCGGACTATTGACACCCCATTTTTGGTCACTTGACATAAATTCACGATTATTGCCAATTCTATCGATAATGATTGAATTCATTCAACATCCTATCCAATTTCCATATTTTCCCTCAATTTCCCAAATTTTCCACCTTTTTAAAACACCCTTGTCCACTTTGACCCAGTTTGGGCCCTTCTTCAAAGGAACCTTCTTTCAGACCGAAAGTGCAATTGTTCTCAATTTTGCCTTAAATAGGCTATCTTTTGATAAATTGTCCAGTTGAATTGTTTGTAGATATTCTCTTTCTAGCTGCCATTTTGCAGCAAAACTAAGAGATAACCCCAACTTATCTTTCTATGCAAGTTTCTCTAATTTTAGCCAAATATTCTTAAAATTACTAGGAAAATAAGATTTTTTTCACCTGCTACACCAGGCGCATAAAAGCCATCTACCAGTGCCACATGGGGCAGATGACCTCGATCTACATGCCATGTCAGGTTCATTAGCATGATCCATCACCTCTTCTTGAAGGTTATATCTAGAATACCAAACCCAAATCCCAGATTATAAGTAGCCCCCATACCCAACGTATTACATGCCCCTTTTGTCTCTCTTGAAGCCATGGAAACAAATATCTCTCTCTTTTTTTGTATTGAGGATCCATCCTATGACACCACCTTCTCTACGAGATCTATAGAATGGAAAACTGCTCTACCTACTGCACATAAATATGGAATCTTCTATCTATCTTCTATAACTACTTTTTTGTTCTTGTAGTTGTCACCTTTTTAGTGTGTCTGAAAGAATCAGATCTAGTTTTCTGAGGACACTTCTTCGAGTCACCCTCTAACATCCTACACATCAGTCCTAGTCACTAATGAAGGATCTCCACTATGGGAGGTTTTGAGGTGATCAAGACCACAAAACACTTGAAAATTAGGACTTTTGGGGCCATGATAAGAAAGTTAATGGCATCTTCAACCTCAAAATCTCTCCCATAATAAACATTACTTTTATATCTTGTTTTATATTTTGTCTATTTTGAATCTCTCAATTTCCTCGCAACCTAATAGTGTTTGATATCGATTTATCGAGCGAGACGAGGGTGTCAATTCTTCCCCACTCGTAACTAGATTGCAGGATCTAATCTCTGATTTTTTTTCTTATTTGGCATGGATAGTCTCTCAATTTACACAACAGCTCTAATGATATATTTCTTCCTCATTTTTTATACAAAATGTGGTGATGACTCAAAACAACCCTTTTTTCATGTAATGTTTCACTACCAAAGAAGGATATAGCTTTACTTTCAAAATATTTCTCTTCCACCCCCCTTTTGGGTAGGGTGTGACAAATATGACACTATATTCTTTACTAGTTTGTGTTGGTGTTAATTTATCACTACATGATTTTCTTAATTGAAATCACAAATTTATTTATGTCTAATTGAATCGACATTAATTTTTAACATATGACAATGCAAGTAAACTATTATAGATAACACAAATGCAGCATTTGGGAAAGTGATTACATTCATTACTGGTGGCCCATCGATGATGATTCATCACAACTATTTCTCACGGTGAGGAATGAGTGTCTGATAGAGTTTGCCAATCACTCAGGAGTAAAAACATAATGTAAAATGGGAGTGGTGGGCAACTATATGTTTGGCAACGTGATTGATAGTGAGTGACCTTCTGCCCGTGATTGTCCATCGTTGCCCAGGTAATCGCTACCTCTTTGCCAAACAAAGAAAAAATATTGTCTTTTTCGGTCATTAAACAATGTGAAAAATAAAATGATGCATATCTTGTGGACTTTCTCATTGTATTTGTTTATCCCGACAGTAAGTCTAGCATGTTAATCACAAACATATCACTAGACAATATTTTAGTCTTCCTATCTTGTTGTAGCTACTTAGTTTCACATTCCCTAAGATGCACATGTCATAATCCATTAGGCGAGAAGCTAAGAGGAAATGAATAATGCTCTTTTTTCTATTAGGTATTTAGCATAAAGCTATATGGAACATACAAATCATAGTATTTTTGTGTGTTTTAAGTGACATATAATAATAATGGTTAAGGTGAATATCTTAATATCTTGATTTCTTATTTCTATTTTATAAAATCATTATTTTGTAGAACTTACATGGAACAATTATTCATAGAAATTTTCAACAATAACTGAGTATATTCATTTTTTAGTTTTCCATCATTACTTGAATGAATTACTTTTCTTATACTTCTCTTCATCTTACTAGACTGGTGGTTAATAACATATACTATTATGAATGTTAATGAAGGGCAGCATAAGGAAATAATAGAGTAAACATTGCTTTTACACTATGTTTGGTAAGTGGTGAATAAACATGAGCGGAAGGAGCTCAAAGGAAGGGAGAAGTAGGGGAAGGGAAACTTATCTTCATGTGTTTGGTTGGCACGGAAAAGGGGTGCATAAATGTATTGTTCTGAGTTTTTGTTGACTTGCTATTGCATTTATTTCCAACCTTACATCTACCAAAAAACTCACCCCTAAAAAACAATGGGATATTTTCACAATTGATATTTAATGCAATATGTCTCGAACAATGTCTCGGAATAGAAAATTTGGAGTTGGGAAGGGGAAGGAAAAGACACTATAAAATAACAAAGAAAATATAGAATTTTAAAAGGCATACTATTAAAAAAGAATTCATTTAAATAAATAAAATTCTCCATATTTCCTTAAGGTTTCCCTCCAATTATCTATTAAAGCAAACATCACTTGAGCGAAGAATGTAGTCATCAACCATCTCAATTGTTGAGAAGTACTATAAATCCTTTCATCCATTCTCACCATTATTGTGGGAAGCATTAATCACTTAGGAAAATTGAACGGAACATGATGGCAATAGCTTCTCCATATTTTCTCTCATGTTTCACTCATTGGATTGGGTCTAGTAAAATTGATGTAGCTTGACACCTATTCCAACCATGATTTCTTTTGGTCCACAATGATCATCATGTATTGGTTCCCATCCCTGGTGTGCAGAGTTGGTCAACCCCCACGGGATGGCCTCTCTTGTGTCTACTTTATTTTTTTTCTTCCCTAATCACATATAAACTAATGTTTTTCCATGCTTAGTCAATTGGTTGACCACCACAAGGTTGAATTACATATGATTTTATGTTTCAGTCCATTATCTTGGTAAAATAGATTCTTACGTACAACCAATGACATTGATGGTACATATTAGTATAAGGAAGTGGCAAGGTAACAAAACCCCTTCTCGGGTCATAACTAAACCCTTGGTAACCTCTTTGGGTATATATTCCATCTTTAAAACATCAAGAAAGTCGTGATGGTTTTCTCATTTCTCACAAAGATTAGGATGGTGACTTCACACTTATTTTAATTCCTTTTCTTTTAGTTTCCAATTGTCTTATCTAATTTCTTCAATTGCAAGGAAAGGTTAAAGATGAAAAGTCATCTAACAATCTCAGCCCCTATTTTAGATATATTTTTCTTAATCTCTATGATATTGTCCTCGTATTTATAACTTTTGGGTGTAGGGTCTACAAACTAACGTGCGAAAAGAGTAGGGAGTACAACACGAGTTTACTTGTATCGAAAATCGTATCTCGGTTGTTGCCTTTATCTCATTTACATGGCATACATTTCTTTTCTACAAAATGTGTACCTTTTATGATTTCCACGTTTATACCTTTCGACGTAGAGTCTACAAGCTAATAGTTATAGATAGATGAAGTATAAAATTTGACTTGAGCAACGCGGGTTTACTAAAGACCTTCGAGTTGATGCTTATGGAAAGACATATGTGGATGACAAAACAGGGAAATTGCAAAAACCATAGAGATTGA
This sequence comes from Alisma plantago-aquatica, assembly GCA_963693085.1. NCBI lineage: Eukaryota > Viridiplantae > Streptophyta > Magnoliopsida > Alismatales > Alismataceae > Alisma > Alisma plantago-aquatica. Next base: position 104,876,424 of record OY856413.1, on the reverse strand, counting down.
ATAATAATAGATATAACTTTATGAGCACGTGAAAAATGGAAGGGTCCCACTTGTTTAATTTGTCTTGATGTTCATTTATTATTTATATCAATAAAAAGAGATGCGTCAAAAGGAATCCCCTTTAGGGTGTGTATAAGCAGTCGAAAGCGTGCACAAATCTAGCCAATTGGGGCCAATTGAGATAAGTTATGTTCTGAAAATATGATAAAGCCGGTGCTATCATAATATCATTCAATAACGCCTTTCTTTCCCAACTCTAATTACAAATAATAATATGACGAATGATAAATGAGACAAGTGCAACGGATATTAATCAAAACATGGCGCGACGCGCAGTCTGTCGTTGACGTGAATGCCGCATACTGGACATGCCGGGATTCGTCCAGCCTCGTCACACGCAACGCACACGCAGAGATGGCGGCAAGGGAGTAGCACAACGGACGCCTGGAAATCGTGGCAGCATAACCTGCAGACGGCCACTCTCGATGTTACGGAACGGTCGTTGGGCTTCACGTCGTCGTCACGAGCAGCTGCTTGTCGTCGAAACAACGCACTAGGCGAAGTCAAAGAGGCAAGGATGTCGGCGTTGTCCCCGATCCCTTCCTCTGCAACCGAACCATCCGCGTCGACCCGCTGCATGACTGGCCTCTTGTCGGCCTGTTCGAGCATGGTGCGAAGTTCATTGACCTTGGCGGTCTCCTTCTTTGCGGCGTTGAACCACGCCCAACTCTGTGCCTCCACTTGAAGGATGCATTGTTCGAGCTCAGAGTTCTGGAGGAGTACGGCATCGAGCTCCGACTGCTTCGTCTCCATGATCAGCTGGTGCCGCCGCTCCAAGTCTGCGAGGACCGTAAGAAACTGACGGCGAAGGCGCTTGCCAAGGGCCAGGCGGAGCTTCTGGTTCTGTGAATGTTGCACGTAAGGCTGAGTGAGTATCAATGTATGTGGTGATTGATCGTGTAGGGATCGATGTTAAGAAATGAATAAGAAATCATTATACAAGACTTACATAAGCGTGTAGCACTGCGGCAATGTCTTGGTTGTAGAGCCCCAATTGCGACATCAGGACGGCGTTTTTGGATCTTACGGCAGGTTTGTTACGTACAGGCGGAATCCTCAAAGACCCCTGCCTGACGGGTTGGCTGCGGCAGCTGGTGGTCGTCGTTACGGCTGCATATGATCTGCTGGCGTCTGGAGCAACTGCTCCTCCGTCCTGATCCTGAACTGGCGCCGGCTGAGGAAGATATTGGAGTGCGATCTGGGCCGATGAATGAACGCCTAAACCACCGTGTTGCTGGCAACACATTCCTCTGTGGGACGATGGATCGGCCGCGGCAGGCGCTAGTTGGGCGCCACTGAGCAACAACTCGGGCGAGGGCGTCGTCGGTGGATTATGCTGCTGTGGAAGGTTGTACATGTCCGAGAGAGCAAACGAAGAGAGACCAGCAGCAGCACCTATACGCCCTGATTGCGCTAGGAGGTATTGAGCATTCTGGGTGCCGATACCGTAGCCGATGTCTATGAAGGTGCCGTGTTGGTGGTAAGGCGCCGAACCGGCCTGCACGACCATGTTCGATTTAGTAGCCGGAGAAGAAGCGAAAGAGAGGCTGGGAAGCGATCTAATTCTTTGTGGCGGAAGCGTCGGTGTGAGACGTTTATCTATTTATAAGATGCTGGTACACAAGGATTACTGCTATATATCTCCTGCTCCATCTGTTCAAACGACGACTAATTCCCCTGATTTCCCGTTTCACGCTCGCTCAATCTACTGCATGCAAGGCTGGATTCAGTTTGCTCAATGCAGGGATTAAGTGGAACGTTTTGTTTTTTTGTTGCGGATACTGCGTGTGAGTCGTGTTGGCTTGGCCGTCCAAATTACCGCCAACTTCGGACACAATATTGATTAATAAGTAGACTCAGCCATAGCCGCAAGGTAATTGGAAAGGCACTCCGTTACGGCGCAAAGAATACAAATTCACGAGGACAAGTGAAAAGGAAAGGCGGTTACGTACGTGAAACCCGTACAAAAATAATTAATTTATTAAGCACGGGCCATGCCGTCAAGGAGACTGGTACGACGGAAAAACAGACGGGGTTAAATGTGTTTTGGCTTATCTAATTCAACACGTTTTATTTGTCTAATCATTTCCTTGCCATTATCACAACAGTGTTAGACGTTGCCAGATAAGTCTTGATTCTGTAGTAGGTGTCCAATACTAAATAGGATAACCAATGAGAATTCGGCATATCCTAAAAACCCTACCATCTTGAAAAAAATATAATGGAGTGACAAATTCTCACTATACATTTCACCGGTTTCTTATAGGACTTCTACCAAATATTATAGGAGCCATCTAATGATAAAGTTTTCCGTTTGATAAACATGGAGAGGAAAGAGAGGACATAGAAAAATTAGCTTTGCCATCTAGCAATGAAAAACTAGTTTGAAAAGAACACGTTATTGTTTCGTCCTTGTGTAGGTGTCACAAAAAAAGTATGTTTTACTCCTTTATTGCCTTATGTTTATCTACATTTATATGTTCTTTCTTGTTAAGTTAATATTCAATAAACAACAACATGACAAGACCTACATAAACATCTTTGTTGAGACACGCGCTATAAATTAGGTTGTCAATCTTTTTGTATGACAAAATCCACATATCTAAAGATAAAATAAGAAGAAGATGGTGATAGAAACATCATATTTTCTATTGATGATAATGTTGAATGACTCGAAGGAGAAAGATAAAATCATGACCTAGCACCCCAAAGATATCGAATGCAAAGGAAAGAAAATTGTGATGGTTTGCCTCAGACTATGAATTATACTTATGATTCTTTCATCAATTCATTATTTTGTGTGTCTACTATTGAATGTGAGACTAAGCGACTGCAACAAGATAGAAAGACTCTCTTATGGGATGAGATTCCCTGTTACAACTTTCCTGTTACGGCCATGTTCCAATGAATCTGTACCATAGATTTATCCCAAAAATCCACCCCTAAAAAATTAAGGGCAGTGATACACGTAACCAGCTTTGCACCCCAAACCAACGCCTCGCAACGGTCTTTCCCTTAATAAAGGGACTTCGACAATGGTTGTTCTAACAACCCTTCATTACCTATCCGTAGAGGCACACGCCGGATCATCACCATCAGAATTCTTGACAACGCCCGACCCAAACCCCTGGCCATAACCCGGCCCACGTTATAGGAAAATGCTAGCGCCAGGACGTCGGAGGACGACATAAGGATCACCGCCATCCATGACGCCATCAACATTATCCACATAATCCATCTCCATTGGTCCTAAATGTCCAATGACCTCAAGTCCAACCGACCCTTTTCTCCTCCAGTTCCCACCTCTGACGGCGCCGCCGCGGACCTTAAGAGTGTCGGTGGTGGTCGGCGGCGAGAAAACCCACCTCTCGCAACTTCTAGTCGCTACCGATGTAAACCATTCTGTGAGGTGGTCGGCACAGTTTTAGGAGCTCTAAAACAAAAGCGCAAGTCTTACTGGTTCCTACTCATCCTTAGCAGGCTGACCCTTGTCGTATCCCTGACCGCTGCCTCCTTCCTCACACGCACATACATGGAGTCCCTAGATAGTAGGAGCGTCCCTCTCTTCTACTGCCTCGAGACCCCCGGCTGTACCCTGGCGCCTCTCCTCCTCATCCCAATTTACGCCCGGAATCAACAGGCACCGCCGTTCTAAGTCTTGTGTAGCGTGTCGATATCCTCGCATCGGCAGTCAGCCTTGGGGCGCTCTATGCTTCGTCGAACATTTGAATGTCGTTGTTCCTGGACGACAACGTCCAGGCTCCCTGTTGTCGTTCCATAGATGCAGTCTCGACATCACCTCGATGCTCTTCGGTAGCCTAATTTCCAAGAGCAGGTTCCAATCGTCCGTAAGCCTCGTCGTAGTCATCAATCGCAGCCTTAATAGCAACCTACCGAAACACAAAACCCTTCATTCTAGAAAAGGACTATGATGTGTTTAAATTTGTTTTGCACTTTTTGATGGACCTCCCTGACTCCATCACCCATAGGATCGACTCCTCAAAGCTCTGCAAGACGACAATGTAGAGGAGGAGGGGAATCAGAGCTTCCATCGTCGTGGTGCTCGAAGTGACATTGTTGATCTCATTTTTCAGCTTTGCTTTCAGTTCCATCAGGGCCTTCGTGAACCATGGGATCGAACACTACTTCCTGCAAGAGACAGCTCGAAGATTCTCCACTAAGAAGATAACCTACTACTCTATGGTGTTGGGTTCTGTGGATGCCCTCTTTGTGGGTTTGAGGTTGCCGTCCCGGTTGTGTACCGCGGTGGAATCCACCACATGTACTCAATTGCTCTGACTGTTGTAGCTATATTACTTGGTCTTCTGATTTCTGATGTTATGCTATGTCTTGGAAATTAGCTTGAAATATGGTCGATCCTTCAATGTGAATTATGACAAAGTAGATAAAGTGATTAGCTAGTATATGAGTAAATCGATTCGAAAGAATGATGTTTCCTTGTAACTAAACTAACCATCTATTGTCCATCCTAAAAGCATGGATTTAATTAATTTTGTTATTAACAACGATCATGAATTACTAAGAAAGGCTCACCTTAGGGATGGTCTATGTACGCGACATCTATTTCAGTTAGTATGTGCACAATGTGTGTTCATTTGTTTCCACTCCCGCAACAAAACAAGAATCATAGATCCTCTTTTAGCTGTCTGAAAACAAAGACAAGAGTGAATATAGCATTTCATGAGCCTCATGTATATCGGTGTTTGTACAACTAAGTGCATTATTGTGTACACATAGATACATTTGTACACATGCCGTTACACATATGTACACAATAGTACATGTGAAGAGTCTTGTAGACATGCGTACAGTCTTATAGGACCATGTGTATAGTCTTGTACACATGTGTACAGTCTTGTAAGATCATATGTATAGTCTTGTAGGACCATGTGTACAATCTTGTACACATGCGTACAGTCTTGTAGGACCATGTGTACAGTCATGTACATGTGTACAGTCTTGTAGGTCCATGTGTACAGTCTTGTAGGACTATGTGTACAGTCTTGTATAGATATGTACAGTCTTGTACGCATGTATATAGCCTTGTAGAACCATGTGTACAGTCTTGTACACATGTGTACAATTTTGTAGGACCATGTGTACAGTCTTGTAGGACCATGTGTATAGTTTTTACACATGTACACAGTCTTGTACACATGTGTACAGTCTTGTAGGACCATGTGTATAGTCTTGTGCACATGTGTGCAGTCTTGTAAGACCATGTGCACAGTCTTGTACACATGTGTACAATCTTATAGGACCATGTGTACAATCTTGTACATGTGTAGAGTCTTGTACATATGTGTACATTCTTGTACACATGTATACAGTCTTGTAGGACCATGTGTATAGTCTTATACTCATGTGTACAGTCTTGTAGGACCATGTGTACAGTCTTGTACACAAATGTATAGTATTGTACACATGTGTACAGTCTTGTAGGACCATGTATACAGTCTTGTAGCACCATGTGTACAGTCTTTACACATGTGTACAATCTTTACACATATACAGTCTTGTAGGACCTTGTGTACACTCTTGTAGGACTATGTGTACAGTCATGTAGGACCATGTGTATAGTCTTGTACACATGCATATAGTCTTATAGGACCATGTGTACAGTCTTGTAGGACCATGTGTATAGTCTTGTACACATGCATACAATCTTATAGGACCATGTGTACATTCTTATACACTTGTGTACAGTCTTGTAGGACCATGTGTTTAGTCTTTTCGGACCATGTGTACAGTCTTATAAAACCATGTGTATAGTCTTATACACATATGTACAGTCTTGTACACATATGTATAGTCTTGTACACCTGTATATAGTCGTGTACACATGTGTAAAGTCCTGTAGGACCACATATACAGTCTTGTATACATTTGTAAAGTCTTTTAGAACCATGTATACAGTCTTGTACACATGTGTAAAGTCTTGTAGGACCATGAGTACAGTCTTGTAGAACCATGTTGTAACATCCCTGACCCGGGTTATGCTTTAACCCTAGGTGTTTTGCTTAATAAAGTTGATTAGATGCTTTCTCTTATCTCTTGAAAAGTAATTAAGGCTCAAGAGGAACTTATATTTCAATTTTAGTCCTTTTGAATAATATTGAAATTATGTGTTGCCTGTTTTGGACTAAAGTGCAATTTACCCAAGTTGAGGGGTTAATCTGCAAATGTTACATGATAATATGTTCCTCATGTGTTGAAGCATCATAAGTATGAGTATGATGCAGAGTTATGTCTTGTGATAGCCTGATCACCAAGAAAGAGCTTGTTGAGCAATCTTTGTGAATTAAAACATAGTTTTGGTGTAATGTGGAATTTACCCAAAACCTAGGGTTCAATATGCATAATATCACCTCTATAGGGTCCCTCATGATTCTTGGCATCATGTAGAGAAAAGAATTTGAGAGGGGCACCTCATTTTAATCACATTGGAGGAGAGAGAATCTTGATATTAAAATAATCAAGATTTAAGCATAATTGGAACTTTACTTCAATTTAATGCAAATATAAATATATTAATTGAAGAGCCCTTCAACCAAAAGGTGAGGTATTTTTTTGCAAAAGGTTGGGCGAGCTTGTTCCTTGCAAAGGCACGAAAATATCTTAAGTGAGTGGAGAGGCCACTCACATTAAGTTAATGAAAAGTAATATCCACTAAAAATGGGATATTAATATAATATGATTAAGGTGCTTAAATTGCTTTTCTTTTAATTTGAGGATAATGAAGGGGAATTAAAGAAAAGGGAAGGTGCCTTCGTGCACAAGGGAAATAGGGGAGTGTGTGGCATGATTTGGTGAGTTGAAGGATTTCCTTTCAACTTTCTCTCTCCTAGAAATTCCTTTATATGTACTCTCTTTTCCACTCAACCAAAGATCTTTTTTCGGATTTTCTTTCTTGCTTGCCTTGGACGAGCTCAAGGGGACTAAGGAGCAACAGGAGGACACGTTCCAACCTATAGGTAAGCTTCTTGATCACTTTCAACCATGATTGCATGGTGGAAATCAAAAATAAATGATGGGTTTCTTCTTTTTCTCCATCAACCTTCCTTTCTAGCCAATCCTTTTTACTCAAAAGCTTGAGGAACGAACCTTGTGGAGTTGAGAAAGCTTCTTCCACCATTAAATACATGAAGTTGGAGCTTTGAAGCACTCCTTGAAGGCGGGTTATATAACTTGAACTCAATTACATCATTATTCAATTTCAATCTTTCAAGTTATGTTGATTTCTTCTTCTTCTTCTTGATTAATTGCTTGTTATAATGGATGATTCTATGAAATTAGTAGTGAATGAACATTAGAAATGAAGGAAGATGATGATGACATCATATTGGATACTTTTCCCAAAATTGCAACTCCATTCGATTTTCAACAAGTTGGTCATTCAGTTTCACCAAACCGTTTGGGGATTTGGTTCCAAACCATTTGGACATGGTTGACTGAATGGGGGAGTTGACCGTTTAGATAGTTAAACGGTTTCAAACTGTTTGGACATATTGAGTTGACTGTTTGGGTTGGGTTGACAGTTTGGACAAGTAAGTTCAAAACCGATTGAAGCCTTAAATGGTTTTAAATCGTTTGGACAAATAAATCAAAACTGTTTGGATGGTTAAATGGTTTCAAACCATTTGGATAAGATAATACAAACCGTTTGGATGACCAATGGTTGTGATTAAAGGCTGAAGATCCAAGGATCATATAATGATGAACTTCAGTGATTAAATTGAGGAAGTGAATGATGATGCAAAACCCTAATCGGTTTGGTTTAATAAATACCCCTTTTGAACTTTCGGTTTCAAGAGGGTTTGGACCAAATGGTCTTGAGACCGTTTGAGTCCAAACGGTCTTGAAACCATTTGGGATCAAACGGTCTCAGGACTGTTTGGATTCAATTGGTTTCAAACTGTTTGGAGAATCAATGGTCAAGATCGTTTGGGTGGTTCAATGTGACCAAGTCAGTTGAAAATTTAATATGATGAAGGTTCAATTGACCCTATGATTGTTATTGATTTATCTCAAAGATAATTACTAGGGTTGTACCTTTAAGGTACTAAACGATTGGTGACCTTAGATGAATTATTTCTTAAAGCTTAAGTAAGCAATATTTCTATACACTATGTCAACCCTAATTGAATATACTTGGTTGAAGGGTTGGTTGATCTAACCTAACCAATCTTGACATAGTCAACATCCTAGAAAGGATGAGAGAGAGGAATCCATACATGTATGATAATCATGTGATGGTTAAGCCTCAACACCTTCAATATGAATTAAAATATGGATTTAGGGTATGATTCTTGATGAAGAGATCATGAAACCCTAATCAAGGAGAATGATGAACCCTAACCCTAATTTAGGGCAATACTAGGTATAACCCTAATATAGGGTAAGGATGTAACCCTATCTAGGGTGATGTCAGTTAAAACCTGATGCAATGATGTGATGTGAGATTCTAATCCATGATAAAGCTATGAAAGGCCATATGAAACCCTAACATGAAATCATAATCCTAACATAGGGCGAAGGTATGTGAAACCCTAATTCTGGGTTATAGTACAGTAAACCCTGATCTGGAGCAATGAATAGTAAACCCTAACCCTAATTCGGGTAATGGGATATGAGAAGCCCTAATTGGGTGTGAATGGTAAACCCTAACACTAAAGAGGGGATAAAGGTGTTACTCTTGTATTACAGATTGTGATATGTAAATGATATGGTTGTTATTGTATGTACTAACCATGCATGTATCATGAGGTGATGAGCATAGCCAGGTATGAGCTATGATGCTTTATTTATTAAAAGTGTTTAATGGGCCTTGTGAGCCATTATATGCATTATTACCTAGTGAGATGTAATATGATGAGCTTGAAAGCCATGAGGGATGCTTGTGTAATAAGTGTCATGTTTACCTTGGTCAGATGACCTGAAGGTATTAGTTACCTAATAAGTGGTAACAAGTGTTCTCTGATGAACTGAGGGTTTGAATACCCATATTTACTAATCATGATGATGAGATGATGAGGGATAAGAATTCCCAGAGCTGAGATAAGGGACTGAGATCCTAATGTTTTATTAAGCTTTGAAAAGTACTTGATAGGAGTATTCTACATTCCTTGTAGCATTTGTTATAATACTTATGTTTGAAAACATGACTGATGCTAAAAAAAATATGGTAATGTACTTAATTAATCAAGTGAAATTATTATCATATAGAGCCCTGACCATAGATCCATCATCGTTAGAAGTTGGTGATGGTGAAACATGTTTTCTTTTAGGAATTCCTGAGGAACACATATTGTTGAATATGTGGGGGTAATGGGCGTGAATACCTTACGCCTTGATGAAGGAATTGATGTGAGATAAGTAATATAACTCTCAATCCTTCATTGTGTGTGTGTCGGGATGGATGTATCATGAATCTCCCGATGATGATGAATGTCAAATCGATGTGAGATAAACATTAAATCTCTCGAATGTCGATGAGAGTACAGTTGTCGTTGTAACTCTGTAGCGAAGTTTCCAGTATACCCTAGAACGCTATGTTGAGCAGTTGACATGGTCCTACTTGTAGTCTCGCACTGCTCAGGAAGTGAGAGGTCATGGAATCTGATTCTTCCTTTGACCTTGTATGATACTGATTTCGACTTCGCAGTGGTCGGTTGGAGAATGAGCGGTATACCTCATCTCCTCAGGGCATAAATATGATTATAAAATGTAATCAGCTGTGTAGCGTATTTGCTTAAGATCAAAATGCGAGAATCATTGGCTGATGTTACATTGCTTAGTATATCCTAGAAGAATGAATGATATACATGTTTCTGCAATACCTTGTTGGATATGTAATATGCTGCTTTGTCAAGATAAAGTTGAATTACTTAATTAAGAATATTGTTCTAATCAGTTTAGATATTGATCTATCTACCGTTGAATATACATAATTCCTCTGCTCAAGTTTTATTTCATTAAACTACACTAATGATGTTTTTGGCAGAGAGTTATATCTCTCGCTGGGAAATGGGTCTCACTCTGTTGGTCTCAAACACTTTTTAGGTAGACGCAGAAGTAGAGGCAGAAATTCAAGTGCAGGGGAAGAACAACATCAGCAGCAACAGGGATAGTAGTGAATTCTCAGGTGGCGACACTGGCTATCATGTTTTGTATATGTGTACATAGATTCCTATGTGTCGTCTTTGTACTCTCAGGTCCTCGAGGTCAATAGTTAGTTTAATGAACCGGTCTGAGATTTTGGCTTGATGCCTTAATGTTTTATGCTGCCTATGTATAGTTTTAATAGGGCAGTTGATGTGTGTGATCCTTGAGAAGGAATGGTACAAGAGATATACTTGTGAACCAGAATGTAATAAAATTACTTTGGTTCTTTTTGAAAGAGTTTTCCAATGAATGGATCTCTTTGAAAATGGTTTTAATTTTTAGTGATTTTCAGTAAATTCACTCCTAACAAACGCTTCCACTTAGTTAATGACGTTTTGTTCGAACGACGTATCACACATGTGTACAGTCTTGTATACATGTGTACAGTCTTGTAGGACCATGTGTACAGTCTTATAGAACCATGTGTACAGTCTTGTCAGACCATGTGTACAGTCTTGTAGCACCATGTGTATAGTCTTATACACATGTGTACAGTCTTGTACACATATGTACAGTCTTGTAGGACCATGTGTACTGTCTTGTAGGACCATGTGTACAGTACTGTACACATGTGAACAGTCTTGTAGGACCATGTGTACAGTCTTATAGGACCATGTGTACAGTTTTGTAGGACAATGTGTACAGTCATGTACACATGCGTAAGTCTTGTAGGACCATGTGTACAGCCTAGTACACATATGAATAGTCTTGCACACATGTGTACAGTCTTGTAGGACCATGTGTATAGCCTTGTAGAACCATGTGTACAGTCTTTAAGGATCATGGGTATAGTCTTGTAGAACCATATGTACAATCTTGCAGGACCATGTGTATAGTCTTGTAGGACCATGTGTGCAGTCTTGTACACATATGTATAGTCATGTACACATGTGTACAGTCTTGTAGGACCATATGTATAGTCTTGTTCACGTGTGTATAGTTTTGTAGGACCATGTGTACAGTCTTGTACGACCATGTACAGTCTTGTAGGACCATGTGTACAGTCTTGTACACATGTGTATAGTCTTGTACACATGTGTACAGTCTTGTACACATGTACAGTCTTGTAGGACCATGTGTACACTCTTGTACGACCATGTGTACACTCTTGTACGACCATGTGTACAATCTTGTACACATGTGTACAGCCTTATAGGACCATGTATACATTCTTGTAGGACCATGTGTACAGTCTTGTACACATGGGTATAATCTTGTAGGACCATGTGTACAGTCTTGTAGGACCATGTGTACAGTCTTGTACATATGCATACAATCTTGTAGGACCATGTGTGTAGTCTTGTACACTTGGGTACAGTCTTGTACACATGTGTACAGTCTTGTAGGAACATGTGTATAGTCTTGTACACATGTGTACAATATTGTAGTACCATGTGTAAAGTTTTGTGACACATGTGTACAATCTTTTTCACATGTACACAATCTTGCAGGACAATGTGTACATCTTGTACACATGTGTACAGTCTTGTGACACATGTGCACAGTCTTGTGACACAATGTGTACAGTTTTGTGATACATGTGTACAGTCTTGTGACACATGTGTACAGTCGTGTAGGACCATGCGTACAGTCTTGTAGGACCATGTGTACAATATTATAGGATCATGTGTACAGTCTTGTACACATGTGTACAATATTGTAGGACTATTTGTACAGTCTAGTGACACATGTACAATCTTGTTCACATGTGTACAGTCTTACAGGACCATGTGTACATCGTGTACACATATGTGCACAGTCTTGTGACACAATGTGTACAGTCTTGTGATACATCTGTACAATCTTGTAGGACAATGTGTACAGTCTTGTAGGACCATGTGTACAGTCTTTTACACATGTGTACAATATTGTAGGACCATGTGTACAGTCTTGTACACATGTGTACAATATTGTAGGACCATGTGTATAGTCATGTAAACATGTGTACAATATTGTAGGACTATGTGTACAGTCATGTGACACATGTATACAGTCTTGTAGGACCATGTGTACAGTCTTGTAGGACCATGTGTACAGTCTTATAGGACCATGTGTAGTGTCTTGCACATTCTTGTAATACCAGGTGTACTTTCTTTTACACATGTGTACAGTCTTGTAGGACAATGTGTACAGTCTTGTAGGACCATGTGCACAGTCTTGTGACACATGTGTACAGTCTTGTGACACATGTGTATAGTCTTGTAGGACCATGTGTGCAGTCATGTATGACCATGTGTACATCTTGTGAAATGATGTGTACAGTCTTGTGACACAATGTGTGTAGTCTTGTGATACATGTGTAGAGTCTTGTACACATGTGTACAATATTGTAGGACCATGTGTACAATCTTGTCACACATGTGTTCAGTCTAGTAGGAGAATGTGTACAGTCTTGTGGCACATATGTATAGTTTTGTTCACATGTGTCCAGTCTTGCAGGACCATGTGTACGTCTTGTACACATATGTGTACAGTCTTGTGACACAATGTGTACAGTTTTGTGATACATGTGTACAGTCTTGTGACACATGTGTACGGACATGTAGGACCATGTGTACAGTCTTTTAGGACAATGTGTACAATCTTGTACACAAGTGTACAACACTGTAGGACCATGTGTATAGTCTTGTACACATGTGTACAATATTGTAGGACCATGTGTATAGTCTTGTACACATGTGTACAATATTGCAGGACTATATGTACAGTCTTGTAACACATGTGTATAATCTTTTTCACATGTGTATTGTAACATCCCTGACCTGGGTTATGCTCTAACCCTAGATTTTTTGCTTAATAATGTTGATTAGATGCTTGTTCATATTTCTTGGAAAGTAATTAAGGCTCAAGAGGAACTTATATTTCAATTTAGTCCTTTTTGAATAATGTTGAAACATTGTTTTGTTAGTTTTGGACTAAAGTGCAAATTACCCAAGTTGAGCGGTTGACTTGCAAATTGTACATGATATAATGTTTCTCAGATGTTGAGGCATCATAAGAAGGAGAATGATGTAGTGGTATGGTTTCCACAAGCTTGAGCACCAAGATAAATCTTGTTGAACAATCCTTGTGCATTAAAACCTAGTTTTGGTGTAATGTGTAATTTACCCAAAACCTAGGGTTCAATATGCAAAATACCACTTATAGGGGGTCCCCCAACTTTCTTGGCATCAAGTAGAGAAAATAAAATGGGATGGGTGCCTCATTTGAATTATTTTGGAGGAGAGAGAATCTTGATATTAAAATAATCAATATTTAAGCATAATTGAAACCCTAATTCAATTTAATGCAAAAATAAATAAAATAATTGAAGGGCCTTCAACCAAAAACGAGATGGTTGAATTTTATCAAGTGTGAACACCCTTATTCCTTGCAAAGGCAACAAAATATCTCAAGGAGGTGAAGACTCCACTCACATTATTATAAGAAAAAGTAACATCCACTAAAAAGGGGATATTAGTATAATATGATTAAGATGCTTAAATTCTTTTCTTTTAATTCTTGGATAATGAATAAGTTTTTCAAGAAGGAGAAGGTGGATTCTTGGCCAAGGAATTTATGGGGAAGAGGCGGCACTAATTTTGGAATTAAAAGAATTTTATAAGGCATTTTCTCTCTCATTGATTTTCTTATAAAAACACCTTTTACAACTCAAATCAAAGGCTTTTTCGAACCCACTTCCTATCTTTGCTTGCAAACCGACCAAGGGATCTAGGAGCAGCTGGAGGACGACCCCCAACCTGTTGGTAAGCTTCTTGATTTTCTTTCACCTCAATTTCATGGTGGAAATCACAAAACAATGCTTGATTTCTTCTCTATTTCACTTCATCTTCAATCCTAGCCAATCTTTTCACTCCAAAGCTTGAGGACGAGCCTTGGGAGAGTTGCAAAATCTTCCTCCACCATTTTTGACGTGAAGCTCCAAGCTTTTCATCTCAATTGGAGGCGGGTTATATAACTTAAACCCTTAAATGTTGTTATTGCATTCAAATCTCCATTATTTGTTGAATGTTTTGTTCTATTTGAAATTCCCTTGATCCATTGCTGTAATTATCATGAAAATGGCAGTAGTTTTTGAATGAATGAAGGTAGATGATGATGAAATCATCTTAGGCACATATTCCAACAATTTTCCCTTGCAAATGGTTTCAAGACTCTAGTCCAAACGGTTTCACCAAACCGTTTGGAGACTAAACGGTTTGCAAACCGTTTGGAGTTTGGAATCCCAACCCATTTAGAAAGGTTGACCGTTTTGGATGGGTTGACCATTTGAGGTCAGGACCCTATTACATGTTGGATAAGGATTTAATGGTTCCAATTGATTGAATCAATATATGAACAATCATCCAATTTGAAACCCTAATCGGGTTGAGTGCTGATTTTGCAATTGATTGAGTTAAATCTTTGGGTTGATTAACCCAAACGGTCTCAAGACCATTTGGAGATTACCCAAACGGTCTCAAGACCATTTGGAGGTCTAGGTTTGAGTATGGTTGAGTTTTTGAAGGACCAAAGATAGCAAATGGTAATGCAATCGATAGTTCAATTGTTGATCAATCTAATGACCCAAACCCTAATTGAATTTCACAATTTTAAGTAATGGGATGGTGAAAACGGTCTCAAGACTGTTTGGAGGTCATTCAAATGACTTCAAGACCGTTTGGGGTCAGGTCATGCCCAATTTGAATGATGGTCCAATAATTTCAAAGCAATTAGTTCCACAATGACTAATATTGCAAGTTCATCGATTTCAACCTTAATTCAATTGGGTTCAAAACCCTAATTGATGATCAATTGAAAGTCTAATCAATTGAAAGATGATTCATTAATCTCAATTTAAGTATGGTTCTTAGGTTCAATTGATGAGCAATTACATGGATTCAATTGATGAAGGAATTAACATTGGAAACCCTAAATCAATTTGAGTGGTTGAGACCATTTTTGGTCCAATTGGTTTTGAGGAGGTTTGGACCAAACGGTCTCCAGACCGTTTGAGTCCAAATGGCCTCAAGACCATTTGGGATCAAACGGTCTCAAGACCGTTTGAGATTCAAATGATCCCAAGTACATATGTTCTAAACGGTTTCCAGCACCAACTTTGTCAAACGGTTTCAAGCACCAACTTTGTCAAACGGTTTTAAGCACCAACTTTGCTAAACGGTTTCAAACCGTTAGACCTAGACCGTTTGGAGGTCTAAATGGTCTTAGACTGTTTGGAGGTATTTCAAGCAAGGCCGTTTGAGGTCTGGTTGGTCAAGACCGTTTGGAAGTAATTAACCAAAACCGTATGGACAAATAAAGTGATTAAAGGTCAATTGTTTAATTGATCATTACATGATGTAATTCAAGGATGATTATGATAGTTTTACTCTTAATAAGATAGGGGGATTAGTACCTTTTGAATGATTAATCCTTGATGAGTGTAGAAGTAATGACACAATACATGTGTCAGCTCTCCAATCAAGTTGAGTTAACCTAATCTAATTAGGTCTGAAGTAAATATCATCTTATAGAAGATGAGAGAGACAAAGGACTTCCTACATGAATGATAATTATGTAGTGGTTAAGTCTCAACACTTCCAACATGAATGAATGTGTAATTAGGGTATGATCCTTGATAAAGAGATCATAAACCCTAATTAAGAAGGTTAATGTACCCTAACCCTAATTGAGGGCAATGATAGGTGAAACCCTAATCTATGGTAATGATATGACCCTAATTTAGGGTAATGATATGAGAAACCCTAATTCAAGGTATTTTAATAATAAACCCTAATTGAATGAGAATAGTAAACCCTAATTGAGGATGATGTTATGAGAAACCCTAATCAAGGGTGAAGCTATATATGAAACCCTAAAGTGAGGGTGATGTCATGTGAAACTCTAGATAAGATTAAGGTCAAAATGAAACCTTAATGCAATGATGAGATGTAAAACAAGATTCAAGGAGATACTATGTTCTGGTATGTGACACTTTGATACGAAAACCTATACTGATATAGGATAAAGATATGTGGAGCCCTAATCTTGGGTTGTAATGTATGAAACCCTAAGTGTCACACCCCAATCTCACATTAACCTCGAAATCACGAGATTAGAGCGCGACAGAGGGATTATACACAAGCCAAACCATTCATAACTTTTTAAGAACATATAGAAGGCATTAAAAGGTAATTTGATTTATGCTGTAAAATAAAACTCAACAAACTGCGGAAGCATTTTCATTTAAACTGACTAGGCAATATAAACAGAGTCTACAACATATTACATTGTTCAACATAAAATAAAGCATAACAGTTAATTTACATCTTTATACACATTCTCTCTCACCCACACCTTGTCCCAAAGATCGAGGGGAAAGGACTAAGAGACCTCTAACTACTAACTATGTATACCTTCTACAGACTAAGCGTTAGGATGAAAGCATCCTTCAGATTCCTGCTGCTGACGATAACCTGAAAATGTTTTGAGTAGAGCTATGAGCCTACTCGCTCAGTGAATAGCCTTTCATTTAGCTATCACTAAACAACTCATCATGTTTATAAAATTGAAATACACATAAATACAGTACAAGCAGGGCAATTATAATGACATAGCAGATTACATAATATAATCGCATTTCTATGCAACAACAGATAATTTAAACCAATAAACAGATATGATGAATTGGCACAAAAGTTTGGACATATTAATTTACTGTGATCCTATATGATTACATATTTATATTATTATGCCCCAAACATATGCAGCGCACTCTACATATGAAGATCTGTAGAGTACTAGGATCCCACCGTACAAGACTTAGCGACACACCCGGGAAATGCTAAGTCTGACTGTCCGTCCTGGTCTGCACAGGACTCTCAGGCGCACAAGGGCCTCAGGCGCACAAGGGCCTGTTTGCACTAACTTTGAGTGCTCTGGACTCCTCCCGCAACCTGTAGTGCACAGTCGGAGGGTCTAGGTTACCACCGTGACACACGCACGGATTATTGTTGAATAACCCCTATTTACTCCAGTGCCACCGTGACACATGCACAGATTATTATTGAACACTGTCTGTCTGCCCTCGTGCCACCGTGACACACGCACGGATTATTGTTGAACACGAGCACCGACCATCTAGGCACAAGGCTAGATCGATCGTTTCACCCCAAAGGTACAGATCACGCAATGGGGTTCTACGGTGTTGGGGCACCTAAGTCTATTAACTGATTAACATATAACCATTTAAACAAGAATATCACATTTCATGCTCATTTCAAGTTTTCAATGAATCAATCATACTCTATTATACGTACTACACTGTTTAAGAGTCATACCAACTGATACTGAAGCAAATAAGCATTTAAATTGAGTTAAATAATGATTACTGAATGAACTACTACTCACTACTTGAAACTCGACCGATCACTTCGGAACTCGGCCGATCACCTCTCAGTTTCTGAAACTCGGCCGACCAACTTCGGCCGATCAGCAAGAAACTCAGCCGATCCACTGGAAAACTCAGTCGATCGAAACACAGCTCGTTTACCTACAAAAGAAACTCGGCCGATTCAATACCAAACTCGGCCGACCAAAACGATGTTCGATATCCTTAATAAGGAACTCGGCCGACCAAAACACGAACTTGGCCGAACCACATACAGACCGAAAATAAAAACGGACTTGCAGATGTCGATTTCACTCGAATCGATGGGCAAAACCCTCTATTTGCACTGCAAACCGCCCGCAACTGGTGCACACCACCAAGAACTAGCTGGAGGGGGAGGTAGGACGAGCTAGGGCTGCTCTTTGCACCCTAATCTCCAGGCCATCACCTTGCAAACGCAGCTCCTGCTGCAAGCTAGCTCGAATTGATGGAGAAGAAGGTGGAAGGAGGGAAGAAGATGATTCGTAGCTGCCAGCCGGAGCAAAACCTTGGCTCCAAGATGTTCTTTCCTTCTCAGCTCCCTCTCTCTCTCTCTCCCTCTCTCTCTCTCACGTAGAGGAAGAAGAACGCTGCTGCGTTCTCTCATTTCAGATAAATGAAACGAGTAAAGGGGAAAGAAAGGATAAGGAGGAAAACCTAGGGGCCAAAATGCAAAGTCCAAGAACTTCCAAAAACTACAAACGGGTCCCTACAAGCCCAAAAACATACAACTTTTGACTCAAAAGTCGGTTTCAGGCGATTTCTCTGGAAACGCTTCAAGCGTAAGATCCTACACGTTTTTAAGAGCTAGGATTCACACTAAGCACATATCATATCCATTATAAACATTATTAACAAAAAACAGGTTTACAGCTCAGCAAAGCAGCTAAAACACATGCTTAACAGCATACTTACAGGGTAAGCTCAACACGGGTCGTAACAATCTCCCTCCCTTATAAGAATTTCGTCCCGAAATTCCTAAAAGAGAAAAGGAAACTTGCTACGCATCTCAGACTCAAGCTCCCACGTAGCTTCTTCAAGATTATGGTTCCTCCACAAAACCTTCACTAAAGGTATCTCACGGTTCTTAAGCTTTTTAATCCGGTGATCGACTATTTGCACTGGTCCTTCCACATAGGACACATCTGTCCTAAGCTGTGCCAGATCTGGATCTAATACTTTCTCTGTACCGGGGTGACACTTCTTCAGCATAGACACATGAAACACATCATGAAGATTTGCCAACTCAGACGGCAAATCTAACCTGTAGGCTACAGGTCCAATCCTTTCAACAATAGGATATGGGCCCATAAACCTAGGGGTCAACTTACCCCTCTTGCCAAACCTTAGCACTCCCTTCCACGGTGAAACCTTCAGATAAACCTCGTCACCAACCTCAAACTCAAGAGGTCGACGTCGTCTCTCTGCATAACTTTTCTGTCTGTCCTGAGCAGCTTTCAACTGATCCCTGATCACAGATATCTTCTCTGTAGTTATATCAACTATCTCAGGTCCAAGAATTTCTTTCTCACCAATCTCATACCAACAAACTGGTGATCTACCCTTCCTGCCATATAGAGCTTCATATGGGGCCATTCCAAGACTATAATGGTAGTTGTTGTTATATGCAAACTCCATCAGGCTTAAGTGTTCTTCCCAGTTACCTCTGAACTACAGAACGCATGCTCTCAGCATGTCTTCAAGGGTCTGAATGGTCCTCTCAGATTGATCATCTGTCTGCGGGTGAAACGCTGTACTAAACCTCAGCTTTGTGCCCAACGCACGATGTAACTGATTCCAGAATCTGGATGTAAACTTTGGATCTCTGTCAGAAATAATGGAAACTGGAATTCCATGCAATCTGATTACCTCATCCACATAAATCTTTGCCAGCTTTGGAACATCAAAGGTCGACTTGACAGGAAGAAAGTGAGCAGACTTAGTTAGTCTATCCACAATCACCCATATCGAGTCCGAACCTTTAGACGTCCTGGGTAATCCTACCACAAAATCCATCGTGATGTGTTCCCTTTTCCATTCAGGTAAAGGAAGCAGCTGTAAAGTACCAGCAGGTTTCTGATGCTCAGTTTTAACCTGCTGACACACTCCACATCTAGCCACGTATTCAACCACATCTCTTTTCATACCAGCCCACCATTACAGCCCTCTGAGATTCCTGTACATCTTCGTGTTACCAGGATGCATAGCATACATAGAAACATGTGCTTCTTCAAGAATCTGCTCTTTCAGCTCACTGTTCCCAGGTACACACAACCTGTCATGAAGGTAAAACACACCATCGTCAGAAAACCAGAATTCTATTCTTTTACCTTCTGACATATCCTGCATAACCCGCCACAACTCGTCGTCATTCTGTTGCAACTCCTTAATCTGATCATAGAAAGTAGGTTTGACCTGTATCTGAGCAATCAACCCACTCTGTCCAGTCACATCCAAGTCTAAGTTCAACTTCCGCATATCCACAAGCAAGTCTCTCTTGAAACATGCCATAGAAAATGCATCTACTGTCGAACTTGACTTTCTACTCAAGGCATCTGCCACAACATTCGCTTTACCAGGATGGTAATCGATTGTCACATCATAATCCTTGATCAGCTCAAGCCATCTGCGCTGTCTCAGATTCAAATCCTTTTGAGTGAAGATATACTTCAGGCTCTTATGGTCCGTAAACACCTGACATGTCTCACCATACAGGTAGTGACGCCATGTCTTAAGAGCATGAACTATAGCAGCTAATTCGAGATCATGAGTAGGGTAGTTCTCTTCGTTCTTCTTAAGCTGTCTAGATGCATAAGCCACAACTTTGCCTTCCTGCATCAGCACACAGCCCAAACCTCTCCTGGAAGCATCGCAGAACACTGTATAACCTTTATCTGCCTCAGGCAACACTAACACTGGCATTGTGGTCAACTTCCTCTTCAAAATCTGAAAACTCTTCTCGCAGTTATCAGACCAAACAAACGGTGCATTCTTCCTTTTCAGGCGTGTCAAAGGTAATGCTAACACACTAAAGTTCTGTATAAACCTTCTGTAATAACCTGCTAATCCCAAGAAACTTCTGATCTCAGTAGGAGTCTTTGGCTGTTCCCACTGAAGCACAGAATCAACTTTCTTAGGATCAACGCTAACTCCATCTCTCGAGATAACATGTCTAAGAAATGCTACCTCAGCCAACCAGAACTCACACTTGCTAAACTTAGCATACAGTTGGTGTTGCCTCAACAACTGCAACACTACTCTCAGGTGTTGCTCATGTTGGACATCATCTCTGGAGTAGATCAGGATATCATCTATAAAGACTACAATAAACTGATCTAGGAATGGTTTGAAAATCCGATTCATCATATCCATAAAGGCTGCTGGGGCATTGGTCAGCCCAAACGACATGACCAAAAACTCATAATGCCCATACCTGGTTCTGAAAGCTGTTTTGGAAATATCAGAAGCCTTTACTCTAAGCTAATGGTATCCAGATCTCAAATCTATTTTAGAGAAAACCGTTGCTCCACGCAACTGATCAAACAGATCGTCTATTCTCGGAAAAGGATGCTTGTTCTTAATAGTGATCTTGTTCAGTTGCCTGTAATCTATACAGAGACGCATGGTACCATCCTTCTTTTTAAAAAACAGCACTGGAGCACCCCACGGCAAAGAACTGGGTCTGATGAAACCCTTATCCAGCAATTCCTGCAACTGCACCTTGAGTTCCTTCAACTCTGCAGGTGCCATTCTATAGGCTGGCAGTGCTACTGGATGACTATCTGGATATACCTGAATCTCAAAATCCAGGTCTCTGACAGGAGGTAAACCTGGCAAATCTTCTGGAAAAACATCAGAAAACTCACGAACCACGGGCACATCATAAACACTGGCGGTGCTCTTCTCTGCTCTAGTGTCAATCACATGAGCAAGGAACGCTTCACATCCCTTCTGTAGCATCTTATCAGCTACAGCAGCTGATATTATGCACGTAGGCAGAACTTTCCTGTCTCCAATAAAGACACAAGAAAATTCACCTAGTTGAAAGGTAGCTTCCTTCTTCCAACAATTGAGTTGCACTCGATATGTCTCAAGACAATCCATACCCAAGATGACTTGAAAAGTATTGACATCCAAGGGTATGAGATTAGCAACAAAGGTGTAACCTCCAAAACATAACAAACATCCGGGACAGAACTCAGTCAGAACCGTTGGTCCACCTAGTGGAACCCTCAACACTAACTCATCTATTAACTCTTGCGTTAACAAATTAAGTTCACCGACTAAAGAACGTCGTATGAAAGAGTGAGTAGCACCCAGATCTATCAAAACTGAAACTGGTATACTATTAAACAAAAACATTTCTCCTGTAACGACTTGTGAAGAAATTATACCTTCCTGAGGTGTCAAAGAGAAGAAACGTGCTGAAGCTCTCCCTCTGCCACGGTGTCCTCTCTGACCATTCCTGCCACTGGGCATTCCACCACCTCTAGAACCGGAAGCCACAGAATAACTCGGTCCTTCAGCTGGAGGTTGTCTCTGAACATCATAAAACTGGGGCTGAGAAGCCTCTGATGCTGCTGGTTGAAGCTGAGGGCAAAACTTCTTTATATGTCCTATCTGCCCACAGTGGTAACATTCTGTATAATCTAAACCCCAACATTGCCCAGAGTGTACTCTTCCACAAGCATTACATACTCGCATCTCCTGCCTCAGTGGACCAGTCACAGAAGTAGATGATCCAGATGGCCGCCCACTAGATGCACAGCTCCATCTACCTGGGCTATGACTCCCCCTGCCCCTAGAAGAAGAAACGTCCTCAGATCTCTGTTTACCGAAGCAGCTAAAGCCATGCCCAAGCTTAGAAAAGAAACCTCTACCTCCACCTCTATATCCACTACTGGACTGTCCTCTACTGAAATCTGCAAATCTCTTCTTAGACTCAGGCACCTTGTCAGCATTCACAGATTCCTCAACCTGTCTAGTAGCCTCAACAAACTCACCAAAGTTCTCTCTGTTCCTCCTAATAGTAGCAGAAACGGTATGTCGAATCTCAGGCCTCAGCCCTTCTTGAAACCTTCTGCATCTTTCTAAGTTGTCAGGAACAAGCTGCGGACATAAGTTCGCTAACCGGGTGAAAAGCGATTCATACTCAGTAACTGTCATGTTCCCCTGCTTAATGTTCTGTAACTGCCTGATTTTCTCATTAAGGAAGGTAGGTGGATAAAACTTAAGATGGAACTCTTCAGAGAAATCCTGCCAAGAAAGCTCTGTACCTCTCCTCTTTTCCTCCACACTATGCCACCAAAACTCTACATCGCCTGTCAAAAGATAAACTGTGTGATTAATCTTCTTCTCTTCAGGAAGCTCCATCAAGCGAAAGACCTTCTCTATCTGTCTCCACCACTCATATGCCTCTACAGGATCTGTAGTACCACTGAATTCTGTACCCCCCAGCTTCTTTACAAGCTCATATGATCGCATCAGATCCTTACTGCTGGTAGAAGTAGAAGCTCGCCTATCAGCTTTGTACTTCTCCCTGGTCTCCAGAAACATCTTATACATACAAGATGCTTCATCCACGTGGTCACCACCACCCGGACCCAAGTACAGAGGATCAGGGCCAACATGGCTCTCAGCCTGATCATCACGATCAAAGCCCCTTTCTGCCATCTGCAATGATATAACAGAATATTTCTTGTTAGAAAACTACAGATAGAAGAAAGACACCTAAACCTTAATCCTATTGGTCTCTTATCGTCCCCTGACCTGGACTTAGAGTATTCATATACTCAAACTATGCTCTGATACCAAGATGTCACACCCCGATCTCACATTAACCTCGAAATCACGAGATTAGAGCGCGACGGAGGGATTATACACAAGCCAAACCATTCATAGCTTTTTAAGAACATATAGAAGGCATTAAAAGGTAATTTGATTTATGCTGTAAAATAAAACTCAACAAACTGCGGAAGCATTTTCATTTAAACTGACTAGGCAATATAAACAGAGTCTACAGCATATTACATTGTTCAACATAAAATAAAGCATAACAGTTAATTTACATCTTTATACACATTCTCTCTCACCCACACCTTGTCCCAAAGATCGAGGGGAAAGGACTAAGAGACCTCTAACTACTAACTACGTATACCTTCTACAGACTAAGCGTTAGGATGAAAGGATCCTTCAGATTCCTGCTGCTGACGATAACCTGAAAATGTTTTGAGTAGAGGTATGAGCCTACTCGCTCAGTGAATAGCCTTTCATTTAGCTATCACTAAACAACTCATCATGTTTATAAAATTGAAATACACATAAATACAGTACAAGCAGGGCAGTTATAATGACATAGCAGATTACAGAATATAATCGCATTTCTATGCAACAACAGATAATTTAAACCAATAAACAGATATGATGAATTGGCACAAAAGTTCGGACATATTAATTTACTGTGATCCTATATGATTACATATTTATATTATTATGCCCCAAACATATGCAGCGCACTCTACATATGAAGATCTGTAGCGTACTAGGATCCCACCGTACAAGACTTAGCGACACACCCGGGAAATGCTAAGTCTGACTGTCCGTCCTGGTCTGCACAGGACTCTCAGGCGCACAAGGGCCTCAGGTGCACAAGGGCCTGTCTGCACTAACTCTGAGTGCTCTGGACTCCTCCCGCAACCTGTAGTGCACAGTCGGAGGGTCTGGGTTACCACCATGACACACGCACGGATTATTGTTGAATAACCCCTATTTACTCCAGTGCCACCGTGACACATGCACGGATTATTGTTGAACACTGTCTGTCTGCCCTCGTGCCACAGTGACACACGCACGGATTATTGTTGAACACGAGCACCGACCATCTAGGCACAAGGCTAGATCGATCGTTTCACCCCAAAGGTACAGACCGTGCAATGGGGTTCTACAGTGTTGGGGCACCTAAGTCTATTAACTGATTAACATATAACCATTTAAACAAGAATATCACATTTCATGCTCATTTCAAGTTTTCAATGAATCAATCATACTCTATTATACGTACTACACTGTTTAAGAGTCATACCAACTGATACTGAAGCAAATAAGCATTTAAATTGAGTTAAATAATGATTACTGAATGAACTACTACTCACTACTTGAAACTCAGCCGATCACTTCGGAACTCGGCCGATCACCTCTCAGTTTCTGAAACTCGGCCGACCAACTTCGGCCGATCAGCAAGAAACTCGGCCGATCCACTGGAAAACTTGGCCGATCGAAACACAGCTCGTTTACCTACAAAAGAAACTCGGCCGATTCAATACCAAACTCGGCCGACCAAAACGCTGTTCGATATCCTTAATAAGGAACTCGGTCGACCAAAACGCTGTTCGATATCCTTAATAAGGAACTCAGCCGACCAAAACACGAACTCGGCCGAACCACATATAGACCGAAAATAAAAACGGACCTGCAGATGTCGATTTCACTCGAATCGATGGGCAAAACCCTCGATTTGCAATGCAAACCGCCCGCAACTGGTGCACACCACCAAGAACTAGCTGGAGGGGGAGGTAGGACGAGCTAGGGCTGCTCTTTGCACCCTAATCTCCAGGCCATCACCTTGCAAACGCAGCTCCTGCTGCAAGCTAGATCGAATTGATGGAGAAGAAGGTGGAAGGAGGGAAGAAGATGATTCGTAGCTGCCGGCCGGAGCAAAACCTTGGCTCCAAGACGTTCTTTCCTTCTCAGCTCCCTCTCTCTCTCTCTCTCTTCCTCTCTCTCTCTCTCTCTCACGTAGAGGAAGAAGAACGCTGCTGCGTTCTCTCGTTTCAGATAAATGAAACGAGTAAAGGGGAAAGAAAGGATAAGGAGGAAAACCTAGGGGCCAAAACGCAAAGTCCAAGAACTTCCAAAAACTACAAACGGGTCCCTACAAGCCCAAAAACATACAACTTTTGACTCAAAAGTCGGTTTCAGGCGATTTCTCTGGCAACGCTTCAAGCGTAAGATCCTACACGTTTTTAAGAGCTAGGATTCACACTAAGCACATATCATATCCGTTATAAAAATTATTAACAAAAAATAGGTTTACAGCTTAGCAAAGCAGCTAAAACACATGCTTAACAGCATACTTACAGGGTAAGCTCAACACGGGTCGTAACACTAAGTTTGGGCAATATGATGATAATCATGACCCAAATCTGGGTAATGAGATTAAGTATTCCTAATTGACATAAATTGGGAAATCTTAGCTCAAATAAGGAAATAGTGATGATACTCTTACAATGCATAGTGTTGATTTGTAATTGATTTAATTGTTATCATGTGCACTAATTATGCAGGTTTCATGAGATGGTGGATATAGCCAGGTATGAGCTATGATGCTTTACTATTGAATTTGCTTTATGGGCCTTGTGAGCCATAATATGTTGTGTTGCCTAGTGAGAGGTAACCAGATATATTATTGGGCTTTAACAGCCACGTGAAATACCTACATTGCAATTATTATGTTTACAATGATCAGATGACCTGAAGGCATTAAGTTACCTGATAAAGTGGTAATAAGTGTTTTTATAAATTAAGGGTTTGAACACCCATGTTTCATAATCATGATGATGAGATGATAAGGGATGAGAATACCCTGATGTGATAAGGGATTGAGATCCCAAAGTCTAATAAAGCTTTGAAAAGAACTTGATAGAAATAGTACTCATTCTTTGTAGCAACTGTTATAATGTTTTATGTTTGAAAAACATGTTTGATGCTAAAAGAATATTGTAAGGTACTTAATTAATCAAGTGAAATGGTATCATGAAGAGCCTTGACCATAGATCCATCATCGCCAGTAGTTTGATGATGGTGAAATAGGTTTTCCTATGGGAACTCCTAGAGGGCATACTTTTGAGTATGTGGGGATTATGGGCACGGATATCCTTACACCCTAATGAAGGAATTGATGTGAGGTAAACATTAAATCTCTCAATCCTTCATTATTTATGACGAGATGGATGTATCACTAATCTCTCGAAGATTGGGATGGATGTATCATTAATCTCTCGATGATCTTAATGTCAGATCGATGTGAGATAAATATAATATATCTCGATTGCGAAGAGAGTACAACATGCCATTGTAACTCTAATAGTGAAGTTGCCAGTATACCCTGGAAAGCTATTTAGCAGAGACACAAGATGTCCTGCATTTGGTCCTCACACTGAGTGAGGAAGATGAGGTCATGGAAATTCGGCTCTTCTATTGACCTATGTATGGTACCGATTTCGATATCGCAATGGTCGGTTGGAGTATGAGTGGCATACCTCATCTCCTCAGGAATTAAGTATGTTTGTAAAATGTAATCAGTTGTATAGCGTATTTGCTTAGGGATGAAATACGAGAAGAAATGGTTTATGATACATTTCTTAGTATGTCTTAGTTGGCTAAATGCTATTCATGTTCTTCATATTCCTTATTAAATAAATGACATACTGATATATCAAGATATAGCTGAAATGACTTGAATAGAGAATATTGCTCTAAATTATTTAGTCAATAATTTAGCTGTTGTTGAATACTTATGATTCTTTTGCTCAAGTTTATTCTATTAATTGCAATAATAATGTTTCTGGCGGAGAGTTATATCTTTCGCTGGGACAATTTTCATTTGTCTCACCCCCATGGGATCTAACTTTTTAGGTAGACACTGAAGAAGAGGCAGGAACCCTACAACAAGGGAAGAATAGCAGCAACAGTAGTAGAACCAAGGACAATAGTGAATCCTCAGGTGGAAACACTGGTGGTCATGTCCTGTAAATAGAGAGTCCTATGTGTCATCTCTGTACTCTCAGGTCCTAGGAGTCAGTAGTTAGTTTTATATTGATCTGAGATTTTGGCTTAATGCCTCGAGATTTTTATATTGCCTATGTACAGTTTAGCAGGGCAGTTGATGCTTGTAACACTCAAGAAGAAATCGTATAAGAGATGTACTGATGAACCGGAATGTAAATAACTTACTTTGGATCTTTATGAAAAGAGTTTTTTAGTTTATGGATCTCTTTGTAAAAAGTTTTAATTTTTAGTGATTTTCAATAATTCTGCTACTAATAATACGCTTCTGCATTAGTTAATCTTGTTTTCATGAGTTGGATGCCACATGTATAGTCTTGTAGGACCATGTGTACAATCTAGTAGGACCATTTGTACAGTCTTATACACATGTGTACAATGTTGTAAGACCAAGTGTATAGTCTTGTGACACATGTACAGTCTTGTGGCACATGTGTACAGTCTTTTAGGAATATGTGTACAGTTTTGTAGGACCATCTGTACAGTCTTGTACACTTGTGTACAATACTATAGGACCATGTGTACAGTCTTATGACATATGTTACAGTCTTGTTCGCATGTGTACATTCTTGTAGGACCATGTTTATAGTCTTGTAGGACCATCTGTACAATATTGTACACATGTGTACAATATTGTATGACCATGTGAACAGTCTTGTAAATATGTGTACAATATTGTAGGACCATGTGTACAGTCTTGTACACATGTGTCCAATATTATAGGACCATGTATACAGTCTTGTGACATATGTGTACGGTCTTGTTCACATGTGTACAGTCTTGTAGGACCATGTGTACAGTCTTGTAGGACCATGTGTACAGTCTTGTACACATGTGCACAATCTTGTAGGACCATCTGTACAGTCTTGTAACATATGTACAGTCTTGTGACAAATGTATACAGTCTTGTAGGACCATGTGTACAGTCTTGTAGAACCATGTGTATAGTCTTGTAGACCATGTGTAAAGTCTTGTACACATGTGTACAATCTTGTAGGACCATATGTATAGTCTTATAAACACATGTTCAATCTTGTAGGACCATGTGTATAGTCTTGTAGGACAATGTGTACAGTCTTGTACACATGTGTACAGTTTTGTAGGACCATATGTACAGTCTTGTAGAAATTTGTACAGTCTTATAGGATCATGT
Organism: Alisma plantago-aquatica; assembly: GCA_963693085.1. Classification (NCBI taxonomy): domain Eukaryota; kingdom Viridiplantae; phylum Streptophyta; class Magnoliopsida; order Alismatales; family Alismataceae; genus Alisma; species Alisma plantago-aquatica. The sequence goes on along the minus strand of OY856413.1, from coordinate 104,847,775 downwards.
GTACAGTCTTGTAGGACCATATGTACAGTCTTATACATATGTGTACAATCTTGTAGGACCATGTGCACACTTGTACAGTCTTGAACACATGTGTACACTTGTAGGACCATGTGTACACTTGTATAGTCTTGTACACATGTGTACAATCTTGTAGGACCATGTGCACACTTGTACAGTCTTGTAGGACCAAGTGCACTATCTCGTAGGACCATTTGTACAGTCTTATACACATGTGTACAGTCTTGTAGGACCATGTGTGTAGTCTTTTACACATATGTACACTCTTGTACATGTGTACAGTCTTATAGGAACATGTGTATATTCTTGTACACATGTACTGTCTTGTACACTTGTGTACATTCGTGTAAGACCATGTGTACAATCTTGTAGGACCATGTGTACAGTCTTATACACATGTGTACAGTCTTGTACACATGTGTACAGTCTTGTACACATGTGTACTATCTTATACACATGTGTACCGTCTTGTAAGACCATGTGTATAGTCTTATAGGACCATGTGTACAATTTTGTACATATGTGTACAGTCTTGTACACATGTGTACAGTCTTGTACACATGTGTACAGTATTGTAGGACCATGTGTACAATCTTGTACACATATGTACATTCTTGTACACATGTGTATAGTCTTGTAGGACCGTGTGTACATTCTTATAAGAACATGTGTACAGTCTTATACACATGTGTACAATCTTGTAGAACCATGTGTAAAGTCTTAAACACATGTGTAAAGTCTTGTAGGACCATGTGTATAGTCTTGTACACATATGTACAATCTTGTACACATGTGTACAGTTTTGTAAGACCATGTGTTCAGTTTTATAGGACCATGTGTACAATCTTGTACATGTGTACAATATTGTAGGACCATGTGTACAGTCTTGTACACATATGTACAGTCTTGTACACATGTGTAAAGTCTTGTAGGACCGTGTGTACATTCTTATAAGACCATGTGTACAGTCTTGTACACATGTGTATAGTCTTGTAGAACCATGTGTGCAGTCTTGTAGACCATGTGTACAGTCTTGTACACATGTGTACAGTCTTGTAGGACCATATGTATAGTCTTACACTGATGGAGCCTCCACTCATGTGGAGTTGCGTGCACCACTAAAAATCCTAGATATAGTAAGTCTCTAAGTTTAGCCTTGCGCATGCTATAATAAGATCTCTACCCACGTATGCTAAGTCTTATCGTAGTATAGTTAAGAGTCGAATCCAAGTGACAACGGTCTTGTTAAGAGTTTAACAAGATGGAAAATGTAATAATCCTACTTATCCACTAAAAGTTGATATTTAGACCAAAGAGTTGAATTGATGATTAAACTAGAGTGCAAAGTAAAGTAAATAGCAAGAAAGTAAAATTATGGTTGTAAACAATAATTGGAAACCACTAGGATGTGATCGAGTTTCACCACCACTACACATGGATCAAAACATTCATCATAATAACATGGCTTGCAAAGAAAAGGGGTCTAAACAGTTAGTATCCTTGTAGACTTAGCTTCCTTTCGGATAGCTAACTATGAGAAACGCGGGAGTGTTGCAATGCCAACCATCCCCAAATGAATGGTCACTTACTTTGCATCGCTCCCCTAGCAAAGTGTGTTCCTCGACTTGTCAAGGTTGTACTTTCATACGTCAACTGGTTCCATTTCATAGTATGAAAGTACACCATTGGAGGTGAGTTTACTCTACTCCTTGAGAAACATTCCTAGATACCGAACAAATGTATGGCGATTACATACGTCAAGAACCAACATGCAGTCGATATTCAAATCTAAAAGTACAAACGTAGACAATTCACACTAGTAGATAATAGATAACACAAGTTGGTGATCAAGCAACTGACATTCATTAAACGATTGATGTTGAACTGAAAAGATAGTATTTTTATATTGCAAACTCATGAATTACAATGCATGAAATGAAAACATGAGTAGCGGGGCTACTCCCCACACCCTAGTGTAGGGGACTACTCGCTCATGGCAAGAACAAAGGAGGAGGCGGGAAGAGAGAGAGAGAAAGCATCATCTCTACATAGGAGGGAGGAAGGTCGACCCCTTGGAGTAGAGAGCAACTATCTTCACACCACTTGGTTGACTTGATGAATACTTCTTCACTTCCCACATTCTATGTCGATGAGAGAGAAAGCAGCTTGAGGATGAAGTGTGGATCTTGGACCGGCAGCCTTGGGGCGGAGGATGGAAGATGAAACAACTCTGGAACGGTTGGGGCAGCCTTTGGGCGTCCAAGAATTCCATGCCCAAATGAGGACCCTTGTGGTCCTATTTATAGGCTTGGATGGAGTGCTCACATTCTTGCTGTGAGTTTGCTCCAAACGGTTTGGAGCAAACGGTCTTGGAGACCGTTTGACATCCAAATGGTCTTACTTTAAACTTTATGCAGTTCTGGCTTGATCGGTCTTGAGTCTCTATGTGAAGACCGTTTGGTGGGCAAACGGACTTGGCTTCTGAACGGTTTCGGGGTCCGACCGATTTTTCTTTGATCGATCTTGATTGTCCGTACGGTCTTGAGTCATCGGTCTTGAGTGATTGTGTCCATACGATTTTGAGTTATGTGGGTCCAATCAGTCATGGAAACCGTTTGCGTTCATACGGTCTTGGGACCATTTGGTTTCATGCGGTCTCGGGACCGTTTAGCTTTTACGCGGTCTTGGGACCATTTGGCTTTTACACGGTCTCGGGACCGTTTCGCTTTTATTCGGTCTCAGGACCGGTTGGTCTTCATATGGTCTTGGGACCGTATGGCTTCCTTTCGGTCTTAGGACCGTTTTGTCTTCCATTCGGTCTTGGGACCGTTTGGATTTCACACGGTCTGAGGACCGGTTGGTCTTCATACGGTCTTAGGACCGATTGGTCTTCATACGGTCTTGGGACCATGTGGCTTCCTTTCGGTCTTGGGACTGTTTGGAGTTTTTGTAAGTTTTTTGTGTTTTTTCTGTAAGGAGAAAAGGAGAAAAGTTAGTTTAATGGTATATTCACAATAGAGTGGAAAGTTAAAGATTTTATCTAATTTATCTAAGAAAGAGTATGGAAAACTAAAAAAAACTAGTTAGATAAAATCACAAAATGGGAGGTTATCATACACACATGTGCACAATCTTGTAAGACCATGTGTACAGTCTTGTAGGACCATATGTATAGTCTTATACACATGTCTAAAATCTTGTAGGACCATGTTTACATTCTTGTACACATATTTACGGTCTTGTACTCATGTGTACAATCTTGTTGGACCATGTGTACAGTCTTGTAGGACTATGTGTACAATCTTGTACACTTGTGTACAGTCTGGTAGAACCATGTGTACATTCTTGTGCATGTGTGTAAAGTCTTGTACACGTATGTACAGTGTTGTACACATGTGTATAGTCTTGTAAGACCATGTGTACAAACTTGTAGGATCATGTGTACAGTCTAGTAGGACCATGTGTACAGTCTTGTACACATGTGTATAGTCTTGTAGTTCCAACCTTTTGTGTCTAGAGATAGACCAATGCTTGAGGACACTGTTGACTCAAGGTCAATTAGGTCAATGTTGACTCACGTCTAAATTGACTAAACCCGTGTTTTGATGATGACTAACCATTCCACATATTGGTGTCTAATGTCTCTACTTGAGTGATTTCAATTTAGGTATAAGCACACTCCAAATGCCCTAACTTGCGTATCTCAAATTGGAGAAAAGATAAGTCAAAGTCATACAAGTGCACGCTTTTGTAATATGATGTAAATCCATTAGAATGATGTTGTAAATCACTTGTAATGATTGTATGACTTGTAATTAAGCTTAGAAAACATCAGGAGCACTTAGATCGAATGTTAGATCACTTTAGATGCAACTTTGAAAATTGATTACAAGCACTTTGTCGGTCGAGTTTCCCAACCTGAAAACTCGACCGATCATCCTTGATCATTTTTTTGGAGATTGCATCGGTCGAGTTGTGTTTACACAGAACTCGTCTGATCAAGTAACTGACCATTTAGATTCCTAATGGTCGGTCGAGTTTTGTCAGGACAAACTCGACCGATCATTTGAGTATCGGCCTTGTCGTTTACTTGATCGGTCGAGTTACCCTTATAGAAACTCAACTGATTGCACTGTATGGAAAAGTGCTTCTAGCCGTTGTGGAGTTGCAACAAGTGAAAATATATCTGTTGCAAGCCATAAAATGGCTAGTTTTCATTCTCAAGTGTTCCCAAAGGCTAAGAGGAATCCCCATCTATAAATAGGACCGCTTAGGCTTCATTCCAAGGTTGAGAATTCATTTCAAAACTCTACGTGAGGTTCCTATTCTATAGTTGAGTGCTTCCTACAGCCTCCTCTCTCTCTCTAAGCTTAATCACTTGCTATATCCATTAGAGTGAGTAGGAAATATGTAAGAGAGATAGTCCTACATGTATATCTTGTAAAGATCTCACTTCCACCACCTCCCTTTCTCTCATTTCAATCATGAAGATGAAGATTCTCTCTTTTGTCCAAGAGAGGTGAAGAAGAACAAGGGAAGGCGTCCCTTGGTGAAGATCAAGGCTGAAGACTTGGAGCTAGAGTCAGTAAGCCCTTGGTGAAGGCAGAAGACTCCTTGCTCAAGTAGGGTAAGTCCTTGGTGGAAGCTTCTCTGAGTGAAGGTGAAGTCAAAGAAGAAAGATCCAAGAAGAGTGGGTAATTCCTACAAGGCTGAAGACTAGTGCAAGAGTAAGTAAGTCCTTGGAAGAAGCGGAAGACTCCTTACAAAGTGGGTAAGTCCTTGGTAAGGTTGAAGACTGTAACGCTCGAGCCCACTACCCAAGGCTCTAGCAGGGTTTCAGGAATGACGACTGGCCCCACAAACCACCACTAGCCTTAACTACACACTTTGTCCTCACTCACGTGCATGTCAGGATCAACTTCCCGACAGGTCACCCATCCCAGTACTACTCCAAGCTAAGCACGCTTAACTGTGGAGTTCTTAGTGATGGGCTCCCGGAAAAGGAGGTGCACCTTGGTGATGTGGGTAGTCCAATCATTCCTTTTAAGATCATGTTATCTGAGGCCTCAAATCCTATGATGTTACAATCTCCCCCACTTAGGCTCTTTACATCCTCGTCAAGGCTCAACTATAAGGCCTCATAATCTGACCCCATTTCAGTGTAGACCCACAATGGCCCATGGATACCCAGCTCCCGATCATGAAATACCAACGCAAGGGCAGCTCCATCTCGTCTCTACGGATAGCCCTTTCCAACTTGCCTGGACCGCACGGCTCAAGACTGGCATGCCACATGCCCATGTGGGCGCCACCTACTGAAGGGGAACGGGCTCTGATACCATTTGTAAACACCCGGGCCCACTGCCCAAGGCTCTAGTAGAGTTTCAGGAATGACGACTGGCCCCACAAATCACCACTAGCCTTAACTGCGCACTTTGTCCACACTGACGCGCAAGTCAGGATCAACTTCTCGACTGGTCACCCATCCTCGTACTACTCCAAGCTGAGCACACTTAACTATGGAGTTCTTTAGAGATGGGCTCCCAGAAAAGGAGGTGCACCTTGGTGATATGGGTAGTCCAATCATTCCTTTTAAGATCATGTTATTCGATGCCTCAAATCCTGGGATGTTACAATCTCTCCCACTTAGACTCTTGACGTCCTCGTCAAGGCTCACCTATAAGGCCTCATAATCTCTTCCCCATTTCAGTGCAGACCCACAATGGCCCATGGACACCCAGCTCCCGATCACAGAATACCAGCACAAGGGTGGCTACGTCAACCATGGACAACCCTTTCCTACATGTTTGGACCGCACGGCTCAAGACTAGCATGCCATGCCCATGTGGTCTGTAGGGCCAGTCGTCATTCCTAAAACTCTACTAGAGCCTAGGGCAGTGGACCCAGGTGTTACAAATAGTATCAGAGCCATAACCCCTCTAGTAGGTGGGGCCCACATGGGCATGTGGCATGCCAGTCTTGAGCCGTGCGGTCTAGGAAAGTTGGAAAGGGCTATCCGTAGAGACGAGGTGGAGCCACCCTTGCGCTGGTAGTCGTGGAAGGGAGTTGGGTGTCCATGGGCCATTGTGGGTCTGTACTGAAATGGGGTTAGATTATGAGGCCATATAGTTGAGCCTTGACGAGGACATCAAGAGTATAAGTGGGGGAGATTGTAACATCCCAAGATTTGAGGCCTCAGATAACATGATCTTAAAAGGAATGATTGGACTACTCATATCATCAAGGTGCACCTCCTTTTCCAAGAGCCTATCACTAAAAAACTCCATAGTTAAGCGTGCTCAGCTTGGAGTAGTACTAGGATGGGTGACCAGTCGGGAAGTTGATCTTGGCTTGCGCGTCGGTGAGGACAAAGTGCATAGTGAAGGCTAGTGGTGGTCTGTGGGGCCAATCATCATTCCTAAAACTCTACCAGAGCCTAGGGTAGTGGGCCCATGCATTACAAAGACTCTTTGTATTGGATAGGTAAGTCCTTTGTTTGGTCATGTATTGTAAGTCTTATGAATGAATATAAGAATGCAATGGTTAGGAGATCCTAGAGGTTGACCTCTCTAGGTAAGTGGACTGACATACTTCTAGTTTGAAGTGTGGAACCACTCTAAATAGCTTGTCTACTTGTGTTTGCTCAATCTCTCTCATCCTTGCTATGCATGTTTTAGTTGCACTCAAATTACCTATTTAGCAACCTTATCTTATCATATATCTTGAAGGTTTAATGAATTTTGTGTAAGTGCTTTCAGCTCTATTCACCCCCCCTATAGAGCATCTAATCACCCATCCATTGATCCAAAAATTGGTATCAGAGTGGGTCTTCTCCAAGCATACTTCCACAAGTAGGAGAAGATGGGTGACTACCAAGGAGGGAGATATTCGATCAGCCTTCCAATCTTTGATGGGAGCATTTTCCTCTATTGGAGAAGAATGCTTCAATTCTACATCCAAGGATCAAGTATTGAGATGTGGAAAATGGTGAACAACCCATACATGCTACCAAAGACAAAGATTGAAGAATGGGATGAAGTTACCTTGAAGAAAGAAACCTTGAATGCTAGAGCCATGCACATCCTCTATGCCTCCATGACCCCCACCGAGTTCAATCGGATTTCTTCATGTGAAATAGCCCATGAGGTATGGAGAAAGCTTTGCATCACTTATGAAGGGACAGATCAAGTGAAGGAAAGTAAAGTCTACATGCTCAAAGGGCTGCTTGAGAACTTCAAGATGGGAAAGGAGGAGAGGATAGCCAACATGTACTCAAGGCTCAATACATTTTGAATGGTCTTGTTGTTCTAGGACATCCTATGTCTAGTGGAGAGATCAACTCAAAGATCCTTAGAACTCTCCCCAAGATATGGAAACCCAAGGTGACTTCCATTGAAGAAGCAATGTCTCTTAGGGATATTCCTATTGAAGGGCTCATTGGAAATCTACAAGCACATGAAGCCACACTTGATAAGAGGGAGGAAGTAGAAAGACAAGAGGAGAAAGAACTCAAGATAATGAAGAAGGTTGAAATCAAAGCTCAAATCAAGGCTATTGTTGGTCAAGCTTCTTCATCCTCGCAAGTTGAAGAAGATGCCATGTACTCCAAGGGTAGATTGTACAAAGGCAAGTCATCCTCCATCCGGTGCTTCACATGTGGAAAGAAGGGTCACTACAAGGAAGATTGCCCACAAGGCAAAAAGACCCATCTTCACAAGAAGAAGGAGAAATGGCACTCAAGCTCAAGTGGCTCCTCCAACTCAAGCTCAAATGAAGATTCAAGTGAAGGATCAAGCTCAAGCTCTAGTGATGAAGGAGAATGCCATTTTGCTCTTATAGAATTAACAAGTAAGGACTCAAGTGAGGTAAATCTAAACTCTTTAGATAAAGAATCCTTGATTGATATTATTCATGATACGTGTGCCTCTCTTAAGTCTTCTAAAAGGAAAAAGAAAAAGCTTGCTAGAATTGTTGATAATTTTCATGTAGAACTAGATGATCTTGAACATGCTAATTCTTGCTTGCTTGATGATAAAAATGATTGTCTTAGTCAAGTAGATTCTATTCAACTTAAAAATGCTAGTTTGCTTGATAAGATTAGATTTCTAGAAGCTCAACCTCTTATGCCTAGTTCAAATGAAGAGTATACTTTAATTGTTGATTCTCTCATGCATGATATTGATGTTCTTAAATATGAAAATATGGATTGTTTTGCAAAAATTAGAAATAGAAAATGCCTCCTTGATTGCTAAAATCAATGTGCATGAATCTTGTTCTAGTTCTACTAGTAGAGAGAATGATGTTGCTGCTCTTCATATTGATAGAGATTCTTATTTAACTAAAGGTCTTTGCTTAGAAAATGATATTTTGCATGCTAGAGATAATATCAATCATTTGTCTTGTACTATTGCTTCTCTTAAGCATGATAATGGCAGTTTGAGATCCTCTTTGTAAAGATTCTTAGTTGGTAAGAAGAGCCTCAATGATATCCTACACCATACTACCAAATAAATGGGTAGACATGGTTTGGGATATGATAGTAGTCAAGGGAACAACAAAGATAAAGGACCTCCAATATTCCATGGAGAATCCTCTAGTTCCAAGACTATGGGCACATGCAACTGTTGCAATGATTTTGGTCATTATTCTAACCATTTTCCTTTTAGGAAAGCACCCAAGAGCAATAGGACTTGGGTTGCTAAGCTAACCCATCCAGACCTAAAAATATGATTGGGGACCATTTCATCTTTCTTCTTATAGGTACTTGCAAATGGATTTACTTGAGCTATTGAATTGCAAATTGACTTCTCAATCCACATAAAATAAGAAAGGTTAGATGTGTAGAGGGTGACAACAAGTGGAAAAGGAATGGTAAGAATAAAGGTAAAGTTTTTATTGCTTATAACCATTTCTAACTTGTTTTTGTCAAGTTAGTGTTCACTTTACATATGGTTTTTGAGTCAAAAGTGGCATTTAATTTTTCTCTTCACACTCTTGCTCAAAAACTGTTTCTAATGATTCTATAGTGCATTACTAACTTGCTTAGACATGTTTGGATATGGTTTGTATATTTAGCATGCCTTTAAATATGTTTTTATGAAATATATGTGCTTTTTGACAGTTGGCCTGTCGGTCGAGTTTGCCCTGTTTGAAACTCGACCGATAGGCACCAGTGGGTGTTACCAACATCTATCATCGGTCGAGTTGTCAATGTACAAAACTCGACCGATAACACTGTGCATAGAATATACAGTTGGCTTATTGAATGAGAATTTCCCTCTCAACTAGATTTTCTCAACCAATAGTCTTATTTTTTGGCATGCTCATTTGGTACCTTTGTATATGCATATTGCCATGTTCTAAATTTCCTATCTTGCTTACAACTCTATCTCTCTAATTGCTCTAAATTGGTATATCTATATCTTGCAATTACTTGCTTTGAGTTGTTTTGCAGGTTTTGATGATGAACTCTTTGGATCTCTTGGTTGTGTCTTAAATTGCTTCCGTTGTACTCTAACTTGCTACATCTATCTAGGTGTATATCTTGTTTTAATATAACTTTGCGGTTCTTAGGGGTAATCATCTTATGGTAAGGATGCATATCTATGTGAGTTATATTCTTTCATGCTTCTAAAATTGTATATCTCTTTGTTTGGATATATCTCTTCATCTACTCATAGATTGGTTTATCTTGTGTATCTTTTGGTATCTCCTGTTATGATCTAGATCCTACTAGTAGTCCTAACTTGTGATATCATCTACTAGTAGTTCATATACATGTAGTTCTAACCTTGTTTATAATTGCCATCTTTGCTCATCTATATGCTATGCTTGTATCTTGTCTCATACATGCTCAAGATTGTTCCTTGAATTGCATATCTACTATCTTGAGTTGCTTGCATAACATTGTGATGCAGGGTACATAGATCTACATTGTATGTAGAAATTGGAGTATTTTTGGATTTTATACAGATTTTGCTCTAGTTTCAGTTTTTGCTTCAAGTCTAGTGTTTTTCATGCAGAAACGACCTTCTGAGCAAGACTCATTGCTTTGCAATGAGCTCTGATGGTTTTTGGTCAAATTCCGTCATCTTGAGGGTCAAAATTATGTTTTATTATTTTTCTACAATATTTTATCTTGCATTTTGAGTTGTTCAAGTATATGCTTTAACTTTCTTTTCTTTCTATGCTTGGATAAGCCCCTATCTGTGCTCTTCTACTCTCCTTATATAACATTGTGTTATCTCCTTTCTCTTTAACAAGTGATGTCTCTTATTTCTTCATAATCCCACTTTTTGAAATGACAAAGGGGGAGCAAGGTGTGTCTTCTTTTAAAAGAGGAAGAAGGCATGTCTTACATGAAGAGGATAAGTATGTCCATGTAAATGGGAGAAGGTAAATGGGAGAAGACATATATTTGTAGAACATATATGAGTAGAAAACATAGTATTCTATAAATGTTATGAAAGTTAACCATGTAGGAGAAATAGCATCAATTAAGGGGGAGTATAAAAACTCTATGCACATAAATTGAGGGGGAGCATATGAACTCGAATCTATTGAAACCCCTAGGTTTCTCCGAAGGTATGATTTTACTTGAAAGCTTTCAATACATTTATGGAATGGTTTGTCATCTTCAAAAAGGGGGAGAATGTTGACTCAAGGTCAATTAGGTCAATGTTGACTCACATCTAAATTGACTAAACCCGTATTTTGATGATGACTAACCATTCCACATATTGGTGTCTAATGTCTCTACTTGAGTGATTTCAGTTTAGGTATAGACACACTCCAAATGTCCTAACTTGCGCATCTCAAATTGGAGAAAAGACAAGTCAAAGTCATACATGTGCACATTTTTGTAATATGATGTAAATCCATTAGAATGATGTTGTAAATCACTTGTAATGATTGTATGACTTGTAATTAAGCTTAGAAAACATCAGGAGCACTTAGATCGAATGTTAGATCACTTTTGATGCAACTTCGAAAATTGATTATAGGCACTTTGTCGGTCGAGTTTCCCAGCCTGAAAACTCGACCGATCATCCTTGATCAATTTTTTGGAGATTGCATCGGTCGAGTTGTGTTTAAACAGAACTCGACCGATCAAGTAACTAACCATTTCTATTCCTAATGGTCGGTCGAGTTTTGTCAGGACAAACTTGACCGATCATTTGAGTATTGGTCTTATCGTTTACTTGATCGGTCGAGTTACCCTTATAGAAACTCGACCGATTGCATTGTACGGAAAAGTGCAGAAAAGTGCGTCTATCCGTTGTAGAGTAGCAACAAGTGAAAATATATCCGTTGCAAGCCACAAAATGGCTAGTTTTCATTCTCAAGTGTTCCCAAAGGCTAAGAGGCATCCCCAGCTATAAATAGGACCCCTTGGGCTTCATTCCAAGGTTGAGCATTCATTGCAAAACTCTATGTGAGGTTCCTATTCTATAGCTGAGTGCTTCCTACATCCTCCTATCTCTCTCTAAGCTTAATCACTTGCTACATCCATTAGAGTGAGTAGGAAATCTGTAAGAGAGCTAGTCGTACATGTATATCTTGTGAAGATCTCACTTCCACCACCTCCCTTTCTCTCATTTCAATCATGAAGATGAAGATTCTCTCTCTTGTGCAAGAGAGGTGAAGAAGAACAAGGGAAGACCTCCCTTGGTGAAGATCAAGGCTGAAGACTTGGAGCTAGAGTGGGTAAGCCCTTACTGAAGGCAGAAGACTCCTTGCTCAAGTAGGGTAAGTCTTTGGTGGAAGCTTCTCCGAGTGAAGGTGAAGTTAAAGGCGGAAGATACAAGAAGAGTGGGTAATTCCTACAAGGCTGAAGACTAGTGCAAGAGTAAGTAAGTCCTTGGAAGAAGGCAGAAGACTCCTTGCAAAGTGGGTAAGTCCTTGGTAAGGTTGAAGACTCTTTGTATTGGATAGGTAAGTCCTGTTGGCTAAATTGGACATTATTTCGATGATGACAAACATTTCATTCTTGTGGATCTAACGTGCTACTTGAGTGTTGCGGGAATTAGGTGGATGACAAACTACTTGGAAGATGTATATGCTCTAATTGCTTTAATTCATGATTGTAATCAAATGTAAAAACTTGTACAATATATATAATGTACAAGTACTTAGACATCATGTAAATCAAGCGTTAGATCTTCCCTAGACACTCACAACACTTAGATAGGTCATTCCCTATAATAGTGTCACATCTGCACACTCATACACACACTTAGTATCTAATTCAAAACATTGAAACAGGGTCATTCTCGGTCGACAAACTTCTCGACCGAGACACTCTTGGTCGACAAATTTTTCGACCGAGAATGACCCAAATAGCCGTTAGACACAGCAGACAAAGTAGTTGGGAGTTGAATCAAAACATTGCTACAGACAGTCCCTCGGTCGACAAGTCCTCGACCGACTAGGACTCTCGGTCGATAAATCTTCGACTGAGAATGTCTCTGTCTGCAGTTTTCAAGATTAATTAACTTGCCGTTGTTAAAGCAACTAATGGATACCTAACAGCTAGTTGAGCACTTAGAACCCCCTAGAAAGTGTCTAGAACGTCCTTAAGCATCCATAGGCCATTCCTATAAATAGGACAAGCCATAGGACACCCAAAGTACACTTGTACTACACTTGAGCATTCATACTTGCAATTGGCAATTCATTCTTGTGAGCAATTGAGCAATTCCAACATTGGCTATACATTTCCTTTGCTTCAAATTTGTGTCCTATAGGCTAGCATCTCCTACCCACTGCACCTACACTTCCATATACATTGGTTAGGAGATCAAAACGCTTGATATAGGAAATCAAGCCTTGTACTACAAGTGGTATTGTAATTTCTATTTTTCCTTCTTGTTCCTTTATATCTTTTGTACTCTCCTTGCTACTCCTAGGGTTGGAGGTTGTGGATTGGAGAGGGTTTGACTTCTCAGGTGGAGAAGGGTCTTCTCAGTGGAGAAGGTGGACTTTGGACTACTTCAAGAAGGCTGTCTCAACGGTAAGCTACTTCAAGAGGAAGGCTACTTCAAGGGGAGGAGGAAGGCTGCTTCGAGGTTGGTGAGACTACTTCTAGGTGAAGGCTGTCCGAAGGGTTTGGTGAAAGTATTGTAATTTTATGTAACATCCTTGCGAGGTAATAAAATTAAATACTTTCAAAATCCTGGTTGGGTAAGCAACCGGGTAGTGGATTGACTGCCTTAGTATTTACTAAGGTTGGAACCACTCTAAATCCTTGTCCCCTTGTCCAATATATTTGTGGTTGCTTGCTTTGGCTGAATTATTATTAAAATATTTATAAAACCCTATTCACCCCCCTCTAGTGGTTTTTCAAGTCCTTTGTTTGGTCATGTATTGTAAGTCTTATGAATGAATATAAGAATGCAATGGTTAGGAAATCCTAGAGGTTGACCTCTCTAGGTAAGTGGACTGACATTCTTCTAGTTTGAAGTGTGGAACCACTCTAAATAGCTTGTCTACTTGTGTTTTCTCAATCTCTCTCATCCTTGCTATGCATGTTTTAGTTGCACTCAAATTACCTATTTAGCAACCTTATCTTATCATATATCTTGAAGGTTTAATGAATTTTGTGTAAGTGCTTTCAGCTCTATTCACCCCCCCTCTAGAGCATCTAATCACCCATCCATTGATCCAACAGACACCCCAGTCCAGAAGGGAGTCATTAACAATCAAGAACATACCCTAGTGATAGTGGACGACTCCCTTTGGTGAAAAAAGTGTGGGCTCCGTGTTTCCGGGAGGTGAAAGATCACCACCCTAGGGAGATCTGACCCGCCGACGGTGGCGGCCACCACCAGCATCCCTCCGGTCGGGCAACCCGCCCACCGGAGTCCACCCATACCATCCTCTCTCTATCCTTTCTGTCCTCGTCGGCGTCCCTAACCCCGCTGGTCTGTGCGCCGGGTAAAGATGCTGCCTTCACCGCTCCTACAGAGGGTAACACGGCAGAGCGTAAATAGTCGGCAGGCACAGAGAGAAGTAGTCGAGCGTCGGAATAACTTCGCTTCCACATCCACACCACCAGATTCTGTGATTCCTAATATCAAAAACCTTCTTAGATCACCCACGCAGTTGACATCGAACAAGGATGCACAACCCATGATCAACACGCCGGCGCCGACTCCTGATACTATGACGAACTCATCCCCCCCTCCACTGGTGAATGCAGCTCACACAACACAAGTGCATCCTACGCCTCTGAGGATCGAGCAGTCACAAGGTGTGAACACCGTGGAGTTGTAGCACCACAAAAATGCAACGACCCCTCTACCACCATCTCTGTTCGCTAATCAAGTTGGTCTCCTTAATCCGCCCTTGTAGAAACCTCTTGCTAGTCATGTGATGACGATACAGGGTCTCCGTCACACACCTTTAGTTCATCATACCAAGAGACAACCGCTCTTTGGGATCCCCCATGATACGTGTTACAGATGCATGCAGAAGGGGCATTGGCAGTCGCAGTGTAAAGCACCCAAAGTTTGCTATTCTTGTAAGCGTCCCGGTCACATTGCCAGACGTTTCCATACACCTCATGTCCATTACCAGCCTGTGCCGCCGAATATCAACTCATGGAATAGCTTTCCTAGCCTTCTAGTGGGTATCCCAGCCCGTGGAGGTCCCCAGCACGTTCCCAAGAAAGTGTTTTTTTCTATTAACCCGGATGATGATGACAGGAAAAAAGGATTAGTTCTCTTCGATGTGCCATCGAGATTTCATGGCAAGACGGCATTTCCTGGCCCCCGTTATGTGAATTCCTAAAAGCCTTCTGGACAACTACGGTGGATGTATACAGATTTGCTTATCGGAAGGCTGTGATCTTTTTCAGTTCTGAAAGAGAGGCAGATATAGCGTTCAACATGAGAGTTGTTATTTACAAGCATCACAGATTGGCGATTCAGCGTATGAATATTGGAGATGATGGCACCCACAAAGAAAGCTTTTGGTTCTGGCTTACGGAGCTCCCGATCATTTTTAGAGATGAAACTACCATTTGTGAGATTGTCAACCAATTTGCTGAACTCAAGTATATCTCTGCATGGCAGCTTAGTGAGGACGACTTGGCAGGTATCCCTATCCTCGTTGAAGCTTTCAAGGAGGAGATACCTCAGTTTGTAGTTTTATCTTACGGTGACAACAGGGCTACAATCAAGTTCAACATGATTGCCAGGAAAGATCATCGTGAGGAATGTTTTCGCTTATCTGAGTTTGGTCGGGAACTTGGTATCCATGAAGATGACCTGCGGGCTGATGGAGAAGCTAGATTTTCTACTACGACATAGATCCTTATACCGCAATCACCACCCCGTCAGATTGTACAACAAGAACAAGAGCAACACACCTTTGTCAGGGAAGATGATATCCATCCTAATAGGAGAATCATTGATCAAGATGGAAATAGAACTGTCCTACATCATCGCAGATTGGAAGACTTCATCCCTTCATATGATGACACAACATCGAGGAGAGAGGGCAGGCTGACTAGAAGATCTGGGAACTAGTTCGACACACAACGGGCCACGTCGAGTCGATCTAATTATAGAAGACGAGTGCATCATGAGTGTAACTCACCTTATTCAGAAGGTGAGGAATACTATTCTTCTGAGTGATGGGAAGATGGATATGATGAGGACGGAGAAAGAAGGAGAGGTAGCCATTAATCGAATAGAGGTTCTTTGAGTATCGAAGTTTGCTCTTTGTTGATTTCATGTCTGTACAATCACATCTTTTCTGCAACATTAGAGGCGTCGCTAACAACAAAACTCGCAAGATAATTAGAAATCTCTGCCATAAGCAGAAACCTGCCTTTGTTGCATTATTTGAACCCTTTATTCATGTTGATAGAGCTGAGGAGCTGCTGGATGTGGTGAAGCTAGATTGGGCGACTGACAATCATGGGGAAGATGGAAAAATCTGGGTATATGCTGATGCATCCCTGAATCCCACCGTTATCTGTAAACACAAGCAACATATTACTGTTCGCTATTCTTCTGCATCTGGATATACTTTCTTTGTGTCCGCCATTTATGCTAGTTGCTCATATAATGAAAGAAGACTTCTTTGGGAATCTCTACTTATTACTGGCAGGAGTTTTAGGGATTATGCATGGGAAATTGTTGGTGATTTCAACATTATAAGAAACCTTACTGAGAATCATGGAGCAGCTGATCCTGAGTTTCAAGCAATGCTTGAGTTTAATGCTTTCATCTCTGATGCAAACATCTATGAAATACCTTTCGAGGGCAGCAAGTACACATGGGTAGACAAGCAAAGAAGAACACCCACAAAATGGAGACGCATGGATCGTGTCATGATCAATGACAATTGGAAGGTCAATCTGCCTGATTCTATATCTCACCACCTCATGTGTTTCCGCGAATCCGATCACTGCCCTATTCTTGTCAAGTTCGGTCAACAACATCATGCAAAAAGGCGTCCACCTTTTTCCTTTCTCTTTGTCTGGCTAGAGCATCCGGGGTGTTTGCAAGTTATTCAGGAAGCATGGCATACTGATGTTGTTGGTCACCCTTCTTTTATCTTCTTCTGCAAGCTTAAATCGGTTAGGCAGGCGCTTAAAAGTTGGAATAAAGAAACTTTTGGCAACATCTTTCAAAGAAAGGTTGACCTTGAGTACATGCTGCACATCCTTCAAATGAAATTTGATGAGGACCCTACCAATGTGAATGAAGAAAATCTAGTATCGGCGGAGGAGGAGCTTCAAGATATACTTCATCAAGAAGAGTTACTATGGAAGGAGAAATCGAATATCATGTGGTTGAATGATGGCGAGCGCAACACTTCATTCTATCATGATGTGGTTAAAGCCAAGAGAAGAAGAAGACTCATATCTCGCATTGCTCAACCTAACGGTTCCACATCTGATGATCATCGGATTATGGCCCGAGCACCCGCTGATCACTTTCAGAATTTGTTCACGGCTGCTGCTTCGGCTAATGACGAAGATGTAGAACCTTTCCTTAACCTCATTGAGCGCAACATTTCTGCTGATGATAACATAGTTGTTCTTATGGTGCCCTCAGAAGAAGAGATTATTAACACCATGAAAGGGATGAACAAATTTGTTGCTCCTGGTCCTGATGGATTTACACTCAATTTCTTCACTGCTGCGTGGGACATCATCAAACATGATTTTTTGACCTTGGCAGAGGCTTTCTTTAAATCTCAACCTTGTCACATAAGTTTGATGTCCTGTCGCCTGGCTTTGATACCCAAAGTTCCTCAGCCTACTAATTTAATTGCTGACTTTAGGCCGATTGCGGTTGAAAATGTCATTATCAGAATTTTCACATCAACTTCTCGAGAACATATCCTTCACAAAGGTGGAATCGTCTGATTTCTACAGAAGACTGGAAACTCATGGCATCAAGATACCACAACCTAGTTTGATGAGTATCTTTTTAATGCGATGGACGCCTCTTGATATTACAAACATGAAGCTTAATCTCGCGGTGGGGCGAGACATGGACCCAAATGGCAGGCGCAGACGTTGGGCCGCTGGGATCATCCGAGACTCAGATTACATGATGAAACTTGCCTTCAGAGTCTGGTTAGTCGAGGAGGACTATACTTGTGCGTATCTGGCTGCATGTGCCGTAGCTCTAAAGATTGCTGGTGAAAGAAATATTAACATTTCTGTGGTGGAGATAGATGATCTTGTCACATATAACATTATCTGGTTTGATGCTCCTGAGCCATGGAGGGCAACCTCTCTTACTAGAGACATTCGCTTTGTTGTTCAAGAGCAGGCCATCATGGGCCAACATGTTCACAAGCTCATCAATTCGACACCCAGAGAGCTTGGTAAATGGGGATGCACAATGAGTGATACTTTCATTTGCACTGAGTATGTGCTTCTGCCCATGAAGATCAGGGGTTATCTTATTCTGGATAGGCGAGCGGTGCCATATATTGGTAAAAGAAGATAGGTCTTTGTTCTTGATAAAGGTTGGTTTCTTTTTTGGTCTGATATGCCTTTTTTATGCCGGGGTGCATATGGTTGGGTATACACCTGCATTTATAAGCAGGAGATGTATCTTTTTTGACATCGTTTTTGCCCACGCAAGGGGGGTGGGATGAATAAAAAGTCCCCTGGCTTCGATAAAAAAAAAACTCCCTTTGGTGCAGAGGTGGTGCATAGTTGAAAACCATCGATATTCATTCACTTGCAAGACGCACCCATTGGAAACTAGGGTACCGTCTTGTAGGACCATCTATACCGTCTTGTAGGATCATGTGTATAGTCTTGTAGGACCATGTGTAAAGTCTTGTAGGATTATGTATACAGTCTTGTACACATGTGTACAGTCTCGTAGGTATGTGTATAGTCTTGTAGGATTATGTATACAGTCTTGTATACATGTGTACAATTTTGTTGGACCGTGTGTAGATTCTTGTACACATATGTAGAGTCTTGTACACATGTCTAAAGTCTTGTAGGACCATGTGTAGATTCTTGTACACATACGTACAGGGTTGTAAGACCATGTGTACAATCTTGTAGGACCATGTGTATAGTCTTGTACACAACTATGTGTGCACTCTTGTATATACGTGTACAATTTTGTAAGACAATGTGAACAGTATTGTGACGATATGTACACTCTTTGTACAATCTTGTAAGACAATGTGTACGTTCTTATATTCTGTAGTTCAGAAACGATGAAACCGCAAAAGCAAGGCATCTTTTCTTTTTGCTGTCGAAGTAAATCATGAATTCCATGTAAACTGGGCGGGCTGGCTGGCTGGCTGACGGAGATCTAAAGGAAGAAGAGGGGAAAGAAGAGAGAAAAAAAAAGAGTCTACCAACAAACCATAACAAATTGTTCCAGAACCGTAAAAATTGTATAACAGTATATTGATAACAACTGAAGAACAACTCGTTGCTCAAAATTCAGAAGTTACAATTGCCACTCTTACACTCGAAGAAAACAAATCCACATCCGTCTGGGCTACTTTGGGGGTTTCTGCACGTACAGATCACCTATCACCCATTTACAACTAGTGGACTTGAAGAATCTGGAGCTAGGTGAGTAATATCTGGAGCAAAGCTCTGTGGTCGCCGGCGGCAGTGGCAGTCAGTTTTACTGTCTCCACCGATGTGCAAAATTGATTTTGGATATTTGAGTTTCGAGGCACTTTCCCCAAATATCGGCCCCCTTTTGTGGAAAAAGGATACAGGATTGGGTCCCGTCCAACACCGCGTTTTCAGGTCTCCGCAGTGGACTTGAAGCCGTGGCAGCCGGTTTGACGGGCCCGGACAGACGAGCTGAACCCTAGCCGGGATGCGGCGAGGTCGAACTGCAAGAAGACATCTTCAAGCTGGTACCCACCCAGGACCACCGACGCGGCACTGTGCCGCCCGCCGTCCAGGAACGCGAGGCATAGCAAGCCAAGGCGGACCTTGACCACGGACCTGTCGGCGGAGATCCTCCAGGCGACCCTCTCGCTCTGAATCACTAAATCGACAAGCGGCACTTTTGCCCCGGAGTGGTTGAAGAAGCAGTGCCTGAAAGGCGCGGCGGGCGTCCTGGGGACGCGGACTCTGGCGAGGCCCGACTCGCGAGCGAAGGCTGCCGCCACGGCGCGGTAGATGGAGGTCTCGAGGACGGTGTACGGGTGGACGGTGCTTATCTTGGGTACCTTCGACACGGCCGAGAAGGCAGCCATGGTCGTGCAGGTTGGGCGTTGTTCCCGGTTTTAACCGGGGATGTAGGTCGGGCGCTGCCAAACATTTTCCAAAATTTAATGGAGGGTTTTCACGGCTCGGATGAATTATAATAGGCTCGTAACACCTTTTTTTTTTTTTGAGGTAAAGGTCATAGCATATATTTAAAGCACTACACAACGGGGTAAAAGGGAAATGGAAGCGGAGGCGCGGAGAGGGGCGGAAGGCGATCTGGAGATCAGCGACAAGACGGCACGGAGCAACGATGACCCAGACGATGAGGGAGATGCTGATAAGGAAGCGAGCGGCAAAAGAAGATCCAGGAGCCCAGGATCCCATCGAAACACAAACAAAACGGCTAGGGCTACAAAGATACAAGGCAAGCACCAATGTACCAATAGCGTGACAATAGCGCAGGTAGGATTAAACCTGCAGTACACCGGCATGAGAGGATCTACGGAGGAGTCTCAACGGTCAAAGACAAATACTTCGGACACAAGACCAATAGTTGAAGGTGCATCGGGCAATATTGATAGCATATTTCCGCTGCTGAGCACGCAGGCTGCGATGACACATGAAAAGGAAATAATAGGAAATCATAGTTGTTGGGGATCAGGTAACGCCAGATCTGAACAAGATGGCACCAGGAGAGCGGATTCAGATATGTTTCTAAGTAAATTGTTTGAGGAACACCTAGAACCGGAAGCTATCAGTACGGGGGAACTTGAAGGTAAACCTTCCATTCTCATCGATCCTATGGAGGAGAAACTCCTGATACGGCCATGGAAATACATTGTTATTGTCAAGGCCTTGGGCACAGAATTAGGCTACATGACTCTCAGAGATAGATTACGAGCCATGTGGAGCCTGGTGGGGAGATTCAACATATATGAATTAGACCTAAATCACTTCGTGGTTCAACTATCATGTAGAAGAGACTACGATATGGCCATGATAGGAGGTCCGTGGAAGATTTTCGGCTGTCACTTAGTAGTATGGGATTGGTATTCAACGTTTATACCATCTAATGATATGCCAAGGCATATAGTTTGCTGGGTGAGAATTCTCAATATGCCGCTGCATCTCTATGTTCAGACTATGTTCAATAGTATAGGTTCATTGCTTGGCAAATTGGCGAAGGTGGACGAACACACGACCAAGAGAACAAGAAGCAAGTTTGCAAGACTTGCAATAGAGATCGATACGAACAAAGAATTGATACCTTCGATATTTATAAATGGCATAGAATATGAAGTAGAATATGAAGGCTTTCCGTTTGCGTGCGCTGCATGCGGAGAAGCGGGCCACACATCCAAAGACTGTAGAGGGAATGCTGAAAAACCTACTGATATTCTAGACAACAACAAGACAGTAAGGCAAGACAACAAAAAGGAGGGAGACACTGAAACATGGCATACACAGAGAAGAAGAAGAAATTCCAACTCAAGAAGGGGATATAAGCAGGATAAAACACTGGATATTTCAACTACATCCAAAAACCAATTCGAGGAGTTGGAGGAAGAATGTGGAGATGTCTCGGAGAGGGCTGAAGGGGAGCCAAGGCACCAGACCACACAAGGAAACTCACATAATCATGCGACACCGAAAGTCTGGAGGAAGAAGAAGGTGAACAGTAACTCGGAGAAACAATTATAGAAAGAGGAGGGTATAAGAGACATCACGAATACAGTGCAAAGCAGTTCAGTTCACAAGGGAAAAGGTGCATCCCTTGCAAACAAGGAAGTACAAACAACCTTAAATCCGGAAGTAGACGAAGTTATAGAACTGATAGTGGATACAGAAGAGCGAGAGGATACACGCATATCAGACCTTGGAGTTGTTGACTTGGTTGAAGAACCGCCCCGGTTGAAAGCGGATGGGAACGACTCTACACCAAGGGCAGTCAATGCAAGCAAGGCAATAAAAGGCAGCGGAACAAAAATGAAAAGGCAAGGAAATTCCAAGCGGATACTCTCGGCGGAAGGGAAGAGAAAAAGCCCCAGATTGGGAGTAGCGCACACTAAAGCAGCCATTATAGAAGCGTTGAATGAAGTGGCCAACAAGGAGAACCAATTTCCTGAAACTGTTTATTAACTGTTCTAATCCAAGACCAACCTAAAGGACACATATGGTGAGCTTCTTATGTTGGAATGTGCGGGGTATAGGGAACAAAGATACATGTAGAGTTCTATAAGAATATGTTTCATTGTACAAACCAATGATTATTATTATCTTGGAATCGAGAATAAGTGCTGATAAAGCTAAGGAAACTATCAAACGTCTAGGATTTTCTAACTCTCATAGATCAGAGGCAAGGGGTTTCTCCGGAGGTATATGGGTTTGTTGGAACGAAAAATGGATAAAGGTGGAGATTGTTATGAAAAACTACTAGAGGGGGGGTGAATAGAGTTTTTAAATTATTTTAACAATTTATTGAATTCAAACAACCACAATTGAAATTGGAAGAAAGAGACAGGTGTTTAGAGTGGTTCCAACTATAGCAAATACTATAGTTGTCAGTCCACTACCCGGTTGCTTACCCAACCGGGATTTGAAAGTATTTATTTTATTACCTCTCGAGGATTTATACAAAATACAATACTTTCCTTTACACCCTTTGAACAGCCTTCACTTGAAGTAGGTGCACCAACTTTGAGGTAGCCTTCTTTGAAGTAACTCCAAGCTCCCCCTTGAAGTAGCCTTCCTCTCTAGAAGTAACCTCCCGTTGCACCAGCCTTCTGAAGTAGCTCAAAGTCTCCTTCTTCGCCAAGAAGATCTTCACCCTCTCCAATCCGCAGCCTCCAACCTAGGAGTAGTAAGGAGAGTACAAACAATAATAGGGAACAAGAAAGAAAAAGGAAATTACAACTTATCCTTTGTAGCCCAATGCTTGATTTGCCTAGATCAAGCGTATAGATCTCCTAACCAAGTGTGTGGACTTGTGATTGCAGTGGGTAGGAGATACTAGCCTATAGGACACGAATTATGAGCTAAGGAATGAAATGGCCAATTGTCACAATGCTCAAATTGCTCACAAACAGATTGCTCAAAGTATGCTCAAGGATTTCTCAAGTGTAGCAAGTGTATTTGAGTGTCCTATGGCTTGTCCTATTTATAGGAATGGCCTAAGGATGCTTAAGGATGTTCTAGACAACTTCTAGGGGTTTCTAAGTGCTTAACTAGCCGTTAGGTACAAAGTTGTTGCTTTAACAACGGCTAATTAATTAATTCTGCAGTTGCTGTCAGAGACCATCTCGGTTGAGGAATGGTCGACCGAGACACCTACTCGGTCGAACTTTTGTCGACCGACAGGCACTTTGGAACAAGTGATTTGCAACGTCTTTCTCCAACTGCCAACTAACTTGTCTGTTGTGTCTAACGGCTACTTTGGATCTTTCTCGGTCGAGAAGATTGTCGACCGAGAGTGTCTCGGTCGAGGAGTTTGTCGACCGAGATTGATCCTGTTTCAATGTTTCAATTTAGGCACTAACTATATGTATGAGTGTGCAAATGTGATCCTATTTGAAGGGAATGACTTATCTAAATGTGGTGTTTGGCTAGGGAGAATCTAACGCTTGATTTACATGCAATCTAAATACTTGTACATTATATATTTGTACAAGTTTTTACAAAGCGATTACATTGCATGAAAACATGAACATATAAGCATATGGATTTCCCTAGTTGCTTTGTCATCCACCTTAATCCTGCACACTCAAGTAGCTTGTTAGATCAATAAGAATGAAATGTTTGTCATAATCAAAACAAAGGGATTTATAGATGTCCATTTAGCCAACAATCTCCCCCTTTTTGAAGATGACAAACATTTCCAAAAATATAAATAAAGGAAATATAAACCATATGAGTTTCATACCTTTAGATTACCTTTTGTAGCTTTTCCTCTTGTTTATAAAATGTGTGCTTATTATTCCCTTTGAATTATGGAACATGAAATCCAATTCACTAGGGAATATAGCAACTGTCAATGTAAAGCCAAGGGTTTATTTATGAAACTCATTGATTGAGTTTTTCTAAGTTTTAGTTTTATATTTATTTCTCCCCCTTTGTCATTTCAAAAAGATATCCATTTAGAAATAAAAACTCCCCCTTAATTAGATGTCCCATCAAATCTAATGAAAAAGATGTCCATTTAAAAGCCAAAATATCATGATGCAAATAAGAGTTTTTGTTTAAGTAGCACAAATATCAAAGAAAACATCTTCCAAAGGAGTGATAAGCAATTGCTTCCTAATTTTGTTAAATTGATCTAGTGGAAGCGGTTTTGTAAAAATATAAGCCAATTGATCTTCCGTATCAACATGATGAAGGGAAACATGATTCTTGGAGATGTGATCCCTTAAAAAATGATGACGGATTTCAATATGTTTAGCTCGGCTGTGTAAGATAGGATTGTGTGCTAAGTTTATAGCGCTCGTGTTGTCACAAAAAATAGGCGTAGATGAAAGAGTAAAACCATAATCGATTAATACTTGTTGCATATAAAGCACTTGAGCACAACAAGACCCGACTGCCATATATTCAGCTTCAGTTGTAGATAGGGCAACCGTATTTTGTTTCTTGCTAAACCAAGATACTAAAGCTCTTCCTAATAAGAAACAGCCACCACTAGTACTCTTACGATCAAGTCGACAACCAGCATAATCCGCATCAGTATAAGCTTTAAATTCCAAGGATTGTCCTTTTGGATACCATAAACCAAAACAAGTAGTGCCGGCTAGGTAACGAAGAATTCGTTTAACTGCTAGAAAATGAGAGTGCATAGGTTGTGATTGAAATCGAGCACAAAGACCAACGGGAAACATAATGTCCGGTCTAGAAGCAGTTAAGTAAAGCAAACTACCAATCATGGCTCTATATAAGGAATCATCAATAGGTTCCCCATTTTCATCCTTATCAATTTTAATAGAAGTAGCCATAGGAGTAGTAGCATGTTTGCACTGATCCATCCCAAAACGTTTTAAGAGTTCTTTAGTATATTTTTCTTGGCTTATGAATATTCCGGCAGGTGTTTGCTTAATTTGAAAACCAAGAAAGAAAGTTAGTTCACCCATGAGGCTCATTTCAAATTCTTTTTGCATAATATCACTAAATTGTGTGCACAATGAATCATTAGAAGCTCCAAAAATAATGTCATCAACATATATTTGCACAACTAGGAAATCAGATGTATATGTTTTGAAAAATAAAGTAGAATCAGAATTTCCAATAGAAAAACCATTATCAAAAAGATATGTCTTGAGCCTTTCATACCAATTTCTAGGTGCTTGTTTTAAACCATAAAGTGCTTTCTTAAGTTTATAAACATAGTCACCTTTTTCCGGTATTTCAAAACCAGGTGGTTGGGCAACATATACTTCTTCTTGAATGATGCCATTTAGAAATGCACTTTTTACATCCATTTGGTAGAGTTTGATGTTTTTATGTGCAGCAATAGCTAGTAACATTCTAATAGCTTCAAGTCTAGCTACCGGTGCATATGTTTCATCAAAATCTATTCCTTCTTGTTGATTATATCCTTGTGCTACTAACCGAGCTTTATTCCTTATTACTTCTCCTGCCTCATTTAGCTTGTTCCTAAAAACCCATTTAGTTCCTATTATGGTTTTATCTTGTGGTTTAGGAACTATATCCCATACATCATTTTTAGTTAATTGATTCAATTCTTCTTGCATGGCTATTATCCAATAATCATCTTTAAGAGCTTCAGATATCTTTTTAGGTTCAATGATAGAAACAAAAGCCATGTTTGCTACATCTTTGAAGGAAGACCGAGTTTTAACTTTATCATTAGGATCTCCAATAATTAATTCTTGAGGATGATCTTTAATAAGCCTAGGTGTAGGTTGTGGTTCAACTTGGTGATTATTTGTAGTACTTTTCTCACTATCATTTGGTATGTTTAAATTTTCGAATTGATTTGTGAGATCTATGGTGTCTAGATTTTCAGATTTAGACTCTTCATGAAAAGAAACATGAATAGATTCCTCAACTTTTCTAGATATAGTGTTATATACTCTAAAAGCTTTGCTAGAAGTGGAATATCCCAAAAAGAATGCTTTGTGAGATTTTGAGTCAAACTTATCTCTATCATCTTTGGTATTTAAGATATAGCATGTGGAGCCAAAGGTATGAAAATAGTCAACTCTAGGTTTCTTAGAATGTATTAGTTCATATGGAGTTTTCTTTAAATGAGAATGAACAGTTACTCTATTTAGCACATAGCATGCAGTGTTTTCAGCTTCAGCCCAAAAGGTTTTGGGTGTGTTATGTTCAAGCATCATAGTTCTAGCCATTTCTTGTAGTGATCGATTTTTCCTTTCAACTATACCATTTTGTTGTGGGGTGCGTGGAGTAGAAAAATTATGAGTGTACCCTTGAGATGTACAAAACTCTTCAAATGTATGATTTTCAAATTCTCCACCATGATCACTTCTAATGGTACATATTTTGCTTTGTAATAGATTTTCAATCTTGGAACAAAATTGTATAAAAACATGAATAGTATCATCTTTAGTTGCAATAAAGTGTACCCATGTGTATCTACTATAATCATCAACAATAACAAAACAGTATCTTTTACCACCAATAGATTGTGTCCTCATGGGTCCAAATAAATCCATATGAATTAATTCTAAGGACCTACTGGTGCTAAGTACATGTTTTGGTTTAAAAGAGGTTTTGGTTTGCTTTCCCATTGTGCATGGTTCACAGTTTTCAACTTGATCAAAAGATAAAGTAGGCAATCCACGAACAAGATCATATTTCACTAACTTTTTAATAACATGTGAACTAGCATGTCCTAGCTTTTTATGCCATACTTGTAAGGTATTTTCATTTGCAAGCAAGCATTTTCCCACTACTAATTTCATAGAGTTAGGTTTAAGAATATAAAGATTTCCAACTCTATTTCCTTCATAAACAACATTTGTAGTGTTTTCTATCAATAACTTGCAGCAAGTTTTGTTAAATAACACATCATAACCACTATCACATAATTGACTAACACTTATCAAATTATGGTGCAAACCATCAACGAGTAGAACATTCTTTATTTCGAGGTTTGTACCAACATTACCTATTCCAACGATTTTGCCCTTACCATTGTCTCCAAAGGTGACTGTTCCACTTTTCTTTTCTTCAAAAGTTTGGAATGCATCCTTGTTTCCGATTAATTTGTTTGGAACATCCACTGTCAACCACCCATTCCTGCATTAAAATGTAGATTTTGGTACCCATGTGATGGTCCGATATGGTTAGAATCATTTAAGTACAGATTTGTATAGTAGTTCTGAATCAGAAGTCCAGTCGGTCGACAATTGTTCGACCGACAAATTGTCGATCGAGAAGATTACTTGTATTACAAACTAGAAAACACAGAAATGTAGCTCGGTTGACCAATTTTCGACCGAAATAATTACTGTAAATTTTGATATGTTACAGACATTCGGTCGGTCGACAATTCTTCGACCGATTAATGGTTCGGTCGACAATACTTCGACCGACTGAGTTTCTGTTTCAGTACAACAATGCAAAAAATTAACAATAAGCATGAAATCTTTTGTTTAGTTGAGATAAGACAATATAAATAGCAAGATGGAGCTTTTTGGTCATATCTCAACTAAATTCTATTTGACTCTATTAAGTTTGAGGTTTTGGGACCCAAACTAATTCGGAATCCTTAGTTTTATAAGGGCATGAAAAGGAATAGTGTCCAAGACGTAAACAAAAATGGCAAGTAATAGAATCAACTTCATTTCTTTTTCTAGCCATTGTGTTCTTGGGTACAAACATAGTTTGAGTTCTTTTGGGTTGATTTTTCTTTGGAGCATATCCCAAACCTTTTCTTCCGTTGAAAACAGTACCAATGTTTAGAATGTTATCAAGTATATCTTTTCTTCTTAACTCATAAAGTTCTCTTTGCAGCTGAGCAATATCATTCAATTTTTTGTGTAAATCTTTTCTTGCTTGATCTAAATCAGATAGCAATGAATCTCTTTCTTTTATAACATTATCATAGTCTAGATGGTTACACAAAATAGGTTGAGTTTGAAAATCTTTTAGTTTAGCTAACAAGTCAGTCTTTTCTTTAGAAAGAAGATCAACATTTGTTTCTAAAGTGAGTAGCTTTCTAGTACAATCATCTAAAGATGTTTTTAAAGACAAATTCTCAAGATCAATGTTATTCTTTTCAGAAGAAAGATTATCTAATTTAGCAATTTGCTCATCATTTGATTTGATAACCTTCTTTAGTTTCTTCTTGACATCAACATACTTATCATGAATTTCTTGTAGACTAGTGACTAACTCTTCTTTAGAAAGATCAAGTAGGCTTACCTCTTGAGAGTTTTCATCATCTTCTCTTGCCATTAGACAATCTACGGTTTCTTCTCCGCTTTCACTGTCACTTGACTCGTCCCATGCAGCTTTATAGGCTTTTTCTCCCTTCTTTTTGTGAGAGCTTTTCTTTCCTTTCTTTGCTTTAGGACATTCATTTTTGAAATGCCCTTTCTTCCCACATTCAAAGCACCTAGGAGGGGTAGAAGAAGAGCTGGAAATTTTATTAGATTTAAATCTTTTGTATTTCTTACCATTGACTATCAAGGCTTCTTCTCCCTCTTCTTCACTTGACTCCTCACTTTCTTGTGTGACAACCTTTGAAGCTTTTAGAGCCACATCCTTCTTTTTTCCTTGCTGAAGTTCACGTGCTCTTCTTTCTTCCTCTTCTAGGGTTGCTTCATGAGCTTCTAAGTTTCCAATAAGTTGCTCCATTTTCAGTCGAGTGAGGTCGTTTGCTTCTTCAATGGCTGTCACCTTTGGCTTATATTTTGGAGGAAGTGAACGAAGGATCTTTGATACCTGATCTTCTTCAGGAATAGGTTTTCCTAAAGCACTTAAACCATTAACAATAGTAGAGAATTTTGCAAACATTTCACTAATTGATTCATTCGTATCCATACGAAAGTGTTCAAATTTTTGTTTAAACATGCTAATTTTGGAATTTTTGACTTGAACTGTACCTTCATAGGTTATGGACAGTCTATGCCAAATATCATAGGCTGTGTCACAATTAGATATTATATTAAATTCTCCTACCGAAATAGAACAATATAAAATGCTTACAACTTTTGCATTCATTTGGGCCAGCTTTACCGTATTTGCATCCCATTCTGCAAATTGAGTTTGAGGGAGCTCGTATGGGGTTGACACCATTCTCCATAGGTCCCAATTGATGCCTTGGAAATAAAACTGCATCCTTCTCTTCCAATATTGGTAGTTTGTTCCATCGAACGTTGGAGGCCTAGCAACAAGTGTTCCTTCAAGGTTAAGGTTGTTGAGCACTCCATCCCCCATTTCTTCAAGACCTTGTTAGGGTTCCTTGAAGCCTTCTCTGATACCAATTGAAAAACTACTAGAGGGGGGTGAATAGAGTTTTTGAATTATTTTAACAATTTATTGAATTCAAACAACCACAATTGAAATTGGAAGAAAGAGACAGGTGTTTAGAGTGGTTCCAACTATAGCAAATACTATAGTTGTCAGTCCACTACCCGGTTGCTTACCCAACCGGGATTTGAAAGTATTTATTTTATTACCTCTCGAGGATTTATACAAAATACAATACTTTCCTTTACACCCTTTGAACAGCCTTCACTTGAAGTAGGTGCACCAACTTTGAGGTAGCCTTCTTTGAAGTAACTCCAAGCTCCCCCTTGAAGTAGCCTTCCTCTCTAGAAGTAACCTCCCGTTGCACCAGCCTTCTGAAGTAGCTCAAAGTCTCCTTCTTCGCCAAGAAGATCTTCACCCTCTCCAATCCGCAGCCTCCAACCTAGGAGTAGCAAGGAGAGTACAAACAATAATAGGGAACAAGAAAGAAAAAGGAAATTACAACTTATCCTTTGTAGCCCAAGGCTTGATTTGCCTAGATCAAGCGTATAGATCTCCTAACCAAGTGTGTGGACTTGTGATTGCAGTGGGTAGGAGATACTAGCCTATAGGACACGAATTATGAGCTAAGGAATGAAATGGCCAATTGTCACAATGCTCAAATTGCTCACAAACAGATTGCTCAAAGTATGCTCAAGGATTTCTCAAGTGTAGCAAGTGTATTTGAGTGTCCTATGGCTTGTCCTATTTATAGGAATGGCCTAAGGATGCTTAAGGACGTTCTAGACAACTTCTAGGGGTTTCTAAGTGCTTAACTAGCCGTTAGGTACAAAGTTGTTGCTTTAACAACGACTAATTAATTAATTCTGCAGTTGCTGTCAGAGACCATCTCGGTCGAGGAATGGTCGATCGAGACACCTACTCGGTCGAACTTTTGTCGACCGACAGGCACTCTGGAACAAGTGATTTGCAACGTCTTTCTCCAACTGCCAACTAACTTGTCTGTTGTGTCTAACGACTACTTTGGATCTTTCTCGGTCGAGAAGATTGTCGACCGAGAGTGTCTCGGTCGAGGAGTTTGTCGACCGAGATTGATCATGTTTCAATGTTTCAATTTAGGCACTAACTATATGTATGAGTCTGCAAATGTGATCCTATTTGAAGGGAATGACTTATCTAAATGTGGTGTTTGGCTAGGGAGAATCTAACGCTTGATTTACATGCAATCTAAATACTTGTACATTATATATTTGTACAAGTTTTTACAAAGCGATTACATTGCATGAAAACATGAACATATAAGCATATGGATTTCCCTAGTTGCTTTGTCATCCACCTTAATCCTGCACACTCAAGTAGCTCGTTAGATCAATAAGAATGAAATGTTTGTCATAATCAAAACAAAGGGATTTATAGATGTCCATTTAGCCAACATGTTAACACTCATAGACAATTTGTATCTTGTAAGGTGAACAATTCCTTCTTTGCTACGTTTGTTTATGCCAATCCTCATATCCACGTTAGAAGTTTACTCTGGAAACACATCATCAACTTAGGAAATAGTTTCAAAGAGCCATGGATTGTGGCAGGTGACTTTAATACTGTCATTTCACCTACGGAAACCATGGGCTATCAAACTTTCAACAACCAGGAAGCTATAAATTTCTTTGAAGCAATCCTTGAAGCAGGTCTCTCTGACATGGGTTTTTTCGGGTCAGAAGTACACATACCGACATGGCCTTAAACAGAGCAGGTTGGATCGTGTTCTTGCCAATGACGCTTACATTTTGAAATATTCAGGTGTGACAGTTACTCATCTTCCTAAAGTTGAATATGATCATTGCCCGTTGCTTGTTAGAACCTTGTCTATGAATAGACAAACCAGAAGATTCTCCACCAAAGCTTCTTGGAATATGGATAGCACTTTCTTGCCTATGCTGATGGATTGCTGGAATAGCAACAACAGTTATATGAATGCTCTAAGGAATGCTCAAGCTCGTTTAAATGAGTGGGAGGCACAACGAGCTAAACATATAAACTCTCAGAAGCTGCGACTCCATTGAAACATTGATGTTCTTCAGAGAAATCTGGCGATTAGATACAATAGTACCACTGACAATTTCATCACTGATATGCAGGCGGAACTAACTCAACTCCTCAAGAAGGAGGAGGAAGACTGGAAGGAACGCAGCCATGTGACTTGGCTCAAAGAAGGCGACAGTAACACCCGTTTTTACCAGGCTTATGTCAATCAAAGAAAACAGGCCAATCGCACCAGCGCGATTAAAAGTCCCCAAGGAGGATGGGTTACTGAAGCCAAATAAATTTTCAAAATTGTGTCCAAATACTTCATCAATTTATTTACTACTCCTAACAACATCCACAAGCATTTGTTCGATAGCATCCCTACAAGATTTTCTGCTATTCCACAAGAGGCACAAGCACACATAGCTAGAGAAGTTGGGGTTTCTGAAATTGAGGATGTTCCGAAAAAGATGAATCCATTCAAAGTTGTTGGGCTTGATGGTACCACTACCCATTTCATTAAGTCTAACTGGAGTATTATTAACAAGTCTGTTGTTAGAACTGTGAACGATGCTGTTCATTGTGCTATTATGGAGGAAGGAATGTGTGACTCCACTATCATACTCATACCCAAAGTCACCAGGCCTGAATCGAGTAACCAATTCTGTCCTATCTCCCTCAACAATGCCATTCTAAAACTCTGTTCGAAGGTGGTGGTGGAATGACTTCAAATTTGGCTCCCGAAGTGGATCAATCCTACGCAAAGTGCCTTTATTCCTGGTCGGAAAATTTCTCACAATATTTTGGTAGCCCAGGAGCTCGTGTACTCAATGAGGAAGAGAACTTCCACTAAAGCTATGGCCATTAAGATAGATTTAACCAAAGACTACGATATGATGGACTAGAGCTTTATAGAAGACACGCTTAAGAAAACTGATATACCAGAAAATATCTGCAAGTACATGATGAGCTCTATCACAAGGGGTCGTACAACTATCGCTTGGAATGGAGAAACTTCTGACGTGTTCAAAGCTAGCAAGGGTCTTAGGCAGGGAGACCCGCTGAGCCCTTACGTCTTCGTTCTATGTATAGAAAGGCTTAGCCAGATGATAGAAGATGTTGTCCTGGACAGATCTTGGACTCCTTTAAAGATGGGACAGAACAGACCACGAATAGCACACTTGTGCTTTGCAGATGATATTCTTCTATTTGCCAAGGCTAATATCTCTAACATGAACGCTATCTTGAAATGTTTTAGGAAATTTGAGCAGGCATCCGGTCAAGCTATCTCCATTGATAAAATAAGAATATATTTCTCAAGGAGAGTCACCAAGGTGGAAGCAGATAGTATTTGTGAGATAAGTGGTTTGACGAAAACCTTGAACCTGGGAAAATACCTAGGTGTTCCGCTTTTACACAGCAGAGTAAACAAGGATACCTATAATGAAGTCTTAGAGAAGGTGAATGTAAGAATGAACTCTTGGGCGGCGCACTGTTTATCTATGGCCGGGAGGGTATGTTTGGATAAAAGCACCCTCACAGCAATTCCAACTTATATCATGCAAACGGCCAAACTTCCTTTGCAACTTTGTGATAGAGTTGATAGAGCCATTAGAAAAGTTCATCTGGAGTGGAGGCCAAAGTAAGAAGGGAGTACATCTAATATCTTGGGCCAGATTGGTGAGCCATAAAACAAATGGAGGATTGGGTATAAAGACAATGAGGGACTGGAACAACGCCTTAATTATGAAAAACACTTGGGATGTTATGAGCAATAAACAATCTATATGGAGTAAAGCTATGGCAATTAGACTAGCAGGTAAGCCAAATACTACCACCGCACATCTGTGTGGTGTAGCTAGATCGGTTACTCTTAATAAGGATTTTGTGTCCTCCAATTCTTATATATGTCCGATCAATGGTAATTCCACAAATGTTTGGAGAGACACATGGCTGCCAAGCGGGAAATCTCTGAAGGAGTATGCGCAACAACAAATACCTGATGATTTAGAGGACTTGCAGGTTAGCAGCTTGGTTAATCTTGAAGGAAAGTGGGACCTGGGGTTTCTGGATTGCTGGTTTCCTCAGGAAGTCGTGCATGAAATCACAAACATACCTACACCTACTGTCCAGGGAGGTGCTGATACTAGAGTATGGAGCCCAGACCCGAGAGGTAGATTCACGGTGTCCTCTGCTTACAGAGACTTAAGAGATTGCAAGGAGATCAAATGTGATGGTCAGCGGTGCATCATTTGGAAGTCCAAAGTTGCAACAAGAATAAAAATGTTCCTTTGGTTAGTTGAAAACAACACAATACTTACTAATAAAAGTAGCCACAGAAAGCAGATGACCTCCGACGCTACTTGCAGAAGATGCTCCTCGAGTGAAGAAGATACATTGCATGCTTTAAGAGACTGCAGTAAAGTCTACCCCATTTGGATGGGAGTACTGAATTCGAATATCCCTCCTAACTTCTGGGATGAGGGCAACCTTAATAAATGGATTAGACTAAACCTAAAGTATTCTGAAGAACATAAAGTCATGTTCATGGTAACGTGTTGGCACATTTAGAAACAAAGGAATCTATGGGTTTTCGAGAAGAAAGAGAACACATTGCAGAATCAAACCTACTCAATCACCTCTGAAATTAAACTCACTAGACAAGCTTGGAAGACTGCAAGTAAAGAAGATACTGGCATCAATCTGACGGACTGGAAGTGCCCAGCTCAAGGGTCCCTAAAGATTAACACTGATGCTTCATTCAAAGGGAGATGAAGTGCAATTGCTGCTGTGATTAGAAATGACAAAGGCGAGTGGATGGGAGGTATAGGAAAATCGATCAAGGTAGGTTCCCCTCTAGAAGCGGAGATGTAAGCTCTGGAGCTGGCCTACAAAATCTACACTATATGTAATCTGGAGAATACTGTCATTGAGACAGATTGCAAACAGGATGTTATTATGATCAATGAGGATTATAGGAGGAATCCCAAGTATGCTAGGCAAGTATGGGCGATGCAGAAGAATAGTTGCCAATCCATTAATTTATGTTTCAGCAAGAGAGAAGGCAATAGCCTCGTTGATTCTTTAGCCAAGTTTCACCTTAAAAACAAAACTGGAAATTGTGTTTACCACAGATTCTAGATGAAACACCTTGTATCTTAGAAGGTGTCTTGTGTAATGGTCGTAGTACGACCATATTTAGTTTCATGCAATTTACTAGAATTTGTAATACCAGTTTGAGTTTGCTTGCACGAGGTGGGCAAGATGAATAAAATCGCCACCTGACTTCACATAAAAAAATATATTTAAAGCACTACAAAGCAAGCAAACATCTACTTTAGTGAGTTCATACAGGATGAAAGAAAGCAAAAAAACATGATGAAGGAAAAAGGTGATGTTTTAATCGTTTATGGGAGGCACCCCTTAACAAGCCTCAGGAAGCATAAATATAAACTTTCCTAGGAAATGATATCAACTCCTGGTCAGATGGAATCATTGATGTTGTTGCAGCAAACTGTTGCCTGTTTCATCGTCCACCATAGCTTTTAAGTCACAGAGAAAACGGGTCCGATTCACCTTCTTCAGAGTCACTTTTCCTGTCATGGGCCTGTTTACCTGCACAGTGATAGTAAGTGAAGGTCTGCATCTATTTGTGAGATAATATTTTGCCTCATTTTTTGATTTTTGTTGAATATTCTGTTGTTTCTCTCAATCCAAAGATTCCAGCTTATGATGATGAATATGTCATTTCCACTGAAGGATTTGTAGTGAATATTTGGTGAAATCTGTAGGGGGAAGGTAGCTGTTTTGAGTTCTAAATTGTAGTTTCGAGTGTAGTGTGAAATGATTTTTCGTGAAGTGTTACACTTGAAGAAGATGTGATCTACCGAATCGGTATCTGTCTTGCAAAGAGGACATCTGGAAGGACCAATGAAGCCCTTGTTGGATACATTTTCACCAGTGAGCAGCTTGTTGTGAAGGAGAAGCCAAAGGAAGGTTTTATATTTTTGCTGCCATTTTTGTTTCCATATTCTTGTGGTAGTGGGGAGATGCCTCTGAAAGAAAGGAAGGAGTAAGCTTCCTTAACTGAGAATGAGTTTCCCCATCGCCAAGTGATATTGCTTGATGTATTATTTTCCAAGGTTTGCTTTAAGGCACTTAGGTCTTCAGGTTTGAGATGCATGAGAATGCATCTTTTGAGAGAGTTTGATCTGTTTCTGGTTAGAAGGCGGAGGGCCTGGTCATTTTTGATCTTTAGGAGATTATTTGGGATGGTCCAATTTGTGTGTAAGTTTTGAACTGAATTTTTTTCGAACCAGGGGTCGAACCAGAAGGAGATTTTTAGTGGGAGTGTGGAGGAGTGTTTATGAGATGGGTTAAAATTTGGATGTTTTTGTTTATGTATTTCCAAAGGGGTGAGGATGATTTTTTTGGGACAATATGCCAGGGAGGGGACTTTTTGTAGTATTTGTGGTTGATGAGGCTCGACCATATTTTGTTTTATTTTTTACCAGATTGTTGATGATTTTTGTTATAAGGCAGAAGGCATGAGTTTCAATATTCAGAATACTCCAGCCACCTTGGTCTAAAGGAGCAGCAATAGTATTCCAATTAACTAGATGGTAGCGTTTTCCGAATTGTGTGGGTTGATGAAAGTTATTCCATAGGAACTTTCTTTGCTCTTTGTTCAGGAGTGTTTTAGATTTGGATGGCAGGGGTATGCAGCTCAGGAAGTGTGTTGTGATGGGAGTGATGACACTATTTATGAGAGTAAGTCTTCCTGAGAGATTTAGGAAGTTATTTGTCCAATCATAGAGTTTTTTGTTTATTTTTTCTATGATGGGGGACCATATGGCATTTGTGATGTTGTGGGGGGTGATAGGGAGACCTAGGTATTTGATGGGGAAGTCTTCAATCTTA
The DNA here is from genome assembly GCA_963693085.1 of Alisma plantago-aquatica. NCBI lineage: Eukaryota > Viridiplantae > Streptophyta > Magnoliopsida > Alismatales > Alismataceae > Alisma > Alisma plantago-aquatica. The sequence goes on along the minus strand of OY856413.1, from coordinate 104,811,693 downwards.
CATCTTAACAAATCTCTGTATCTTTCCAAGACAAGTTGTTCAAGGTAGACCCCAAAGATTGATGATTTGTGTGGATTTATTTATAGCCCAGAAATGTAGGAAAAAATATCAAGGATTCTGAAGATGTTGAGAAGGGAGGAGTCTTCTGGGGAAGAAAGGATTATTGTGTCATCACCAAATTGTATGATGTTCTCTTGGCATTCCTCAGGAGAGTTTATGAGGCCACTACTTTTTCCAAGTTGTATCATACGAGAGAGGATGGTTGTGATGATAATAAAAAGGTAAGGGGAGAGGGGGTCGCCTTGTCTGAGGCCATTTGAATTATGAAAATAACCAAAAGGAACACCATTTATGATTGTTGAAAAGTGGTTTGTGGATATGCAAGCATGTATCCAGTTGACCCATTTGAGTGGAAAACCAAAGCCAGTGAGAGTTTTTGTTAAACAGTTCCAGTTGACAAAATCAAAAGCTTTCTCAAAGTCTAATTTTATGGCCAGAAGAGGTGTTCTATTTTTTTGGCAGAGATGAATAGTTTCATTTACCATTAGGTATCCATCTTGTATGCTTCTATTTTTGAGAAAGGCATTTTGATTGAGGGGAATGATATTGTTCATGAGTGGTTTAATTCTGTTTGCTAGTGTTTTCGCTATGATTTTGTATGAAGTGTTGACGAGGTTGATGGGTCTGTACTGGGATATATGGTTAGGTTAATGTGTTTTTTTATTAGGGTAATGAAAGTTTTGTTTAGGTGCTTGATTATGTTGTGTGGGTTTTCACTTTCGTGGAAAGTCTTGAGTAAAGCTAGGAAGTCAAGTTTGTAGTGGTCCCATTTTTCCAGGTAGAATTCTATATTTAGACCGTCAGGTCCAGGTGATTTATTTAATCCTAAAATATATATGGCCAAGTCCAATTCCCCTAGGGAGAAAGGTTTTATAAGGTCTAGGGGGATTATTATGTTTGTATGGCATATCCTGGGCCAGTCTAAGTCGTTTAGGCAGGAGGGGTTGTGATTGTTGTTGAAGATTTTTTTGAAATGGTTTGTGATGTGGGTTGTGATAGATTGTTTATTGTTAGAGATCCTACCATTTATATGAAGGTAAGTGATGGAGTTTTTTCGGTAATTTTTATTGCAGATCTTATGAAAGAACTTTGTGTTTTTATCTCCTTCCTTTGCCTAGGTAATTTTTGCCCTTTGTCTCCACCTAGTGTCAATACACATTTTTGTGAGCTCAAGTTCTGCTTTAATGGAAAGAACAAGAGCAGGGTCAGCTGAGGGGTCTTTGTCCACAAAGAGGAATTGTTCTTCTAGGTATTTTTTTGTTTCTAGTCGCTTGTTTGGGTTTGTGCGTTTCCATTGTTTGATGTGTGTTTTGATGTTTTTTGTGTTTTGGAGAATGTGAAGTCCTAAGTTTGTGGTTTGGGAATCGGCTAAAATCCAATGCTCAACATAGGTGTTGGTAAAGTTGTTTATGGTGAGCCAACTATTTTAAAATTTGAAGGGGCATTGACCCCATGAAGTGGTATTTGTGTCTAGAATGAGAGGGAAATGATTAGATATAGCTCTGTGTGAGATGTGAACAGAGGTGAGAGGGTGTTTATCTTCCCATAGGGTGGAACAGATGAAATGGTCGAGTCTGGTGAAAGATTGATTTCTTGACCATGTGAAGGATGCATTTGATGGTTTGATGTCAATCATTGCATGATTTGTGAGAAGATGTCTGAAAAGTTTGTCAGCTGCAGACATAGTTTGAGAGGAATTTGTGGAGCTTGATCTGTCAGAGTTTTGGGTTATCAAGTTGAAGTCCCCACTAATAATCCAGGGAGACAAGTGGTAGTTTGAAATGAGCGATTTAAGTTTATATAGGAAGGCAGATTTGTTATGTCCAGGTTCACCATAAACCCCAAAAAAAGACCAACAATAACCGTCAGTAGTGTTTTTAAAGGCGATGGTTATGGAGTAGTCTAGAGAGGAGATGTTTTGGGCTGATAAAGTGAGCTTGTTGTACCCTATAAGGAGACCCCCTTTGAAGCCTGTAGGGGGGATTTGGACCCAGTCAGTGATTCTATTTCCACCTATGGTTTTGAGAGCAAAAGGTGACTGATTTGTTTTTGTTTCTTGGATAGTGATCATGTCAATTTTATTTTTGTAGATGTGTGAGCAGATTTCCTTACGTCTATGGAGATTTGATGCTCCACATACGTTCCAAGAGGAAAGTCACATTGATTTTGATAGGTGAAGATGGGATATAGACAGATCAACACTAAGAGATTAGTTGATCTTGAGGAGTTCAAAATTTATTTGGGTAGAGTTTAATACTCTTCTATTTGACCATCCCATAAAGAGTTCTATATCATCTAGTGTTTTGTGAGCCTTTTCTTCATCTTCGAGATGAATTCCTATATTTTTTGCAAATTTTGTGAAACTATTGATGTTTGACCATGATGCAAGGTCCTCAATGTTGTCTATATCGCATTGTATGGACTTTGTGCCAGGTGGGGAGGAGATATTATGACTAGAAGATAAAGCACAAGATGAACTAAGAGAAGCGTTTATGTATGTACCTGGATCAGGTCTGTTGATGATGATTTTTTTGTTCACCTCTTTATGACCATGCATCATAATCTTCTGGATGTAGCCATCTTCTTGCTTTTGTTTTGGGCTCTCCTGCTGAGGACTCTGCGAAGAGCTGTCATTCTTTAGTGGGGAAAGATTTTATTTTTTTAAAGAGGTTTGGTTTGGGTTTTGTGTATGACAACTTTCCTTGGTTGATGTTGGGGAGGGGAAGATGGTGCCAGCTGGTGGGAAGGTGTTTTCATGAAAGGAGGGAGTGAAGGTTATGGTTCTTTTCCTATTTGTAGGGAGGTTTGTGTTATTGGAGGAGGTGGTGTTTGAGTTTTTTCTTTCCCAAACATGGTGTCGATCCCCAGTGAAACAGGTGATTGATGAAGACTTTCTATCTTTTTTTGGGAAAAACCATGAAGGTGGATGGTTTGAAAGATCAGAGAAGGCTGTTCTATTTTCAGAAGGATGTTCAGCAAATAGTTTGATGTTGTAGATTGATTCTCTGATCCTAATGTTGATGATTGGAGGTAGAGAAATGGCTGCTTTGACTACGAAGAGGCAAAAAGCTTTAATGTATTGGGTAGGGTGCAAGGTTTCTGGGATGATGTATTGTAGAGTAGCCCCGATGGAGTGAGCTATTCCTCTGAAGATCTCAACTTCCCAGAGGTGGGGCGGGAGGTTGGTGATAGCAACCCAGTCTGAGCCACTAGCTGGAGCTGGGTAAGAACCTAAGTCAGCCATCCATTTTGATAATCTGGCTGTAATGAAACTAGATCCAAAAGGTATCATGAGAACCTGGTTGAAGAGATGGTTAATTTTTGCTCCTTCAGGAACAATATAAATCAACTGGGTAGGCAAAAAGATTTTTGGTTTTAGGATTGTCTGTCTTGGGATGAGGAGGGATAAGGCTCGAGTGATATCAAGGACATTTATAGGGTTGTTGTCTATGTTGTTTTCAATGGAGATGAGGATGCTTCTCAAAGTAAGGACTTTGAGAAGTCTCATTGAGTTTGCAGGTAGGTCAAGGGCTATCACATATTCAAGGTGTTTCAGAGTTTTCCTATTTGATGTTGTAGGAAGGGTGTTTGAGTTGTGTGTGGAGGTAACTGAGGGAGAGATGGAGGGGCGAGGTTTTGGTGAAGAAGTTGTGTGTTTTGGTGGCTTGAGGTAGGGTTTTGATATAGGCACAACTCTGGTGTTTATATTCGGGTATCGAGAATTGGATGTGTCTGCATGATTGGGCGGGAGGTTTGTGAGGCAAGCAAAAGCATTTTTTGTGAGTGGGGGGAAGGGGGGTTTGTTTTGAGTCTATAAAGTCAGTATCTCTCTTTTTTGGAACTCGAATGTTTTTGCAGAAAGTCGAACCTGTACCAGAGAAAAATCTAGGGAAGGAAGACATTTGGTCTGCATGTGATCTGATCAGTTTTGGGGGTGGGCGAGCTTTACAGAACCTTTTTGTATGACCTACTTGGTGGCATCTGAAGCAGGTGAAGCGGGAAAGGCATCTGGATGCCGAATGTTTCTTACTATTGCAAAGAGAACAGTGAAGAGCCCGAAAAGGTTTTCTAGGGGGTGGGGCGTTTTCCAGATATGGGCGGTGGGGTTTTTCTCTAGGTGTTTGTTGATTAGGAGAGAAGATTTGCTTTGTCCTAAAATCGGAAAAGAGCACTTTAGGAGGATCATGTCATTTGGGATGATATCGACTATAGAGGAGGATCAGGGTTTTAGGGTTTTGTGGAGTGAAGAGAGTGTGTAATTTTTGGTTGTTTTCACCTTGTTGGAAGAGAAAAGATAGTACCTTGCTGCAATAGAGCTTTTTTGTTGTGGTGTTGTTGCTGTGTCTACTTCGTCTTCCCCTTATGAACCTGAGGAGACTGAGATGGGCCAGGCTTTTGTGCCCACCGGGGGTTGATGAACATCCCAAACGAAGAGCTGGTCGGCCAAGTTTGATGAAGTTGAGCTTTCTTGATCATATCTTTTGTATAGATATGCTAGCTTAGGTGGTGTGTCTGCGTTGAAATCCCTCACCCACATAGGGAAGGTACTGTTACCTATGGGTTTGATGAAGAACGACCATTCTGGCTTGAGTTTGAGCTCCGAGATCATCAGGTCCCAACCCTCAGAGATGAGAAGGGTTGAGGCTTTATTTTTCCAGGGATGTTTAGTCAGAGAGGACCAAGAGACCGTTACCGGGAAAGAGCGGTGACCAATGTTGATCATGCAGGATCCCGGTGAAAGGTCATACTTGTGGTAGATCCAAGCTTTTGGTATGGGAATACTGGTGGAGAACGCAGGGTTTGAGAGTGGGAACTCTTGGAAGGTGAAGCGAGAGTTCATTTCTGGAGTTGTGGCTGGGATCCTCAATCCGTCGCCAAGCGCCGAGGATTTTTTCTATTTTAGGGCTAAACTGAAAATTTTTGTCTTGCCTTTTTAGATAAGCAAGTCTTGTTTATGCTTGAGGCCAGGGTGAGCAGGCCTCTTGTTCTCATGATGTAGTCTTAGCCGGTGTGTAAGTTGAAAAGATATTCTCTGGGAAGAAAGGAATCAGGACTGAAGAGACTGCAGTAAAGGCGCAGTGTGGGAAAGCGGTAGCTGGAAAAATGTTGTATAGCTAGTGAGACTTTTGAAAAGGATGTTTCTGAGAATCAAACAGCCCTGAGCGCTGCTAAAGTGTAAGATATCCCCTGCCATTATTTTTGAGGAAAAGCAGGAGTTAAGATGTCTGCATGTCGCTGTGTTTTCTTGCAAGTAAGGTGTCTCGGTGGTGTTCCATATTTCTAGGCTTTAAATGTAGAGAAGTGGAAGGGGTGGAGGAGTTAAGTGGGTATACCTTTAGTTAACTCCGCCGCTGAGTGAAAAGCCGGTTATGAAGAACAGGTTGGCGCAGATGGAGTCCGAGCACAGGGATCCTGAATCACCAACTGAGAATGACTGACTATAGAGGGGAGGGAAGGGTTGATCTCAGAGGGGTTCCAGTCACCTAGGTGCTGATCTGGTAGGCGGAGGAGCAATGGTATATGCTTGCCTGACAGAGTCAAAGCCGAGCCCTGTGGGAAGAGGCCTAGGGGATGCTTCTTGAGAGAGGATGGTGCTTTCTCTCTCTATCCGCCACCAAGGAGCTGATCTTTGGGGGCCGGAGGGGTGATGGTTGAAGCTCGCCGGATGGAGGTGAATCCTGATCTGGGGTGATGAGGCCTAGGGGATGTTTCTAGAGAGATGTTGGAGCTTTCTCTCACTTACCGCCCAGGCTCGTAACACTGACCCCGGAACAGGGAATGAAGACCCCTCTCTTATGCGATTCAAGTGATTAACGTGTTAGACCTACTATTGGATTAAACTAATAAAACAGGAAAGTAAAGAGGTCGTATGGATCTTTTTATTACTGACACCTTTGCTTAAATTTTATTCATATCTGTGCACATAAATACTTTTTTTTGTCCAGATTCAATAATATAGAAATAAATCCATTTTTGTTCATTTGGGGGAATTAAATAGTGATGGAATAACACCAACCCAAATAGTTACATAGACGGAACTGCAGCTGTAGGGAAATTGGAAAATCACTCCGTTACTTACGAAGTAGAAAATTTCAAGAGTTTGAAATGGGAAGGAAAGACAGCTACATAAAACTCATACAACAATCAATGACCATTTTAAGAACCGCCCAATTAATTGGCGGATCTTGATAAGAAACTTTTGGAGAGGGACAAATAGATTTTTATATAGTTAGAATATATTATAATATAATTAATCTTACAATTTGTCCTATTTCTCCCTTATGTTTGACATATTAAATGTAAATGAAAATGACTAAAATATAAAAATTATAACATAAAACTAACATATCTATTGAAATTTATGATATTTTAGAACTAAAATACAATATTTTTTCAAAAATAATTTTTTCTTTATATTTTTTAATCAACTTGTAATTAAATCATTTCTAGTTGCCTAACCAATATCTCTTTCCACACAAACAATCATCACTTGTTTATTGGCACTTTTTTCTTGCTAAGTATCTCAAATTTATACTTTAGAGTGGTGAAAAAAATCAGAAGAGTCAAAATGAGATGACTAATTCTAAAGTATTAATAAATACAAGATACATTTTTGAAAAAATAAATATGTTGTCGTACATGAAAATCAACTAGCTTAAAGAGAGGAAAAATTGTTCAGGCTATTTTTTTTATTATCGAGAGAACCACCCCCGTAGAAGCGCCACTTTTGTGACCCTCCCAGACAACGTAAAACTCTCGGGCCCCAAACGCCCCACACACCCAGGAACCGGTTAAAGCACACAGTTAGCCGGCCTGCACGACGGGTACCATTTCAGAGGCGGCCATTGGGTTTCAAACTCAGGTCCCTTCATGAGGAAACACCATGCTGAACCACCTGAACCACTCCTCCCCGACTTCAGGCTGTTTGATTAGACACATTGTGTGAATGAATAGGAATGAAAAGAAAAGTTTCATGTGAATTTTCATATATTTATCTCCACACTAAACCGGAGTGGAGGCAAGCGGAAGAAGAAAGACTTTTTGTAAATTAAAAAAAAATTGAAATAAAATAATGAAATATATATAGGAGGCAAAACATGAGGGATACTTTGAGAGAATTGTTGAAGTTTGTAGTGGAAACATAAACATAAAAGAAAATTAGAATAATATTCAGAGCACAATTTGGTCGGGAAATGAACATGAAATTTGGCAGAAAAAAGAGAAAGTGTAGAACAACAAATGATACAAATATTAAAAAGAGTATGATAAAAATCTATGTAACATGAGGACTGGAAAGGAATTTGGTGGGAAGCATGGGACTATAGAGCAAAATTTAATGAAGAACATAAATAATATGGAAGAAAATATGTGTGCACTCTACAATCTATATAGATATAGAATGTTAGTCTTTCTTACCTAATAAATGTTATATCATATTGATAGAATAATAAGTTATTGGATGAAAATTTTAGAAGAAACTTCCATAGAGGTATAATGACTGAGAGGCAACAACAATGAATATAAAATGGATGTAGAATATAGTTCAACACAACAATCAAAAGAATAATGATCAAGAACTTAAAAATCTTAAGACAGTTAAAATTGCAAGCATAAATAAGAATGAATAATTAGATAATTGGAGGGAAACCGTAAGAAAATATGGGGAATTTTATTTATTAGATGAAATCTTTTTAAATAATACAACTTGTTGAAAATTCTATATTTTCTTTCTTAGTTTATAGTGTCTTTTCCTTCCCCTTCCTTGTCCAACTTTGTTGTTCTGAGACATTGTTCGAGACGAGTTGTATTGAATCTCCACTATGAAAATACCCTATTATTTTTTAGGGGTGGGACTTTGGAGTAGATGTAAAATTGAAATTAAATGAAATAGCAAGTGCAACCGCAACTCACAACAACACATTTGAGCACCCTTTCCGATGCTAACCAAACAGATCAAGATAAATGCTCCTTCCCCTACCTTCTTCTCCCTTCCTTTGCTCCCCCGTCCCATGATGTTCATTCACCATTTATCAAACATAATGTAAAAACAACTTTTACTCTGTTATTTCCTTATGCTTCCCTCCATTAATATTCATAACCATATATAATGTTAATCACCAGTGTAGTAAGATGAAAAAAAGAATTCAAGTAATTGTGGAAAACTAAAAAAATGAATATATTCAGTTATTGTTGAAAACTTTTATGAATCATTATTCCATGCAAGTTCTACAAATAATAATTTTATATAATGTAAATAAGAAATTAAGACATTAAGATATTCACCTTAACCACTGATATTGTATATCACTTAATACAAAGAAATACTATGAGTTGTATGTTCCTGATAATGTTATGCCAAATACCTAGAAAAAAGTGCATAATTAGTTTTCTCTTAACTTTCCCACCTTATGGATTATGACATGTTCTTCTTAGCGAATGTGTAACTAAGTGGATGCAACAAGATAGGAAGACTAAAATATTGTCAAGTGATAAGTTTTTGATTAACATGCTATACTTTCTACCAGGATAAACAGATACAATGAGAAAATCAACAATATATGCATCATTTCATTTTTCACATTGTATCATGATCTCAATATACAATATTTTGTGTTATCTCTGATAGTTTACTTGCATTGTCACATATAAAAAAGTAATGTCAGGATTCAATTAGACACAAATAAGGATGTGATCTTTCAATTGAGAAAATCATGTTATGATAAAATAACACTAGCACAAACTAGTAAAGAATATAGTGGCATATTATACATATATTTAGTTGTTTCTCGGCCTAGAGGGGGCATGTGCCCCACTTTGACCCCACTAAATTCACCATTTTTTTGAATTACCTCTCTTAAAGGCGATATTTGCATAACCCCCTTTTGCTATCCCACAAAAAGAGTTCTCATCCATCTTTCATATTATGGGGATTTTGATCCACTTCTATTTAAAGAGGGAGAGAGTCCAACCAATGATTTGTTTCTTTGGTTTACTCTTGTCTAGATTCCTAGTAGGATTCAGACCTAAGACATGTAGCACAACTACTAGTAGGCAGCCTATGACATGTACTACAACTAGTAGTTGGCTTTACCATATGAGATAGTTGTCATATGCACAATTTATCGATTCATGATTAGGGAGCTCCCGAATGGCACAACATGAGCAAATTAGTAGTTGCATGTGAGTGTCTCTCCATCATGTATCAGACTTTGAGTGTTACCATGTTAGGATGATCCATTAACAATCTTGTCTGGAAAAGGCTTCCCTTGTAAATATAAAAAAGAGAGAAAAAAGAGTTGAGTGATGCACAAAAACTTGTAAACAAAACCAAAGAATAATTCATCTATTTATTATGTCAATTTCTAACATTTTTATGTTCAAACATGGAGCTATAAATGGGTTAACATAGTAACCATATAAACTACAAATTTAATTATGCAATGCAATTAGATAGTTGGAATGAAATTAGATTCTTGTGAGAAGCTATGCGTATACATCTAAAGTCTCTAGCATATTCAAAAGAAGACTTGTTACAATTACAAAACCTTCCTAGTACGTTATTACAGTAACAGTAAAGGTACATTGAAATTCTTCAATGTCTGAATAAGACATATAATCTCACTCTTGGATTCCCCAAAATAAAATTGTTCATCTCTTAACCTTGTAGGTTTATAGTATATTCATGTTGGCAATTTGTCTTTATCTTATAATGCAACTCTTTATGATGATTATATCATACTTGCAAGACTACAAAAGATAGTTGTACTAACACTAAATGGTCAAGTATACGTCCAAACACACTAAGATATAACTAATTTAAAACTATATTTGGAATAAAAACTTTCTTAATGATCAAGGTACTTCATAATGTTTTGTTCTTATTGCACCTCAATTGCCTATTAGGATTTTGGAATGATTAAACCAAATTACAAAATTGCAAGAAATGAATTTGATAATTTTACAACAACCTATATTACGACGGCCACTATTTCTAGGTCAAAGTGGATTGGTCTATGATATACATAAATCAAGTGCTTTCCTTTAATCTAGATTAATCTTGTATATATATGTTTCAATATAATCATAGGTATTGGATTCATTTCATTGTTCCCTAAACATAGTGATACATTTTGATATCAAAAATGTATCTATGTTACCTATGTGATATCACATGTATACTCTTATATGTATAAATGTTTATATGTATACATTATATGTAACTAACTTAGAAATCCATAATTTTGGGTTTAAGTTTCCCTTGGCTTGGACCCAGTCCAAAATAAGTTGGGACATAACTCTACATACCCGTGCAATTTTATGTACTAGATCGAGGTCAGTTCATTAAGGTCAAAACATGGGTAGGATCGTCTCGTTCTGGTCTGATGTTCATCTAATATAAAATTGACTTTTTCCCAAAACTATCCTTGACCTAGATAATTAGTATAGTTCTGAACATGAAATGATCCTCTATAGCAAACATTCATGAAACTCAGGAAAATAAATTTACATACCCAAATTGTTAACAGAACTTTAAACCAACACCAATTTAGATGTAAGAACTACTCAGTGCTCACCATCCTTACCACATTCATTTCTGCGATCCTCATCGATAGAAATATCAACATAAAAATCCACAATCACCATTTTTTCCTTCATATATTGATCTTGGATAATACACATCTGATGGTTATCCATATTAAACAATGCCAATAAGGACATTTCATCTATTATTCTCAACACTTGAGCAACATGGGAGAATGATAGGCTGTGGTGGATCATTGAAATATTTTATGATGTTGGGATGAAAGAAACAAAACTTGCTGGATCAATTTTTCCTAAGATATAAATTATTAAATCCTTGTAAAAATTTAGGCACAAATTGATTATAGTTAGGATATCTACTATTTTATAATTTTAATATTTAGGATGCATTTTTTATGTGGTGAATCATGGGAAGGGAAATGGTGGAAAAACAAAAAAATGTTATATGGTTAGTATGGCGATGAAGAAAAGAATTTTTTCATTGGGGAATCCATGTAGAAAATTTGACCTATTTTTGTCCCCATGGAAAAGCATAGTGAATGGTGATTTTTTCCTTCAAGAAAGTTAATGCTCAATCAATTATTAGGACACATACACAAAAATAACTTTTCCCAATCTTTTCCTTCTCCAAGAAAATATTTTCCCTCCAAATTTTTTTCGCCAACAACATTTCATGTCCCACTAGAAAAATATTTCTTTCGAATACTTCATTCCAAGTGAAATTTATTGTAACTAACATTTAATTAAGGTAGCCATTTACAATGAAATTTTTGTTATCCATGTTTAAAAATCCCTCCATAGTTGTTATTCCCTCCAATTAAAGAACCTCCCTCAAAATAATTTCTTGCCAAAGGTTTGATTTTTATCGAAACTTTTGATTCCATTCAAATCAATAATTTTGCTCCAAATATTAGTTTTCTTTATAATGAGCGACTCCAAGTCATAATGAATATGATTGCAAAAAATTGATCGTGTTGTATTTATCAATAAAATCGTTACTATTAAACTTTTTATTTATTTTTATATTTAATAAAGTATTTAATTCAATGATGTTAAAAAACATATTATACTTGTGAAAAAATTCTTTTCTATAGTAATCTAATATTGAATATCCATAATAAATGGCGGACATGATTGCAAAATGGATTCTTAAAAAAATAGAAGTGCAACTCAAGACTTCAGTATGCCCTACAAAATGTTTTAGTACCTTTATAGAGGACAAAAGGAGAGCGGAGAGCCTATAATCCTACAAACATCTTACTTGCAAAAAAATTGAATATTCATAATAAATTTGATGAGAAAATGTTTTAGTTTCCCTTGGCTTGATGAGAAACTGGACACTTTTCCACAAACTCTATCACATCTCACTTCAATAATGGACACCCATTCAAGTACTTGATATTATGGTACATTTTTGTACTTCCAACTTCCAAGATGCATTGCCTACATAGAAATGTTTTTTTCTCTCGGGGTTCAACTCTAACTTAATAAATTGAATGTATACTTGCATGGAACATTTTCTAAATAGAATTCTCTATCTACATCCCCACACCCATGTAAGAAACAACATTTTAAGTATTTTTTTCATCCCTTTTTCTCTTCTCCATGCAACCGTCACCAAACAACCATTTTTAATGATTTCCCTTCTCCTTCCTCTTCCCTGCTCCTTCCTATTCATCCTCCCCTCCCCCTTCCTTATCTATTTTGTTACCACGTACCAAATGTAACCTTACACTAAAGGGTTTAGATTTTCTATCCCGAACTTGTTGTCCTAGACTTATCTCTTCCATTCTTCTTAGTACACACACCTCATTAATTTTTTGAAGGATGTGTTTTTGGGTAAATGCAAAGACTAGATCTTACAATCAAATAATTATAAAATAGTATCAGAAAGTATATACAAATCTTTTTATAGTCATGCTATACATCAGAGTCGCAGAAGCTTTACATAATTTACAAAATTAGTCATTCGTTCCTATCTACTTAACATGATACAACTCCTGCACGTCTCTTCTAGGTCTTATATTGATCACCTGCCATGAGTTTCTAAAGGGAACAAAATCATACATGGATAGGTCAACAATGTTGGTACAAAATTGATATTTGGAAGGTAAAATAACACGAATCTATCTAGAAGGATTTTTATGACCAAATGTAAGAGTTAAATAATGTAGGCAAGTATCATGGTAACAATGAGTTTACAAATTCAGTAGGATTCAATATCCCATTTTTAAAACTAACAATTCAATTTTCATAGATAGAACATGTCAATGTCTAGTTGATGGGCAACCCATGTGTTCTCTCCTTTGGAGAACAACAATACACCAAATGAATTTCCAATATATTGAGGCACCCTGTGTCCTTTAACTCTATGTAGAGGCGTGGAAGCATAATTCCACTAAACTAGGGGCACTTGCTTCCTTTTATGATGGCCTTTCAAGGAGGAAGGCTAAGGTTCAAAATCAATTTTTAGGCCAACTAACCTATCTAAGCATGTATGCAATCAATGAGGGAAATAACCACTAAATAGAAGTAGAAATTTCATACCTTAAGTAAAATCCAGACTTTCCAGGTATATAGCTTGAAAGTTTTCATGATCAATATTCAATCATTTCCAAGAGTTGTGAATAAAGATATATACAATTTGGAACAATGTGGTTATTATTTGCTTGGAATATATTGGTATTTAATCTTTATTTTGATATTAGTGATAGCAAACATTATTACCTAAACATCATGATTATCATCTAATGTGCTAATAATCCTTGTATGTATTGATAGATAATATTACAGTTCAACATACATCATGTCTACTAACATATATATAGATAAATTACCAATTTATAGGATTGGATCTATGTATTATTATTCCACATATAGGGCTGTAAATGGGTACGGGTAGACCCGCGGACCCGCAAATCCGGACCCGTAAAAAACCCGTCACGGGTCTAATTTTTTATACCCGCATACCCTTGGACCCGTATACCCTTGGACCCGCATATAAGCGGGTCTAATAATGGGTATGTTTGGACCCAGACCCGCTAGACCCGTGTACCCGCTATATATAAGTAACTATTAAAATAATATGTTATATATATCATACTTTACTAGTCTAATTAATATAATTATTGAGATTATATCCTACTCTAAGGTTGAGACTAGTCATATAATTAAGAATTAACTATTCTAGTTACAATAACGAACATCATATGTAAACTTAAAATTAAAATGTCTACTAATCTACATTACTTTCTACATAAATTAAATGTTAGGATCATGACTACAAATATGTAAACAATTAATCAATTAATTTTATTGTATAGAATATATCATTGTCTAATATTACTATTACATGTTAATATACTATATGATAACAATATCTTGTTGTGTTAAATATATATAACATAGTCATTTCTCTTACATAAACAATATGATGTTTTATAGAACCGCTTACCCGCATACCCGCACCGCATACTCGCTATTATTGTGGGTACGGGTATGGTGCGGGTCCAGGTTTTGTATTATGCGGGTCTAGAACCGGAACCAAACCCGCTAAATTAGATGGGTATGGGTATGGCTAGACCCACACCGTACCCACACCGTTTACACCCCTATCCACATATCATCTTATATCAATTACTTCTTGAGATCATAAATGTTAGAAAATAATACAATAAAATGCAGTTTTTGTATTCAAGTAGCTAATATATATGATGCCCCAAAATTAAAAGGGTCACCTAGTTTAGATAATGACACGCCTAGATTTACAAGTACATTCTTATTCTATGTTACATGTCATTATCTTTAAGCCTATTGCCTTTATTGTTCAAATCAATATGAATACCCAAGGAAATCTGGACTACAAAATTAATTCTAGAATTTCCAAGGACCAATTTAAAGGTGCCCTCCAATGGTGACCGTTTTCCTCCTTCTGGTCTACTTGCTCCATGATACCAACACCTAGATATTCCTAAATATTTGATGGATCACATGGTTTTCTTTGTCATTCAACACTCAAGTCTCTACAAAAGTTGGAGTTACAACTTCATATGCAGGCACAATCAATGGTCCTTGTGGGGTGAAATCATAGCAATTGCCTCTCTTGTTGCTAGATCTAGTGAATCTTTGTGATCAAAGAAACATTGTTCTGTGGTGATCAATTATCATAGTGATCCAGTGATTGAATGTAGAGGGTTACTTGATCATCCTTATTCTGATTCGTACACAACCCAACTTGTTTCTAATCAACAATGGTATTTGGAGATGGAAGGAGTTGGTGAGGCTTCAATGAAGGTCTTCTGAGGTCTGATGATGAATGACGATCTTCAAACCAAGAACATATTCCTTCACAGCTCCGAGAGGATGCAAGGGCTTGAGGGTGATGAAGAGGAATGGAAAAGGCAGTTAGTAGTCTATAGGTTTTGTAGTGGTAAGGAAGTCAAGATGATTGGTTGTGTTGTAGGTTAGAACTAGTTGAGGGTAGATGGTGATGGAGGATAATGGAGGTTAGAAAGATGAAGATGATTTGCAATAGATAACAATTGAAGTTGTTGGTATGTACTTGTGGCTATGGTGGAGGATGGGTGAGTTGTAGATCTATTGAGGTCTAGCCATGACTGTGGTGCGACTTGTGGTTTTGCAGGATCATTATCAGCAAGCTTCTTGGGTGTGTTCAAGTGACAAGATAAGAGACATCGGTATAAAGGAATCAGGGTGTGGAGTTTGTGTTCTTCTAGGGTTTAGGGATCTTTACTTGTCTATGGGGAATTGTAGAGCTGTTAGTGGCATGGCTAGGGTTGCATTGTGAGTAACGGAACAACTATTCCCAATAGGCAAATACAGATGGAGATGAGTCCAAGTTAGGCACATGATTTGTGATCTTCATGGAGGGGTAATCTAGATATTTTCAAGGCTATCATATATCAGGTCGAGGGGGAGGATGATCATGTTTCTGTATGTAACAACAAGGGAAGTTGGGGTTACAAGTTAGGGAAGAAGCGGTGTTTTAGTTTCTATATGTGTTATATCTAATAAATAGCCTAGCTCATTTATCTGCAAGTTTTATAACTCCTACACTATAAGGCCAATTGAAATTAAATTTGACCACTTGTTTACCTTCTAGTAAATTGTTTTCTAAAAAAATTTCGTGTGTATATTTATAGATCTAACTCCAAATAATATAACTAAAATTATATATTTAATTAATTTATTAAAATTGACTCTAAGACATTATGTAAACTAAAGTTCATTTTGTGTATATGAGTTCAAATAAGACATTGAGGCGTCTATGATTTAAATCGTACTAATTTATGTACAAATGATACTTGAGACTGAATCGAGGGACTCTGTGAAAAATATTTTATATGTGAAGAAGATGAACTCAATTAATCACAAGAATCATAGAGGCGACTAATTTGTATCAAAGGACAAAAATTAATAAAAATAACTGAATAAGCCTTGGAATGAAGAAAAAATTTCATTTTAGGCAAAATGTGAATTATAGCACAAGATAAACTTTAGTACCAAATTTCAATATATTACAAATCTACATGCTTAAAAAAGGATTTTTTCCTTGAAATTAGTACATCCTTGGTGCAGTCAGGTACTACTCTCCACCCCTTAAAAGGATATAATTAGAAATCTAAAGAGGCGTGAAGAGTATATCAACTAATATATAGTATTCTTCTCTTTCTATTAATCATTTCTCTCCATCAACTCTAGGGTTTCTCTAGGGTTTTAGCATACCACCCTGATTGTGACTTAGCTCAAAAAATCATCGATAAAATTCAATAAAATCATTTTCATGAGACATTTAGTATTATTAAGAAAATAATTGTTGATAAGAAAACTTTCGATTCAAAACTAAAACTGGCTAAAATCAATGTGAGAGCCATGTCACAACCACCTCCTGTCTATGTTCTAATCACTATTAATCCATCATTATGATAGATTGACACATTTTGGGAATTTAGATTTTCAATGAAACATAAATAGTCACTTAAGCACATATTGAGGCTTGGTCCATATAACTCCTCTAGGGACGCGTACACATTCTTGGTTAAGATTTTATATTACAAATATCAAAATTTGGTGTTACACCAAAAAATATAGTTATCATAGCCAAGCTTAATACTTTATGAAACTTTTCTCAATGTTGTTTTCACTAATCCTTATGTGACATTTTATTGTGTCATGATTTTAGAAACCTCTTTCTATTTCTTCATTTTGAGTGGGTATAGTTTTTGTAACGGCTCCCTCTGCTGTTATATCCTATTCAGGAAAATTGAGAGAGCAAGGGACATTACCATAAATACATGACCAATGGTTTATCAATTAACCAAAAATAATTAATAAATTACACTTAATTGGAAAAGAGTTTGAACAAGATAAACTTTCCACTAAGGAATTACATGATATTGTTTTCTGGAGTTTACAACATGAAGTAAAAATGAAATAACTAAATCCTCCAAAATTACATTAAATCTCTTATTTTGATGACTTCTTCTCTGAATGTCCATTTTCCATCATACTTGCAAAAATGACAACAGATTATCCTAAAACTCGAGAAAATAAAAGTCGATCACTATAACAAGTTATACTGGTATGTGGGGAAACAAAATATTTGCATCTAGTTGTAACAACATATTCACAACAATTATTGCTACAGAATCAAAATTAACATTTTCATCATAACTACTCAACCCTTATCTATCCAACCTTTGTGAAACCCCTCTAGGGTTTTGTAACTGTAGTGGACATATGCCACCTTCTCCCCCAGGTGCCAGGTTCCATGTCTATCTTCCCAACCCATGGGGTTGACCTTCTATGATCCTCAGCCGCAAGGTCTTAATCATCATTTTCCTTATATTTTCATACATCTAGAGGAGGCATAGGATTCAAACTATCCATGTCAATATAATATGATATTCATAGTGACTTTATAGATTGTAGGTTATAAATAAACATGCAACTATTTAATTTGAAATCAATCTGACAAACCTCAGAAAACAACGACAAACTAATGCGGGTAGCCATATGTGTAACCACATACCTTTTCGAAGAAGTACTTGAAGTCTAAGAAAGAAGGTAACATGAGCAATCAATCAGGAAACTACCCTAAAATGAAAGCATAATGCCCATGTATTATTAATCTATCCAATATCCACCATTAAGACTGACTTGAGTTCCAAATTAGGGTTTCAGTAGGGTTTTAGTTTCCCAAAACTTGATTATCACTTTTCATGTCTTTTTGGTTTACAAACCCTAATTTTAACAACGTATGCATTTTATCTCAAGGAAACCCTAATCCATCAAATTATGGGTTGTTAATGTCAACTTAGATCCAAGTTGTCCTTTTATCCAAAAGATCAATCTTTGATTATTTAGATCCATGAACATATTAAGATCATCTAAACCTAGAAATTAGGGTTTTCATTCATTAAACACATTAAAGATAACAACTCTGGGTACTTTTTGAACTAGTGCCAGATCTAGGTCTTGATTAAATTTTAGTTGCAGTCCTCATATATATCTAAGATTCATATATTACTTGTCTTCATATGATCATCCAACAATTTACTATAATTTTTACAAATCAAATATATGTGGACCAATCATAGGCTACCAGCTAGGCAGTGCCGCCTCAATCCCAGCCTTGCCAAGTAGGCAGGGCTGACCAGTGGGCTCACTTCACCTAGGCTTGTCTTTCCTGCATGGATGCACACTCAGCTAACTGAGAAAAGGAGAAAAGACCATAAGGTCCTTGCCTGTTCTGAAGAGGAGTGGGGGTTGAAGGGTAATTTTTCTCCTCGTCATCTTCAACCTTTTCTCACTCGTGAGCATAACTGGGTCAGTCAACGACGATGTTGACTCTTCTATCTAGAGAACCAATGTGGGAAGTAAGACCACCTTCACCTCTGTATCACTCCTCCGAACTCAATGTGGGCTTTAATTATTCAAGTGTTGGTCGGAGACAATGGGATGATGTCTAGTTATCTGCAACGAGATGATGGGAAGGGGCAGAGTTGAAGGATAGGGCTATAAGAGAAATTGAGATTAGGTAAATGATCTTGGAGTTTGGCCTAAGCTTTAGAAATGATTTGTGACCTCGCAGTGGGTCTATGGTCCTCTATTTATTCCCACCTATTTTGAAAGAGTTGTCACACCGAGGGTGGATTGGGTGCATCCTATAGAGTCCTTCAAACTAGGTAGAACTTGGTGTAGGTAGGTTTGTCTTATTTTCATGAAGACAATGGGCACGTATCCTGGTTTGCTCGTTGATTAAATTGTGAGGAAATCAACTTATAAAGTTACCAATCCAAGTTTCCATTTTCTTATCTGATTGAGGTAGGTGATAAATGAATCATTGTTGGATCTGGGATCCCACGATCCTCAATCCACGTGAAAAAATTAGAAATCCAGATTTATTTAAAATGAGATATATCCTCATGACATTTAATGTATATTCAAGGTTAAACCATTCACTTTAGGAATTCTAGAAAATTCCATATCTATTAATCATTCATTCCTTTTAATTCTAAATTTTAAGGGAAAGTTCATAATGACTTTATCTAACCATGGGCAAGGTTTGAATCCAAAATAATAAAACAAAATATATTTTTCTTAATATCCAAGTCCTCTCATACAACACATTTTAAACATTAACTCAAATTCTTTTCTCTTCCTTATCTTTTCTATATCCTTTATTTTGATGACCTTTCTTATTAGCAATATATGAAATTGAGAACTAACCATTAGTGGTCATTCATACCACTTTCTAGAGAATTCCATACACTTCTCATAAGTATATTACCTATTATCTATTATCTTTTTCCTTTTTCTTAATATTGGATTTTTTTCTCTTCCTTCTCCGTTATATCATTATTCGATCAACAAAAGCATTAGAAACCATGAATTTCACAACAAAGGGAAATTTGCAAACAAAGCCATACTTTTAAAACAATGCACACAAATTTCCAATATGTCCCATTTATTGAAATAATTGCATTTTCACTAGTAAAATACAAGTGAAAATTAGGTTATAACATCCTTCCCCTACTATAGGAATTTTGTTCTAAAAATCCGACTAATCATTTAAACAATTCTGGATGAAACTTTTCCATGTTTGTCTTTAACTTCCATGTGGCTTCATTCTCTCCATGGTGCTTCCAAAGAACATTTATCATCTCTATCTTTTTATTCCTAAGGTCTTTCACCTTGGTATCCGATATCCTCACATGTTACTCAGGGTATGTCAGCCTCTCTTGGAGTTAAATAGGATCAATGCTCATCACCTAGCAAGTATCCTTCACATAGTGCTTCGGATTGAACACATGGGACACATCATGCATCATACTATATTATGGAGGTAGTGATATTCGACAAGTGGCTTCACCAATCCATTCTTGGATCGCAAACAAACCCATGTATCAGGGACTCAACTTTCCTCTATTCTTAGATATAGCTCGGAGGCATCAAAATTTTAGAAACACATAGTCACCTACACTGAAGTGTGAATTTATCAGCTTTGC
The DNA here is from genome assembly GCA_963693085.1 of Alisma plantago-aquatica. Lineage (NCBI taxonomy): Eukaryota > Viridiplantae > Streptophyta > Magnoliopsida > Alismatales > Alismataceae > Alisma > Alisma plantago-aquatica. The sequence goes on along the minus strand of OY856413.1, from coordinate 104,791,561 downwards.
ATCAACATACACCTTCTATCGATTCTGTGTTATCTTCGGTCTTTTCTTGATCAAAGAGACCTTGTCAACATATAACTATAACTCCTCTAACCTCAACAAGGTCATCTCACTGACATCATCCCAGTGAAGCGGTGACTGACATGGCCTCCCATAAAGAGCTTCATATGTAGACATCCAAATACTAGCTTGGTAGCTATATTTATAAGAAAACTCTGCTAAAGGCAAGTATTGCTCCCACGATCCATCCCAATTGAGCACACATGCTCTCAAATGATATTCTAAAGTCTGTATTGTTCTTTCTGTTGGAAAATCTAGCACATATATAGGTAGCGGAAACAAAAATTTATTAGCCCGTTTCCCAATAACTAATAGAATCTCGTCAACAACAATGTATCTAGGAAGGAAGGGTTGTAAGGTTATACCTAGTTTTGGAGAAAATCCAGTGACATCACCCTACAATTAAAATCTTGGATAGTGTCTGTGCAGCTCCTGGTCTTCACCATGGATGACAGACTAAAAAAACTCCTACAACACCTCATGTGGACTCGCCATGAATTATAGGAAGACATCATCCTCCTAGCAGTAGCCAAAGAACTCCTTCCTTTAGAGTAGTCAACACGGGCTACCAAAAACTCCATGTTGCACTGCAAGAGCCAATAAGAAGAACTTGTCCCCTTCTATCAGCGTAGTAGTCATCGACATACTCTCCCACAACAACTAATCTCTGTTGTTCCTCCCTCACTATCCCTCCCTCATCAGGTAGGACTTTTTTGGGCTCTCATGGTTACCACAACCAGATAGGAAAACAATTTTCAGAGCAACTAAACCCAATTGTGTGTGTTAGGAAGCCCCCAATACCCTGCTATTTATAGTAGAGGGCAGGGTCAGGGTTCCTAGTTGATGTGGGAGTAGAAGGGTCCAAAAACATGAATGTTCTAGAATCTACAGACTCAATAACGGTCGTCTTACACTACAAAACGGTTATCTTGAACACGAGATGGTCATTTCGCAGTGCGAAATAGTTGTCTCTTGCTTCTATAGCTTCCTATTTGCACACGAAATTGGCAATTCACTTCTAACCAATGTTAAACATTGATTTTTCTTGCACAAAAAGTATTGTGCAATCCAAATGAATTTCAGAAAGTATCTATAACCTTCCCCAACCTAACTGAGCAATCTCGTACATGTGAGATGGTCATCTCGCTCACCCAGACAGTCGTGTGGTGAGCCAAGCCATGCTGGTTGGTTCATCAGTATGAACTGATCGATTCACCTCAGTTTGGGTAGCCAACTTCGTTCCAACCAGCCTGACAAACCAGACGCCCATCTCAACACTTGAGAAGGCCATTTGGTACCCTAGACGCCCGTCTGAATACTTGAAATGTATGTTTCGCAGTACAGTTAGTTGTTAGTGCGTGAATTGAATACCTAAACACTTTAGTAATCAATTCCAATCAACCTGACACTCCAATCAGTCCGTCCAACACTTAAACTCGATGATTTGAGTCTAGTCAGTTGATCTATTATTTAATTGAATACCTAAACACCTTTAGCATTCAATGTAAATATCATTCCTGAATATACTCCTTTAATACAAGTGTATCCTATGCGTGTGACCCTATAGGTCCAAAATTACATTCGCAGTGGATGTCCATAACATCTTATGACATAGCAAGCAACGAGTGGTGCCTAGTCACACATCATTTCTACCCAAGTAATTCAGAAAGTTGGAGAACAAATTCAACCTATAATCCATGAATAATGTTACTGTGATCGTATAGTTCCTTTGTCTCTGATATTCAGATTGAACTCGAGGCATGGAATCGTCATCCTCTCAACATTCAATCTATGCTCCTTGAACTAGAGTAGACTGTCTGAGATGTATGTGATTTCACATATCATATATTGAATCACATAGGTACAAATGTATACTCTCAGTCTTTCTTATAAAGGGGCCCTATATATCAATCTCCAGTAGGAGGGATAAATCTCGTCTCTATCACTCACAGTCAATCCCCATGTGTCAAAGTCACCCAATCATCACCGTTATAACAACCCCTATTTCAGGAATGTGTTTTATGATGTCAAAGTGTACCCAATGACTTGTGATGAGTGCAGTGATTTTAAGTCCAAGAACCACAACAACCACCATCACTATAAGAGATGATTCTAACTACCATGCCATGGTTTCCATGTATCACTCTCATGGTGGGTCTGTCTGATACACTATTCACTAACATGTATTTGTGTTCTTGACTTGATATCACATATCATGACTAATGAGACTCTGTCATCAATCAAAACACATTCTACTATTATGTATTATTATTTTCTATTTTGCTTCCACAATATTATAAGAATAGGGACACAACAAGAATGTATGAACTCTAGTCATTCGTATGATTTCATCATCCAAGTCAAGTACTTGAAGACATACGACATCGAGTATCATCATTCACTAGACATCTACTTATGTTTGTGTCATCATCTCAAGATTGAGACAAACATAATAGATGCAATTACCTTTATCATTTATCAAATCAAGTATCTAATGCCTCACTGCAATCATAATATGACTGGCTCTCTGGGCATACATACCAAAAGAATCCCTATTGCACTTAGAGTCAATCACCCACAAATCATATTTTGAGGATCTTATCATGTCCATCATGTTTCTTCTATGCAAGCACTCTAGCAACATTTGCTTTTAGTCAGTATTTTGCAATTTTCACATCTTGTTTCTATACGACATCTCATATGAGATGGAAGTGTCATAGTATACTATTTGAGATTCATTGCCTATCATATTGCTCCATTTCTATCATAGTATTTCTGTTGAGTTAGAAATTGTTGGAACCCTCTCATAAGTTCACCCATATGAACTTCAAACAATATCTTCTGTTGTTCTCATAACATAGTGATACTCAGCTTTTATTCTAGATTTAAACTATCATTAGTTCAGAACCCTTCTAGCTTACAGTTCTTGTTACAAGGTCAAACACAAAAGTAGATTGCAATTTATTTATTTGTTAGTTAGGAATCTAGCATCAGTATAACGCTTTACACCCAACTCTTCCTTATTACCATGACCAAGGAACTAATCCTTTTAGTACTACACAAGCATCTAAAGATGTTCTTTTATGGTAGTCCAGTGACTCTCACTGGCATATGATGTATACCTTATTGTCATGTCCAATACATACAAGATTACTAGACAAGTATATATATATATATATATATATATATATATATATATATATATATATATATATATATATATATATATATATATATATATATATATATATATATATATATATATATATATATAGTACATCAAAATCTCCCATTAGGGTTTTCAACAATGATATGATATAAGGATCTAAGTAGAGGGAAATCTAAACCATAACAACTTTGTCTCCAAGATTTAGATCCTTAAGCTAGTCCAAAACTTCATCCCTTATCATCCAAGTACTTCACCTAGGGTTGAAAGCATACCTCAGTAAGAACAGAAAATAGATGACATCAGCAAAGGCTGGTCTGTGAATACTAAATAGGAATTTATGCAATATATGGAATAAAGGACATCAAATATAAAAGGATTCCCATAGAAAGGATAAGGACCACCCAAATGGGTATCAAGAGAAAAGGAATTGAAATCATATGATAACAAAAGAATACTTGCCATTAATAAAACATAAATATTGTGCCACACAAGCACATGTAATGAATAAGGGCACACACCCCATATAATCAACATGCATGCATGTGAGATAAACATAGCCCTAGAACAATATTAACACAAATATGGCCAAGTCTCATAAGCTTGAAACTTGATAGAGAAAGGAATACTACCAATCTCTCAAATATAAAAAACATGGGCCAAGAATCACACATCTTGCCCTAGGTATGAGGTTCCTTTCCATCCCAAAAGAGCAGGAAATATCACATCTGCTCGACAAGAAATAACACGTCTTCCATAAAAACCAATGCAATTACACTAATCTAGTTCTACTGAATCATATAGCATGTTAAATGTAGAGGCAAGTAGAAAGTATAGTCATAATATATAAACTAGTCACCACATATTTGACCAACACATACATCCACCTCATAAGTGGGCAAAAGACATCACATGTCATCTCCTAGAGTTCCATCATGAACAAAGCATAAGATAAGAGTTCAAAAGAATATCCATGATCACATGATCAATATAAAATAAGGTAGTTCACATGAACCATGATTTTCAAAAGAAAATACATTGTGTATAGGCTAATGTCCATATGACAAAGAGAATGAATAAGCATAGGTGAATTTCTCAACATAGAAGAATAGGGGATACATCATACCTCAACTTCAGAGTCCAAACAGTCCTAGTCAGTCCTAGATCCAAGCCTAGGCCTCCAAAGAACCTATAGGGAAGGTGGAAAGGTCCTATAAGTAAGGTTCCCAAGCTTAGAGAGGATGGTTTCTCCAACAAAGCTCCTATCTCCAACAAGAAGCACCTTCTCCACTTTAGAGGTGAAAAACCCTAACAAAAGTACATGGAGATGAGGTCACCAAGGAGGATCTTAAGAAATCCTAAATAGAGAAATTTGGAACCCTAGGAGCCTTCTTCACCAAGGTAGGCACCTCCTTTTACCTTGGGACAAAACCTTCATGGAAAAATAGAGTAGGAATGCTTCTATAAGCTATAGGAAATAAAGGAGAGCAAGATTTTTTGAATTGGGAGTTGGGAGGGGGTAGATATGGCTATATAAAGAAAGATGTCAAGCATGAGGTGTCTATGGGACTTTCCTTGTGTCCTTAGGCTAGGGCTTCATGGCCATGCAAGAGGAAAACTCATAGAGACTTTTTGTATATCAAAAGTAGGTCCTAAAAACCCCTGGAGACTTCTAGGACATCCTCAAAGTCCTTCAAACAAAGAAATAACCCCATTGGTTGATAGCTTTTAAGGATAAGCTCATTTATAAAGCGAGTAATCCCTATAATGCCCTTGGAGAGTAACACCTTCAAACCAAGGAGAAACCAGATGCCCCATGGTTCAAAAGCTCGAGAATGATAAGGAAATGTCTAAGGATTATAATACATTTTATGATTTGCAAAGAAAACCTCCCAATTGGGTAAATGGTAGAAAAGTCCAAAATGTACCTAAAATTGCATAACTTGCACAAACAACATCCAAATTAGACAAAACTTTATCCACAAGTTATATTTGATGTGTTGAATATGAATTTTCCATTATTGCCATATTTTGATGTTATATAATCACATTATTCATCACTTATGCCTTTTACTCATTTTCTCTCTCTTAAACTTATCCTAATATTTCAAGATTGTCCAAATTAGATGAAATTTGACACGTAGGATAATTTTGATATGTATATTTTGAATTTGAAGTTTGTTTCCACTTTTTAGGCTTCTTTTTATGAGATATGTCATATGGCCCATTAACGACCTATTATCTAAATTATTCATCCAATTAAGTTTCTTATCTTCATATTACCACCAAAATGAGTTATGTGGCATATTTTATGTATCCATTATAAACCTAAGATTAATATTAGAATATTAAGTTACATTAAGGTGATCTATACATGCATTATCTCATTGGGGTTATACTAAACATCTATTTAGGTCTAACCTTCAACCTTGTTTGGCTAAGTCCAAAATGTCACCTTTTAGGGTAGGGTCCGAGATCTAGTATGTTGCATTTACATACTTCATTCATAATCTGCTTGAACACTTCAATAGATTCATACTTGTATTCATTAAATATAAATTTCCATATCTATTGACAACATAAATAAATATAATGAGGTACTGGTAACTACCTTTAACCTTTATTGTAAAAGTTCCATATACATCAGTATGTATGAGCCCTAATAGAACAGTCGATCTTCCACTACATCTAGTGAAGATGCTTTTGTCATATTGCACAACAAATAAGATACGCATGTCTCTATTGGTTCAATAACCAAAAGAGTCTAGATAACCATCATATGGATTCTAGAGATGCATTTCTCATTTATGTGCTATAGATGACAATGCTATAGGTATTCTTTGTTTGAGTCATCAAGTCATTCAATATACATGTTATACACATTTTTCTCTAAAACTATCAAGTATAGTTTATAAGACATAGGGCATTGCCATATAAGATTTCATATTTTAAAATGAAACAAAAATTTATTCTTGTTTATACAAGATGATGTTATCACAATGGCAGATACATAATAGCAATTCAGTAATTCTATTATATGCCCATGAATGATGGATTCTAACTATAGTGGCAGCAACCCTTGCTCCATATAGTTCCATCTTATTTCTTATTGGGTCCTGAAGTAAAGATCTTTGTCTCTTTCTTCTTCCTTTGTTCCTTTAAGTGAAAAGGACAAATTCCTTTGCACTTACCCTTCTCCATAACTTGAGTACAGAAGACTTGGACTTTATTTTAGCCTCAGAACACATCTTGGTCTTTCCTTTTCCCTTGGGCTCACTTCACAGATTTTTCCTTCTTCATGGTTGCCTTGGCATCAACATGTAAAGTAGTCCTGACAGTAGTTTAGCCAAGTTACTCAAGTGGTAGCACTTGAAAAATTGGCTATATTATTCACTTGAAAAATTAACTATATGATTCACACAATTCTTGCAGAATCATATCTAATGGTCAACACTTGATCTAAAAGAAATCCCAATCTTTCCATTTTACTAATCATATTGAGCACATGGGGTTCTACTGGATCTTCCACTGTCAGTTTGCACTCAAGAAATGATTTGTACACATTATACCTTTCTTTATATGATTCTTAAGATGTGTTACCATCTCGAGAATGTCCATGTTTTCATGATGTTCATGCAACTTATAGTACATACAACATAGCATGAGGTACTCAATGTCTATGGCATGCTTCAAGTAAGCATCCATTTCAGCCTTAGGTGCATTTGGAGTGGGTTCCTCTGGATCTGGTCTTTCAAGGACATAGAGTTTTCACTCATTGATGAGAACATTTCTCAAAGTCCTTAACCAGTTATGGAACTTTGTCACATTTTTTCCTTTCTCAAGGACTGATCACAATAATAAGGTGTTTGTGTTTGATATTAGATTCTACAAAAAAATATTGCAAATTTTCAAAACATTTTTATTTTTTTGATTTGATAAGTTAACGATATCTATTAGGTCTTTAATTAATTATCACTCCCACTATTTCTACAAATGAATAGCCCTCATGTATTAATTCAGAAGATTGTAGTATACAATCTTCTAGTGAGCCAATATCCAAAACAATTAAACTATTACCCGGACAACACCAACGTCTATAGTCAATTATTAAGGTAGGCAACAATTGCCAATTGCATGATATGCAATTCTTGGATAGATGATGTGTGCAACTCTTTTCCATAGTCATATGCATGCCTCTAGTGCTTAATCTCATTAAAACTACATAGTTAAGCCTGACCAAAAAGCCAACATGATAATAATGCACCCCGCTTGGTAGGCCCACATTATTACCATCACACTTCCATAAGATAGATGACACACCAACCTTGGGGTGCCCACGCTTACTCGATCAAGCTTTTCACGTGTGATGCTTATGGAAAGCATCTAAGACTAAATATTGTATTGAGGTATATATATATATATATATATATATATATATATATATATATATATATATATATATATATATATATATAAATACATATACATATCCAATAACCACATACTTAGTAGTATCATATACATGCTATAACCACAAACAAAAATATGCAATAATTAAAACACACAAGCGATGGTTATGGCCATTCTATTATAATTCCTTAGAGCCACAAGGAATTACCATTACCGGGGTTCACATCATATGCAACCTATTGTTGATGAAGACCTATGCTCGAACCAATATGGATTGATTAGTTCAACTCATGAACCGGTCGGCTCACCTCTTGGTGTCTCAATAGGGCTCTTAAAATGGTCATCTATTTCTCAGGTTCAACTGATGTCTAGACTCCTCCAGCCGATCAGTTGGGCCACCAGTCAATCGATTTGTCCTACTGTCATCTAGTCTCCTTGATCCTTGAGTCGATCAGTGTGTCTCACGAGTTAGTTGGTTCTCCTTTGTGCATAACTTATTCTCATGATGATACATAAAATAAAAATATCCTATTTCTTATTACATTGTAAAAGGGAAAACATTAAGTTACATTCAAGGGGAAATATGAAGAAGAGCATTAATTTAAATTTGGAAAGGATAGTGAGGCTCGGTACGCAGACTGAGTAACAATAGGAATAAACAAACACAACTATGCACACACAAATCTAGGGTTATTGGCCATAACCATTCTTCACATCCACCATCAAAACTAATTTTAGGGCAACACATGTAATTTGCATATATATCATATCATATATATTAGTTTGTGGAGATTAAGTGGTAATTAATTAGATATGCACATTAAATAGTTAAATATTCACATTGTCTACAATAAAATAAATTTGATCATATCAATTCAAATACCAGATATACTATAAATTGATGGGGCTCTGATACCACAATAGGAAAATTAGGGTGACAAATAAGGCAACAGAAACAAAAATTAAAATCTTGATTCCCCTGGACAATAAGATCATGTCAACTATAATGCATCTAGGAAGGAATGTTTGCGAGCTTATACCTGGTCCTGGAGAAATTCTAGTGACATTACCCTTGTAGTAGCATCAGCTTCTTCTTCTTCAGGCAACAACATGCTCCTTCAGTAGCAGTAGCACTCGAACAGTTGTTGGAACGACCTCCTAGTTTGGCCACCATAGACGGAGGTTGATAGTATTATCCTAGAAATAGCCACATGACTCCTACCTCAAGAGTAGTCCACACAAATCACCAAGAACTCCACGTCACGCTACTAGAGCCAACAGGAAGGAGTTGTTCCCTTCTGTCGGCGTACTAGTCACTGACATGCTCTCCCACAATTATTCCCAATTGTTCTCTCCCTCGTTGTCCCTCCCTTTAATCGGTAGGAATTGCTCGAGCTCTCTATTGGTTACCACAACCAAAGAGGATAGCAACTGTTAGAGAAACTAATCCTCAATTGTGTGTGTTGGGAAGCTCCTTGCACCCCTCTATTTATAGGAGGGGTTAGGGTTTGGGTTCCTAGTCTATGTGGGAGTAGAAAGGTCTAAAATCATGATTTTTTGGAACATGTGAATGGAAAGCCGATTAGTTCACACACCCAACTAGTCAGTTTGTATATGAGTTGGTTAGTTCACTAAGTGAACTAGTCAGTTTGAGCAGTTTCCTGTACAAAATTGCATTGGTGTTCAATGCTCGATTAAGGCTAAACATGACATCATCATCAATCCTTGTTCCAATCAAATTGGCAACTAAACCAAGTGACCTAGAAGGTGCGTCCACATTGCGATACAATCATTTCACAACTAAATGGTTGTTTCACTTGTCCAGTTCAGAAAAAGTTCAATGAATATTGATTCCAATTGACTTAACACTCTGACCGATTGGTCCAACACTCGAATTGATCAGTTCAGAGTCTTGTCAGTCAATTTGAACCTTAGTTGTTTAATTGAATACCTAAACACCTTTAGTAATCAAACTAAACTTCATTCATGAATTAACTCATTTAATCCAAGTTTATTCTAATTTTGTGACCATATATGTTCAGAATTACATTGGTAGTGAATGTCCATAACCAATTATGACATTACAAGAAAAGAGCGGTGCCTAGTCACACATCCTTGATACCCAAGTAATTCAGAAAGTTGGAGAGAAAATTCAACCTACAATTCATGATTAGTGTTACCATGATCGTATAGTTCCTTTGTCTCTGGTACCCAGATTGAACTCAAGGCATGGAAGTGTCAACCTCTCAACATTCAGTCCATGTTCCTTAAACTAGAGAAGACTGTCTAAGATGCATGTGAGCTCACATATCACATATTGAGTCACACAAGTATGGCCATAAATTTCTCTATTTGGCTTATCAAGAGGTCATGGATATCAAACTCATGATGGAGGGTCAAATCCAATCTAAATCACTCACACTCAAATCCGCATGTGTCAGAGCTACCCAATCATCACCGTTATGGCAATCCTTATTTAGGGTTATGCTGGATGATGATAAAATATACCGAATGACATGCGATGAATGTAGTGACTTCAGGTCTAAGAGACACAATCACCACTATCACTATGAGAGATGATTTTGACTACCATTCCATGGTCTTCATGTACCATTCTCATGGTGGGTCTGTCTGATACACTATTCTCTAACATGTTCTTGTGTACGTGACTTGATATCACATATCATGACTAATGAGATTCTATCATCAGTCAACACACACTCTACTATTATGTATTATTGTTTTCTATTTTACTTCTAGAGTAATATAAGACTAGAGGCATAGCATGAATGCATGTACTCTTAACATTTGTATGATCTCATCATTCAAGTCACGTACTTGAAGACACACGTCATCGAGTAACATCATTATTTAGACATCTAGTATGTATGTGTCATCATCTCATGACTGAGACAAACATAATAGATAGAATTACCTTTATTATCATCAAATCAGGCGCCTAATGCCACACTCCAATCATCATATGATTGGATCTCTGGGCATACATACCAACACTATGTCCCTCTTCATTCTAGGCCACTAGAAATATCATTGCAAGTCTTTAAACATCTTGGTGGATTCGGGGTGTACCATGTACTTAGAACCATGAGTGTAACGACCGCATCTCCCGGTAACCCCCAATTAAGGGAGACCCAAAGGTCAGAGTCATTATCCTAATTAACAGGATCAAAGGTTCAACAATTTATTAGTAATAATTATGAAATTCTACCAAACTACACTGAAATATGGTATAAAATAAAATTTTGCATACGTTTTTTGAAACTTTGATATCTACTTCTATCCACATCTGTAGTCTATTCTAACTTATCCTCCTTTGTACTTTAAATCTTATTTAATTCCACATATGCCACTTTACTGTTTGTCCTTTTCAATCTTGTACCTAAAACACTGACAAACAAAATGTCAGTTAGCATAAATGAATATGCCGGTATGTGGGGATAACCAAAATTTTGCAGATATGGCTAACAATCTAAATATCACAATCAAGTTATTTAACAAGCCAAATTAAGCTTTCAAGGTGACATTCTCCACCGCTTTTTCCATAACCCTGGCATACCCACCTTAGGGTTTCTCTTTTGCCAATGACTGAAGGCCACCTTCTCAATCCCGAGCTTGGTGCCTGAGGTCACCTCTCATAGTGCCCATTAGTCATTCTATAAAGACCACCTTCTCAATCCCGAGCTTGGTGTCTGGGGTCACCACTCATGGTGCCCATTGGTCTTCCCTCCTGGGCTTGACCTTTTGGCATCATCCATTAGGGTGGTATGTAGGTGCGAGAGTACACACTTCTATTATAATTGTGATAATCATAGTTACTCTATAATTGCATGAAATAAAAGTCATCCAAGCAGTTATTTTCAGGCAACCGATAAAACATCCGGGTATCACTGTGAAACTAAAGCGATTAACCATAAGCGTAACCACATACCTGTTAGGCTGATTTGAGATAGAATTAATCCAATCAATGCAAGAAATCCAATAGGCAAGCAAGCACACAAAGAGATCCTAAAATATACATACAATTTCCTATCATTGATCTTTCCATCAAGATCTATTAAACCTAGCTCGCTTCCTAGGGTTTCTAGTCCACTTTTAGGGTTTCCATTGCAATTAGGGTTTCTCTTCATTTATACTATTTTAAACCCTAATTTTATAAAATTACTCACAAACCCGAATTATCTCATCTATTCTTCACAAAAGATATTAAGGTTACCTTTGAACAACCTATAACCTTAATTGCAGATTAAAGGCACAATTAACCATCAATTAAGTCCATTATGCCTCTTTTACATTAAAACTACCATTTTATCCTTTTAATTCGTGACAAGATCATTAGGCCCAATTATCACCTTTGGTTCCTTTCAAATTAACAATTCTTAGTTCATTATGGTCTAATTCACATATGAACTCTATTTATCATGAATTCCACCTTTATCCATTAGAAAACCCTAATTACTATATTGAGGGTATTTATCCAAAATTAGGAAATTTTATACTCGAAATAGCTTAGAACCATCATATCTTAGTTTTATCCATGAATTTGAATAATTAAAGCCATTAAGAGTCACAATGACTAACATTAGGGTTTCAAGGCCCAATAAAGCTCGTTCAGGTACATGGAAGTCTAAATTAAACCAATTACATGCAAAGTTCATCGTTTTTGTTCTTAATGTACCTTTTTTATAATTAACATGTTAATATCAAATTTAATCATCCATAAAACCCTTCTTAATACATTAATCATCTCAATTTAGGGTTTCTTAATCATTAATGCATTAAAGTTGATAACTTCCACTACTTTTCTAATTATAAGAGGAATTAGCTTCTAAACTAATTTTATTGAATTCCCCTCATTTTTTTGAGCAACTTTCATATGTTATACGCATTCATCCGAGCTACCAATAAAAAGATATGAGTTTTGCAAAATTAACTTACTTGGACCAATGGCAGGCCGCCACATCGCAAAACCCATGCTACATAGCACAGTCGATTGAAAACATAATCAAATGACTGGAGTACCCCCACGCAAGTGGTTGGCACTTCAGCCCACAGAGGGGCATTTCCGTCTAACGCACACTTGGTCATCTTCCAGCTCCCGAGACCTAGCACTGCTGCCACAACTGTGGTTGGCGTGGGTCCTCCTCCTCTTCCTTGACCCCAACGGCCACCAGGGATAGTTCCCTCGCCTTCGACGCTCCTCCGCACACCCATGGATGCCATGATCTCATGGCCAAAGCAACTGGATCACGCTGGCCAGGTCTGCCCACGCGGACGGCCTTGCAGCCATCCAGTTCCTGTTGCATCGGGGCTAGAGCAAAGCGATGACCGCCAAGCTTCCTTCCGGCGATGTGGGTGCATCGAGCCTCCAACTAGACCACTCCACGACCCTCAATTGCTCTAGGGTGTCTCTACCCATCACGGTTAGGGTTTGCACGGAAAGAACAAGAAGAAGAGAGATGCATGGAACTCTCCTTGGGCTTAGCCATGGGCTCTATCCTTTTATAGAGGAGGGTAGCCATGCCCCAACATGCTTACCCACGAAGAAACAAAGCCTTTTCCCAATAGGAATCCTATTTCTTTATTGAGAAACAATCTTCTCTCTCCTATTTATCTCCTTGATAAACTATATTCTTTGGATATTTAGGAATTCAAAAATCCTCTCTCTTATTCTCTTTATGCTTGACTTTTGAATCCATTGGCACAAATTTATATTTCCTTTTAGTAGAAAATACCTCCTTTTTAACAATGCCACAAAATTCATTAATTATACATCACATTATCCTCTTATTTTGTATTATTGGTATTTTCTCTTTCTTTTTCTCCATTGGGGATCCTTGGACCCCATGAAACTCTAATATTTAGAAATCCTTTTTAGTGGATACTCATTATCCTTCTAGATGCATCCATATCCATTATTTCTCGTTATCTTATTTATTTCTTTATTAAAATATCTCTTTTTGAGGATTTCTCTTTATCTCTCTTTTTATTTTCCTTATTGGAATTCCTTTTAACATTAGGAACCTTATGGATACGAAAATCCACCAAAGATAACTCAATTATACCTTTTTCCACTTATTTCCCACATTTTATCATTATTTTCAATTTCTTTCTTAATAAATAAATACTTAATTGATCTTTTCTTTTCTTGTTGCATTATTTTTGCATCTTTGGACTACTTGGAACCCATGGAATCCAATAGGCATGAAATCCGCCTTTGGATTATATTCCTTTGCCTTCTAGAGGTTTCTACATCTTTATTTTCTCCATTTCTTATTAATAATGGAGTTTCTTTTGTCTTATCCTTGTTATTGGGCCCAATAGCCAATAAAGCCCACAAAACAACCATCAAGGCTATTGTAAACGAAATCCTTTTATTCAAAACAAATTATATCATTATTTTTTCAAATATTTTTAATAGGAGAAATTACATTTCTCACCAAAAGAACCCAAAAATTGGGGTTGTAACATCCTTCCCCTCTTATAGGAATTTTTGCCCTCAAAATTCCACCAGGCACACAAACAAATAGGATAAGCCCTTCTTATGTCCATCATGGCTCCCATGTGGCCTCACCCTTTCCATGGTGCTTCCCAAGAGCCTTCATCATCTCATATTCTTCCATCTGAGTTCTTTCTCACCTTGGTATCTCATACCCTCATAGGTGACTCAGGACATTTCAGCCTCTCGTAAAGCTGAATAGGTTCATGGCTCAACACATGGCTTGGGTACCTCACATAGTGCTCTAGATCAGACTCATGGAACACATTATACATCATGTTATCCTAAGGGGTAAGGCTAAACACAACCATCTCCACCCATCCATCTCAAATGGACCCATATATCGGGGACTCATCTTTCTCAGCTGTAGCTTAGAGGGGTCGGATTTTCACATCACATACTCTCCCACAATGAACTGCATGTCAGTCTGCTTTGCATCAGTTCACGACTCATGTCACCCCTGGGTTCTCTCTCAGCCATTGCACGATTAAAATGACTTCATCTGCACACACTGTGGCTCTTTTTGACCTTCGCGAGGCCCCTTCACCAACATCATCTCATTGAAGTGGTGACCGACACAACCTCCCTTGCATAGCTTCTTTACATCTCGATACTGGCTATGGTGGTTATCATCACATCTTACAGAGGATAAGAACTGTCTCTATGCATCACCCTGAATGAGCACACATGCTCTCATCAGACCCTCTAGTCTGGATCATCCTATTAGTTAGGGGTGATAAACTGTACTAACATTGAGTTCTTCATCTATCTACTTCCACCGCATGGAAGAGAATCTTTAGGTTATATTCAAGAACTTTTGCATCACAATGTAGTTGAACCATCTCTCTCTCATATGTAGTTCAACCAGATCTGTCCCTTGACAAGTATTCTTTCTTTCCCATGTCATCTAGGTAAGACGATCTACCATAAACCATATTGCATCTTGACCTTCCTTAGTCTAGGGGAGACTTACCACAACATCCATAGTGATCAACTCCCAATCCCCTTCATGGACTCTTCATCCTCAACTCAGAGGGTTACTGGTGTTCGTCCTTCACCTCTTGACATGCATGGTGTCGAGCCACATGCATCTTTGTAAAATTTTCATCTTAGGCATCAAAGTACTGCTACCACTTATTATCTTAGCAGTACCATGGTGTATGGTGATCTTAAAATCATGATCTCCTATATGTCATGATTCCTCAAGATTAAATCCTCAGAAACCCTAAACCACTCTAGTCGGGGTTTCATCACCTTCTTTTCCAAAGAAGTGCATCTAAGGTTCTACAACCATCCTTTCATTGCATCAAGGCCTAGGCTGGCTAACCAAACAACCACTAACTTGTTCAACAGATCTCATCACATCTGAGTGTTAGACAAACATATATTCTTTCCCAAACTTAGGGCTAACCTAACAACCTCTAGCTAACTAGGCAGCTGCATTCAACCACTTCACATCCTTATGTGTAAGGAAAAGTTGAAGACATACACCTCCATATATTCCATTTATCATCTCATCTCAAACTCTAAGTCTATCTTCATCAAGAAAACTTTGAGCTCATCTTCTTGGTTATCAAACTCAACCTTGTATAACTCGCAAATTCCACATAGCTCATGAAAAAAACATCCTCATAAGATGACTACCTCAGTTCTCTTGATGTTAGTAAACCATCTACATATGGTTTACTCCATAAGGGTATGTTATCATCTCTATCCTCATACCTCATAGCAACGTTCCAACTCACATCATCTTTTATCCTTAGTGTATGGCATGTGTACTGTCCTATCTCTCACCCCCATAACAAGAGGAAATAAGCATTTGGCTGTAGTTCAAATACAAAGTTCTTCCTATTCCAAGAGTAGAGATGGTACATCCAGCCTTGCCAATACACCTTCAAATCTAAGTTGAAACGTGCAACTTATGTTTCAACATCACAATCATCTCGATAACAAAGTTACTTCCATGAAAAATTGGTTTCGAACCTACATGGGTCACCATACAATCCTTGGTCATCTCCTCTAGGTCTGTAGGGTGATGACACTTTTGGGGTCATCCCTCTTCCCTTATGCATCCAGAGAGTGCCCTACTCATCTGTCCTTTGGGTCCCATGAGTTCATGAAGGTGATCAATCTCCTAACCCATGGCCCTCAGACAATGATAGTTGTTACCTCCCAACCCTATGGTCATGTGCAACTCGGGAATTAGGCCACTCCTACTTCCATCGGTCTTATCCCTACTGACCCTTAGATTAGAATTCTAATATAGTACTTGTCCAACTTAGAACCTTACCCAAGTCTCCATCATCTCTCTTTGCATTCATGGGATGACTTCCATCCTTTCATAGGGGTCATGGCGAATTACCTACCTTGGTCAGGCCCCATACCAGTTACTTCCATGGTAACACACCCACATGCACATAGAGATGGTTATTTATGGGTCTATAGGTTCATTCCAATACTTATGTACTTTTAACTTAGCTTCTCCAGATCCTATTGAGACCTCTTTACGTTACCTCAAAACCAACAAAACTGGCATGCGCCCTACAAAAGGGTCCCTCTCCCAAGATGGGGGAAACTACATCTTGATAGCAACAAAGGTCACAAATGTCCTTATGTCTAGGGTTTACATCCACATGAGCATGCTTAACCCTAGCAAGCTATGAAGGCACAAGAAGACCACCTACTAAACCATGCCAGGTTACACTTGTTCTCATCCTCAACATTGGACCAAGAACAAGCCTTCCCATGTCACCAACTTAGCTGTGAGGGGTTCATCAAACATACCTTAAATTTAAGGGGTTTCCCTTTCCTCTAAACATGAGGAGTGCCATGCTCTAATCTATAGAAACTCAAATCTCATTAGGAGCATCAGGTATACCACTTCCCCTCTAGGCCTAGGAACCCTAGGTTCACTTCTCTAACGTCCAACTGCCTGCTCAACTTTTAACCACGAACCAATCATGTACAAGGTATGACATGCACTACCCATTATCATTCCACTTGAACAACACTTTAGAGTGGAGTCCTCCTCAAGGACAACCAACAAGGTATAAGGCCTCACCACCTGTTATTAAACCTCTTCAGGGTCTAAGGAACTCTTCTTCCTAACCCTAGAAGGTAAACATCTATACCATAGGCTCATAGGTACCAACAACCTCATCCTCTTTCTAGGGTTTGGTTCCTCTAAAAGCAACCAAGATACCATCAACCTCCAGGGATCATGCATGAGGCAACCACAACCATCCACTTAGGTCGCATCATCCTCAACTCCCCATTGTTCCTCATATCTCAGAGTCTAAGCTTCCAACCTTCTTGGTTGGGTCCTGCTCTCTCTCTCTCTCTCTCTAGAGCTAACCCTACAAACAACCTTACTACTATAGTTTCTTTCTCCATGAAGGATCGAGCTCACAAGCATACCCCTACTTGAGTGAAGCCTCTGTTCAAACTGATGTTCGCTCAAGATTATCCAAAACTCTTCTTGCTTATCTCATAAGCTATCCATCATACTCTCCTGGCCAGGGTTTCAACCTACTTCCCACACTACTGACGTACTTTGAGTTCATATGATGCCATGCTCATATAATCTCATGGGGTTTCCATAGGTTCTTCACTAACCTCATCATTGAAGGAGTTATCCTTCTTTCTAACATGCACCACCCTTTCCAGGGATGGGTCACCAAAGGTACTAGGTCATTCAACCTCACATGGATCATATCATTATGGGCATCCAAAAGCATGTCCACCCACACACCTAGTGTATCATGACAACTAACTCATCGTGTCATCTCTCTCTCTAACCACCACTTAAGGTTAAGGTTAGCATCATCCTCAGAGGATGTGATAGGTCTCTACTTATAATGGAGGTCTCTACCTCCAAGACTAACTTTCTCCACTCATCCTCCTAACAAGGAGGTCTAGCCTCAGGTCTCTCTTGAGGGCATGACAACATATTCCATACGACCTAAGCATGTATTTATTCTTTAGTTTACAATTAAACTATTAAGCTTATGTCCATGACATCTTATTTACATGCTTTTCATTAATTTGGTAGAGGATTCCTTAAACCTTATCAACCTTACCCATCCCTCAAGAGGGTGAGGAAAAGAGAGAAAACCCTAATCCTTAAGGTCCTTAACAACATTTGAGTTGAGAAGGGATGAACAAGATGAGAGAGTCCTAAAGGTATCTTATTTCGAGTCAAATCCTGAGACATTGGCCAGACAATCACACTAATCCGAGAGTCCTCGTATTCTGACTAGCAGTACGGAGGAAAATCTTGCCAGCCGCCGGACGTGATCCTTTTCTAGACACCTCTGTCTTTCGGAAAATCCTCTAATAACTTTCTTGGGTTCTTTAGAGTTTGTAAATTATAATAATTATTAAATATTAAATGAGGAACCTAGGCTCTGATACCAAATGTAACGACCCCGCCTCCCGGTAACCCCCAATTAAGGGAGACCCAAAGGTCAAAGTCATTATCCCAATTAACAGGATCAAAGGTTCAACAATTAATCAATAATAATTATGAAATTCTACCAAACTACACTGAAATCTGGTATAAAATAAAACTTTGCATACCTTTTTCAAAAGTTAGATATCTACTTCTATCCACATCTGGAGTCTGTTCTAACTAATCCTCCTTTGTACTTTAATTCTTATTTAATTCCACATATGCCACTTTACTGTTTGTCCTTTTCAATCTTGTACCTAAAATGCCGACAAACAAAACGTCGGTCAGCATAAATGAATATGCCGATATGTGGGGACAACCAAAATTTCACAGATATGGCTAACAATCTAAATATCACAATCAAGTTATTTAACAAGCAAAATTATGCTTTCAGGGTGACATTCTCCACCGCATTTGCCCTAACCCTGGAATACCCACCTTAGGGTTTGTCTTTTTCCAATGACTGAAGGCCACCTTCTCAATCCCGAGCTTGGTGCCTGGGGTCACCTCTCGTAGTGCCCATTAGTCATTCTATAAAGACCACCTTCTCAATCCCGAGCTTGGTGTCTAGGGTCACCACTCATGGTGCCCATTAGTCTTCCCTCCTGGGCTTGACCTTTTGGCATCATCCATCAGGGTGGCATGTAGGTGTGAGAATACACACTTCTATTATAATTGTGATAATCATAGTCACTCTATAGTTGCATGAAATAAAAGTCATCCAAGCAGTTATTTTCAGGCAACCGATAAAACATTTGGGACTCACCGTGAAACTAAAGCGATTAACCATAAGCGTAACCACATACCTGTCAGGCTAATATGAGACATAATTAATCCAATTAATGCAAGAAATCCAATAGGCAAGCAAGCACACAAAGAGATCCTAAAATATGCATACAATTTCCTATCATTGATCATGCCATCAAGATCTATTACACCTAGCTCGCTTCCTAGGGTTTCTAGTCCACTTTTAGGGTTTCCATTGCAATTAGGGTTTCTCTTCATTTATACTATTTTAAACCCTAATTTTATACAATTACTCACAAACCCTAATTATCTCATCTAATCTTCATGAAAGATATTAAGGTTACCTTTGAACAACCTATAACCTTAATTTCAGATTAAAGGCACAATTAACCATCAATTAAGTCCATTATGCCTCTTTTACATTAAAACTACCATTTTATCTTTTTAATTCATAAAAAGATCTTTAGGCCCAATTATCACCTTTGGTTCCTTTCAAATCAACAATTCTTAGTTCATTATGGTCTAATTCACATATGAACTCTATTTATCATTAATTCCACCTTTATCCATTAGAAAACCCTAATTACTATATTGATGGTATTTATCCACAATTAGGAACTTTTACACTCGAAATATCTTAGAACCATCATATCTCAGCTTTATCCATGAATTTGAATAATTAAAGCCATTAAGAGTCACAATGACTAACATTAGGGTTTCAAGGCCCATTAAAGCTAGTTCACGTACATGGAACTCTAAATTAAACCAATTATGTGCAAAGTTCATCCTTTTTCTTCTTAATGTACTTTTTTATAATTAATAGGTTAATATCAACTTTAATCATCCATAAAACCCTTCTTAATACATTAATCATCTCAATTTAGGGTTTCTTAATCATTAATGCATTAAAATTGATAACCTCCACTACTTTTCGAATTGTAAGAGGAATTAGCTTCTAAAACTATTGTGAATGAATTCCTCTCATTTTTCTGAGCAACTTTCATATTTTATACGCATTCATCCGAGCTACCAATAAAAGATATGATTTTTGCAAAATTAACTTACTTGGACCAATGGCAGGCCACCACGTCGCCAAACCCATGCAACGTATTACGGTCGATTGAAAACATAATTAAATGACCAGATTACCCCCGTGTAAGTCGTTGGCTCTTCAGCCCGTGGAGGGGCATTTTCGTCTAACGCACACTTGGTCATCTTCCAGCTCCCGCGACCTAGCACTGCCGCCACGACCGTGGTTGGCGCGGGTCCTCCTCTTCTTCCCTGACCCCAACGGCCACCAAGGATAGTTCCCTCACCTCTGATGCTCCTCCGCGCACCCATGGATGCCATGATCTCATGGCCAAAGTAGTTGGATCACGCTAGCTATGTCTGCCCACGCGGACGGCCTTGCAGCCATCCAGTGGGTGTTGCGTCAAGGCTAGAGCAAGTCGATGACCACCAAGCTTCCTTCTGGCGGTGTGGGTGCATCGAGCCTCCAACAAGATCACTCCATGACCCTCAAATACTCCAGGGTGTCTCTACCCATCACGGCTAGGGTTTGCATAGAAAGAACAAGAAGAAGAAGAAGAGAGATGCATGGAACTCTCCTTGGGCTTAGCCATGGGCTCTATCCTTTTATAGAGGAGGGTAGCCATGCCCCAACATGCTTTCCCACGAAGAAACAAAGCCTTTTCCCAATAGGAATCATATTTCTTTATGGAGAAACAATATTCTCTCTCCTATTTATCTCCTTGATAAACTATATTCTTTGGATATTTAGGAATTCGAAAATCCTCTCTCTTATTCTCTTTATGCTTGACTTTTGAATCCATTGGCACGAATTTATATTTCTTTTTAGTAGAAAATACCTCCTTTTTAACAATGCCACAAAATTCATTAATTATACATCACATTATCCTCTTATTTTGTATTATTGGTATTTTCTCTTTCTTTTTCTAAATTGGGGCTCCTTAGACCCCATGAAACTCTAATATTTCGAAATCCTTTTTAGTGGATACTCATTATCCTTCTAGATGCATCCATATCCATTATTTCTCATTATCTTATTTATTTCTTTATTAAAATATCTCTTTTTGAGGATTTCTCTTTATCTCTCTTTTTATATTCCTTATTGGAATTCCTTTTAACATTAGGAACCTTATGTATATGAAAATCCACCAAAGATAACTCAATTATACCTCTTTCCACTTATTTCCCACATTTTATCATTGTTTTCAATTTCTTTCTTAATAAAGAAATACTTAATTGATCTTTTCTTTTCTTGTTGCATTATTTTTGCAACTTTGGACTCCTTGGAACCCAAGAGGCACGAAATCCACCTTTGGATTTTATTCCTTTGCCTTCTAGAGGTTTCTACATCTTTCTTTTCTCCATTTCTTATTAATAATGGAGTTTCTTTTGTCTTATCCTTGTTATTGGGCCCAATAGCCAATAAAGCCCACAAAACAACCATCAAGGCTATTGTAAATGAAATCCTTTTATTCAAAACAAATTATATCATTATTTATTCAAATATTTTTAATAGGAGGAATTATATTTCTCACCAAAAGAACCCAAAAATTGGGGTTGTAACAATGAGCTTCTTGCAAGATAGGAGTCTTCAAGTGGTAATCCTCAGGAACCTTAATATGACTCTTTTATCATATCCCACCATCCAAACCCACTAAAAGATGCGTTTAAGGTTTCTCCAACAAACCTTTCATCTTTTCAAGTTCTAGGCTAGCCAACTAGGCAACTAACAACTCGATCAATAGATCAATTTTTATCTAAATGTTATCTAAATGGATCCGTTCTTCTAAATGTTGTGGAGTCCACCTAGAAAACTCTTCCAATTCTCTCCATTGGGTAGATAAGATAGTCACACGTCTGAATTCATTCTGAGTCAAGGCATCTGCTACTACATTAGCCTTTCTTGGGTTGTAGGTGATGGTGAAATCATAGTGTTTCATATACTCCATCCATTGTCTTTGTCTAAAGTTCAAGTCCTTTTGAGTCAGGAGGTACTTCATGCTCTTGTAGTCATTGGGGATTTCAAAGGTAGCTCCATATAGATAGTGTTGCCAGATTTTTAGGGCATGAATAATTTCCGCTAACTCCAGATCATGTGTAGGGTAGTTCATTTCATTCGTCTTGAGCTGTCTGGAGGCATAGGCAACAACATGTTTATTTTTCTCAAGCATGCATCCAAGCCCCATCTTCATTGCATAGGTGAAGATCATAAAACCTTCATTTCCTGTTGGTAGAGTCAACATATGAGATGTGGTCAGCTTCTCCATCAACTCATAAAATCAAGCTTCACATATGTTGGACCACACAAACTTCTCACTTTTCGGTTGAGCTTAGTGAGGGGAAAATCAGTCTTTAGGAAATTCTTGATGCATCGTCGGTAAAACGTGGCAAATCCTAGGAAGCTACAAATCTCAAAAGGGTTCTTTAGTTCTAGCCAATCCCGTACTGCCAACACTTTGGTAGGATCCACTGAGATGGACGCTTCTGGTATAATGTGTCCAAGGAACATGACATGGCCTATCCAAAATTTGCATTTGGAGAGCTTCCCATAGAAATTCTGCTTTCTTGAGATATCAAGGACTCTAACAAGATGATCACAGTGTTTCTCTAAGTCATTGGAGTAAACCAGGAAGTCATCTATAAACACTATGACAAAGGAGTCAAGGAAATGTTGGAACACACTATTCATAAGGTTCATAAACACATTTGAGGAATTGGACCACTCAAATGGCATGACTAAAAAATCATAATGGTCATAGCGGGTTCAAAATGCAGTTTTTGGGATATCCTCACTCTTGACTTACAAATGATGACAAATCGATCTTTCTTTGAAAAGACTATGGCATACTTAAGATGGTCAAATGGGTAATCTATATGGGGTAAAGTATACTTGTTCTTAATGGTAGCCTAATTTATCATTCTATAGTCTATGCACATATGGAATGATCCATCCTTCTTCTTTACGAAGAGGAACGATGCTCCCGACGACGAAGTGCTAGGTCAGATGAAGCCTTTGTCTAGTAATTCCTGCATTTGCTTTTTCAGCTCAAGCACCTTAGAAGGGGCCATCCTTTAAGGTTCCCTAGAAATAGGGTTCATCCCAGGAGATAACTCTCTTGATAAGATCAATTCTCTTTCTGGAGGTATGCCAGGAAAATCATTTGGGAAAACATCTACATACTCCCTAACTACCTCTATTTCCTCTAAAGGTTGCATCTTAGGCTCCATCTTGGTAACTACTGCCAGGAATGCCTAACAATCCTTGTTATCATCCACTCTACCTTTAAGGTTGGCACATATAGGCTATGGTTGTAAAGAAGTGAAACCACCTCTCTACTAAAAATTTGAACAATAGAACCTCCAGTCCAAACACACTCAGAAGGTATGATGGAGTGGGTGTAAAATTTTCAAATCTTTATATAATGGTAATCAAAAGACCAAAGTATAGAAGCGGAATAAAAACTTGACTATATTCAATTATAAAACAAAGCATTAAAAACTTACATCACAAGGATCCATGTAGAGGAAATCTAAACCACCTCAAGATTGTCTCCAAGCTTTAACTTCACAATCTAAGTCTAGGTCATCAAGCCTTGTCATCCAAGTCCTCCACCTAGGGTTGGAATCATACCCCAGTAAGAAGAGGAAAATGAAAGACATCAGCAAAAGCTGGTATGTGCATACTAAAAAAAATCGAGCAATTTATAAAGAATAAGGGATATCAAAATAAAAGGCTTCCCATGCAAGAGATAAGTACTACCCACACGGGCATAAAAGAAAACATCATAACATGATAAAAGATGATACTTGCCATAAACAATAAAATTTGTGTAACAAAAGCACATAGATAGGTAGTAGGGCACACACCCCACAACCATTATCAACCTGCATGTATGTGAGATAAACATAGCCCTAGAACAATATAAACAAAATTGGCGGCAAAACCCCATAAAGATGAAGCGTGATAGAGAAAGGAATACTGTCAATCTCCCAAATATATATAAAACGGGTCAAGACACACATCTTGCCCTGGGTACGAGGTTCCTTGCAGTCCCAAAAAGAGCAGGAAATATCACATCTGCTATAAACAAAACCAATGTAATTTACACCACTCTAGTGCTACTAAATCACATAGCATGTAAAATGTACAGGCAAGTAAGGAGTATTGTCAGATTTATACCATGTCACCATCACACAATGGACAACACAAACACATAAACATCCACTTCATAGTGGGAACATATCAACAAGTAAAAATCCACATCAAAGTGGGTATATAATATCAAAACTCCAAAATTGCACCAAGGCAACAAGATAAGATTCCAAGAGAATATCCAGATCACAAGATCAATAATAAAATAAGGTACTTCCCATGAAGTATGATTTCAAAAGAACAAGATAATGCGTAGGCCAATGTCCATAGGACCAAAAGTAAGACAAAAATAGGATAATTGCTCAACAAGAATAATCGGGGTGCAAACATACCTCAACTTCATAGCCAAACGTCCAAAGTCACTTCTAGGTCCAAGCTTAGGCTTCCAAAGCACCTATTAGTATATATGTGGGATTAGGGTTAGATTTATATTGATTTTAGAAACCCTAAAAAAACAACCTTTTATTAATATGTGAATTAGGTTTCCAAAACCATGCCATATTTTAGATTAAGTTATTAGGATTCCAAAACATATTTTATTATATTTTTCTGACTTATAAATATCTAGTTATGATTTTTACAAGTTAATTCTTAATTAATTAGATCCATTAAAAACACATGTTATTAAACATTAGATTTAGTCATAAAAAAATGACATCATTAGACAGAGCTTATTTTTCTGATTCTAACGAGTATTTATTTGTATTTTTCTAATTAGCATATAATTAGTTAGTACTTTTTGAAAATTGACCAATCAGGAAATCTGAAAAATCCACATAGTCATAGAAAGCTTGCGAGAAAGAGGGGAACAGGGGGACCGCACTACACGTGTGGCCCAAACAGAAAAGGGTAGGTTGTAGGGTCAGCGGCCAGGCAGGATTGCCCCAAAGGAAAGAAACATGGGGGGAAATACTATCATACCCTTTGCGAGAAAAAGCAAAGAGGAAGGAAAACTGGGGGTGTGGGTGAGAAATCACATGGGGCTTCACCCCTAAAGCCATGCTTCTGCCATGGCTGAGAGCCGAAAACTCCAGTGGAAGCGAAGAAGAAAAGGGGAAAACCGCAGCGGCAAGGCTTCAAGGCTCGACTAGAACATAAAGGCAAGCAGTAGATATTACCATCGGGAACCCAGAAAGTCCAGCAAACTTCAGGCAAACATGAAGAGATCGGAGACGAGGGAAAACACAACTGAGCGAGATCACAAAATTGGGTTCTTAACCACACCAGAAATCACAAGGAAAGGGAGAGGAAGGGGGAAACACCTGTACCTAGAACCGGTCAAAAACAAAGGCACATACCTCCTCAAAGAGGCCTACAAAAGCTATCGCAAGACCCTGATGCCTACACCTTAGCGCTAAAGTCAGGGAACACTACTGTCGATGCGGCGAGTAGGGAGAACCTACTCTGGAGCAAAGGTGGCTGAACCAACACTAGGAGACCAAAATAAGGGGCTTCGTCGACATTTCAGAGCGATTTCCCAACAGTCCGATGACCAGGAGGGCGAGAACAGGAGGAAGATGAGAGGAACAAAGAGGGAAATAGAGGAACATGGGGGCGCCCAACGATTGTGGGGATTGGTGACCCAAAACCCTACTTATATAGGGTCATTGGGTGCGGGTGAAGGTAAGGAAGGTGGAGAAGGAGAGAGTGGTGAAAAATATGGAGAGGAAAGGGAGGAATCAGAGAAGGAAAACACAAGAGAAATTGGTTTCCCAATTTGCGCTGGGACAAACAGATCGAAGGTAGGGGATGCCACATGAATTGTGAGATTCAAATCCAATGGATAGAAAAGCCCACACACAAAGGAAAAAAATAAAATCAAAGCGTGACAAGGAAATAAAATCATATCCGATTAAATCAAAGTGGGCCACATTAAGTCACCTTCTTCTCTCTCATCAAATTAGGGTTTTATCATTAACCAAATTAAACCAAATTTTGCACATAGGTTAAATTAGGCATGTAGATTCCAATTATATACTTAGTTTTGCCTTTTGGAAACTTTTAATGGGTTAAATAAATCAAATCATATTTTCTCTTTCCTCTTTCATTAATGGCTTTAGGATTATCCAAATTTTATGAAACTTGACCCACAAGTCATATTTAATGTGTTGGATATGAATTTTCCATCAATTTTATATATTGGAGTTGTTTGAATATTTATTTAATATTTTGAAGGTTCTACATACTTTCTCTCTCCTGATTTTACCTTTTAAGCAAACTTTCTCCAAATTGGATGAAAATTCACCCAAAGGATATATTTATTATGTAGATTACGAATCTAAGACTATTTTATTTGCTATTTTAGGGAAAACACACATCTTATTTTCCAATTTGAATTAAATGAATTATTATTATGTGAATAATGTGAAACTTGACTCCCAAGATAATTGGGACCCAAAGAACATGATTTTAAACTTAGATTTTACTTTTGGGGTTTATTTTTATGAGATATGCCTTAGGGCCCACTAATGGCCCATTAACTTACATATTCAATTAAGTTCTTTATCATGTCATTATCACCAAATGAATTATGTGACATATTAGATTACATTATTCATGCATTAGATTATTAGGATAACTCTATCCTCAACTGTGTTGGGTCAAACCCAAAATGTCAAACTTCTAGGGTAGGGTCCAAGGTACGGTATGTTACAATGGTAGCATCCTTTCTACCTTTAATGGTAAAGGTGGGTGACCTGGTCTCTCTATTCTTATTTTCTTTATAGGGAGTTCATAATTCAGGCACTTAACAGATTTAACTACTAATTTGAATAGAGATGTAATGATTCAACCACTTGAGGTAGTGACATTCAAAACATATCCTAAATCCTTGATGTCCAAACAAAGCATCATTACAAGATTTCTCAAAATAAAAATATTAGTAGAACTAGAGTCAAACAAAGATTTTACTTTGTCCCATGATATCAAGCATGCCTATATTGTTTTCATGATATTCAAACTACTATTACATTGCATATTTAAAGATAGGAAATGAACTCTAGGGGTGGTTGCTCTTTATCAAATAGTTGGCATTAGCTTGTGCTTCTTCATGGTCGATGGTAAAAACTTGAGCCTTTCAACGTTCTCCTATAGGTGGGTTCCTTCTGGTGGGGCTACAACTACCGATTGTGATGTTTCTATTGGCTGGGCCGCCATTGGGCCTTGTCCTTGTCCTTGTAGAGGAAGGGGGCAATTGACTTGGAAGTGTCCCTATAAGTCTCCTGACCTAGCTTTATGCTTGAGATGTGTTCACCTTATATAATGAGATGCTTAAACCTTAATTTAATCTTGTAAGATGTCTTAATATCACGTGACATGCTTATATTTTCATTTTGGTCCAATTTGATTGACGTTTAAGCTATTTTTACTATATATGTGTTTGTTTTGGATTAAATTGCAATTTACCCATAAGTGAGGGTTGTCTTGCAAAATGTCACATGGTGAGAATGTTTCTTGTTCTTTAGCATCATGAGAGAGAAGATGTACTAGTCTCTGTCGTATTTTTGTTTCCATGGATGTAACTTTTCATGAATCCACTCCATATTTCTCTAGTGTTCCCAGTAAGGGGGAGCCATTGTGTGAGAGTGAGAGAGTGCCACCATCAGACATCAGTGAGAGAGTGATACTACTACATCAGAGTGAGAGAGTGCCACCTATGATTCTTGAATATACTGTAGTTCAGGAGGAGCAGCCAACAAATGGTTCCTTAATTCAACAATATTCACATGTTTATAGCAGACGAGGCAGACAAGATCCAGAGGAGGTAGCGACTCCAGTCTCTGAGCCTTCCCCCCATCTCCCTATACTCAAGAGACTCCTGAAGAACCATCTGACCATGATGATACCATTGTTGTCTGCAAAGGTACTCGTTCCTGTATTGTTCAACATCCTATTTCCAGTGTGTGTTGTTTGTCAAAATTATCTAAGAAGTCCCGTTCATTCGCTCTTGGGATTGATTCTGTGGTCATTCCAAGAAATCATGTTGATGCTATGAAGGATATTGGATGGAAACAGACAATGCATATGGAAATGTCTGCTCTTCTACAAAACAACTCTTGGGAACTTATTGACTTACCTCCAGCTAAAAATGTTGTGGGCTGTAGATGGATATTCATAGTAAAACATAATCCAAATGGTTCAGTTGAGAGGTTGAAGGCTAGACTTATGGCAAAAGGTTACACTCAGACATATGGGGTTGATTTCTTTGAGACCTTTTCACCCGTGGATTCGAGGGTTAACAACTCCTTCAGGCTGACTCTTCACATAGAATTGAGGCGTCGCATGTAGTCACCCCTTCCTCTGCCATCATGTCTCGATGAATCAACTTGTAATGCCTGTCCCCATCCTCTTCCACTATGATGTTGTCATTGTTGCGACCCTTTTTGACTCTTCCTTATCTACTGAGTCACCTCTTCATCCTTTATAGGACAATACCACTTAGTATTCCCCACTTGTCTAGATTTGAAATAGATTTTTCTCTCATACCACAACCTAGACGATCCTGTCACAGACACTGACATCACACTTTGAGCTCCTACAGGTGGCAAACTATGACCTATGCATCTGCTCTGTGTCCATTGTGACTGTGTCATTGACCTTTGCTGATACTATGGTGCTGAGTACCTAGGATTCTTGAAGCCTCGAGAAAATTGCCTTTGATACTGTACATGCCTTTTCTTAGCCTTTGACTCATATTTCTCTATAACTGATCTCTTTTTACTCCTAACTGACTCAATCAAAGTAGATTCCTCTCTCTGTTCTCTAAGGATGATACTAAATTTTTCAGTTTTGAAGTCAAACCCTTCTCAAAATGTCTAATTCTCTCCTTGTCTGTAGCTTCCATTTGTGGACAAAACCTTAGAAGCTCCACAAACTTAGCTTCATAAGAACTAATCGACATAGACCCTTGTCGAATGTTGTCAAACTGTACAATCTTCTCATCCAAGTAGGTATCCAAAAATTACCGACTAACAAACTCCTGTCAGAATTCTTCCCATGTGATCACAACATTTGGCCTTTTCTCTTACTCAATGGCCCACCAGTGGCCAACACTCCCCTTTAACAGATACATAGCATGTTTCACCTTAGCTTCATTAGGGATGCTGAGGAGATCAAAAGCCTTTACCAACTCAGTCAGCTACATATCTACATCATCTGGATCAGAAGTACCAACATACTCCAACGCTCCTACACATCTAAATCTTTCCAAAGTCTTCCCAGAACCATGGGTCTCAGCAACAGGGACAATTTCCCTATGTTGGGTTGCAGGTATCCTATCCACCATGTGTGTCACCGTAGCCATAAACCATCCATACATGGACTTAAAATTAAGATTCACTACATTGGCCGGGTCAACTTGAGGCATTTTTGGGACTACTTCAGCCCTCTCTTTCCTCCTAGCACCACCTCATGGTACAACAACACTTTCAGCAACATATTCCTCATATTCTCTATACATCTTTTCTCTTTCTTATACTTCTTCTGCATAAGAAGAAGTGACCATAAGATATACTAGAGGACACTATAATAGACACTAATCCTAATCCTATGTCCTTGTGGACTTAGTGAACCTAATCCTCTGATATCACAAATTGTGACGACCATTGCCACACTAAGCAAGATTACTCAAAACAAAGCGCGAAATTATCATTAACATCAATATTACCACAAAACATGGTAAATTTAAAACCAATTGCAATTTAATATCTCAAGAGGAAGTTTTTACTAAAACATCCTCAACTCAGGATATCTATGATTCAAATATATATACCAATGGATGTTACATCTCATGTTCACAGGCTATCAAGCCATTATTGTACAACACTTATAAACTGTCTATACATATATGCCATTAATAAACACACATGGAGTAAAGACAATATCCACGTGTTTAACATAAAATCTCCCCAAAGACTTGAGAGTACAAGTACGACACATTGGAAATCTACTACAAAGCTCTAGTAGCATATCCAACCTCTAGGAAATATTACTCCTCTTGCTAGTAAACACATGTACCACAACCTCTAGCTCCTCATCCATGACTACCTAAAAAGATGTGGAACCAATGGGGTGAGATTACATCTCAGTGGGAGATATAACTCTCCATCAACATCTATTATAAGTAGAACATTATATGCTGTTAGAAGGAATATGAAGAACATATATGATTGTTATAACCTAAATAGTACACGAAATAAGGTATGGGGTCATCCAATGTGATTCATATTTGACCCTAAGAAATTATACTACACGGTTGTATTAACACTTTTATTATTATCTCCCTGAGGATTTGAGGCGTACCACTCAAATTCAACTGGCCACTATTAAGTCAAAATTAGTACCATACAAGATCAATGGAAGAGTAAAACTCCATGATCATCATAAACACTACTTGATCAGTTCAAGTCTACAATGCAGTGACATAATAGTTAAATTTCTAATGACAACAACTTATACCATAGTTATAGTGTTGTAGAGACATCAACTTATAGTCAAGCTATGGTTTCATAAACAACTTGCCTGCCTTGGTACATGGCACAACACTAGATAACTGGCTCATGCATGGCCGTTTTATTTCAAAGTATCACATCACTATTTCAAAAATTTAAATGTACAAACATATAATTCCATTGCACCCCACATATTCAATAATATGCACTCCAAGTTTCCCATAGGAGTTAGTTGTTTCACCATCTATCTAGATACTGACGCTGAAGCTGGATCTATGGTACATGGAAACTACATGATTAGGATTTGACTTGATTAGATATTTCAATTGGGTATTCTTCAATGCATGAACCAAGTTACAATGTCATAACCCTAAATAGATTCTACAAAATTAAGAGTGAAGTAAAACTTCAGAATATTGAGAACTTGTCTCATCACCATAAGACATTTGTATCACAATCATTACAAAGTCATCAATATCACATCACTTATGGGCATCAATCCCTTACTTCTATCTCTGGTGGATTTTACCTCTTAAACTATACTCAAGGCACTAAACAATTCACTAGGTTCACATTACATAAAACCTACACAATTAATATCATAAGATATTTCAACAAATGATGTATGCTTATAATCACCACACTATAATGTATAAGGTTTACCATAGCATTCTCTTATCTATTCGTATTCATCTGACATGCAATATTAGGGATACATAATTAGGAGAGAGAAAACTCTATTATATAATAAGAATCTTCAAGAAAGCAATCACATACATCACATGAATAATGAGTTATAGTTATGGTTTCAATTGCATTCAATTAGGGTTTCATAACACCACTCATCCCCTAATCCCTAATGCCATCACTTCCCACTTTTTTGGAGAGTTCTAGAGCCAAGAACTATGGTTAATGATCAAACATTCATGTCACATCCTCTCATGTAGATCATTACACTATGTATTAATCATCTATACATGTATGAATATAAGTGTATTAACCCATCACCATAAAGTGTAGTGACCTAGACACACACCATGTGTAACGACCACAACACTTGGTGTTTTGACCCTAGGTCATGATGATGTATCGACCTCAACCATTCTAGGTGTATTAACCTCATATGACATGTCTCAACCTCAAACCAAAGTGCTTTGACCTCCACACTTCAAGGGGGTTCAACCTTAACCATTCATGGTTTCAACCCTGATATGAGTAGTGTTTCAAACTCAACCACATGGGTGTATCGGCCGTCAAACTCTACATGATCTTAACCACCCTTATAACAAGTGTTTCAACCTCTCTATACAAAGGTATTGACTGTAACACTTCAAGTATTCGCTACCTTCAAAACTCTAGGTGTTTTGACCCTTTTACATGCATCGTCATTACCACACCCCATCCTAGGTGTTGCGAACTCATGCAAAATAATGTTGTGAGATACATGGCATCTAGCCCGATACCAACAAGTCATAACACTTGGGTAGAAAATAGGGAACACCAACCGTCATCCAAGATAAAAAAGGATCTATTCAAGGATTTTTTCAAACCCTAAATCATGATTATACTAGATCACCATTGGAGTTATGATTAAGAGAATGATAATGAGATTTCTAAACATCAAAGAAAGTTGAAAACTCCCTGTTATATGAGTAAGAACATACAAAATAGATTTAACATGGTTCTATGAATAAAAAAACAAAGATCATCATCAATTTCTCAAATTGGGTACAAGGATTTTAGGGTTTACAAGAAGTATACATCATCTTTGAGATACAATATATCTCAAACATAACTATCATCACTTTATTCACTAAAAGAACATATTTTTAACAAGTGGAATAGTATCATACAAACAACATGTAATCAGGTTTAGATTGCACATAATAGAGGAGGAAGGAGTTATATAACCCGCCTATAGTTGATGATCCAAGCCTCCTTGATCTTAAGCTCCAAAAAGAAAAGAAAGGCCAAACTAGATCCAAAACTTTGACCACTGGATCTCCTTCAAAAGAGAGGAATACCATGGTTAAAGAAGAATCTAGGGAAAATAAAATCCAAAGACTAACATTGAATCAAGGTAGAAGATGAAGAAACCCTACATTAAAGCATGATTTTGGCCCAAGAGAAGAAGTAATATCCAAGAGAAATCACCATGGACCATGCACAACCCTCATAGTCAATATGGGGGAAGAAGAAGATGAAGAGGGAAGGGGAAAACAGATCCAAGTTTTGAATTACTTACCAAGAGAAGAAATTCTCCAAGAAACCACCACCAAGAAGATGATCTAGCATCAAATCCACCACATACAAGAAGGAACTTCCATCCTATCTTCTAGATCTTCTCCTTCTTGCTCCTGAAGCTCCAAGGTCAGTTAATGTTCATGGGAGGATGAAGATGAAGTCAAAAAGTCTCTCATACATGAACATAAAGGGATATATATACATATATATATATATATATATATATATATATATATATATATATATATATATATATATATATATATATATCCTATGAAGTGACACTTATCCCAACTAAACACCAATTGTTTTTATTCACATAATTTGAGAACGTGGGATAGGTTTCTTAAAAAACTATCAAAGTTGGTGCCATACACAAATAATTCATCCATGAACACCTCCATAAGGTCTTCTAGGAAATCTACGAACATAGAAATCATGCAATGTTAGAATGTTGCTGGTGCATTACACAGATCAAACGACATTCTTATAAAGGCATATGTCCCATAAATGTAAGTAAAAGTGATATTTTATTTGTCATCTGGGTGTATTGGAACCTGGTATGATCCAAAATATCCATCAAGGAAATATAAATACGAGTGGTGGGCTAAATGTTGTAGGACTTGGTCGATGAATGATGGTGGGAAGTGATCTTTCTTAGCTACGACATTTAATTTTCTATATTCTATGCACGTTCTCCACCTTGTGACTGCTCTGGTTGCAAGTTCATCCTCATTTACTCATTTTATCAATGTCATGCCTTCCTTCTTAGGTACTACATGAATCAGACTTACCTAATTGCTATTACTGATTGGATATATTATTTCTACATCTCTGAGTTTGATAACTTCTTTTCATGACTTCTATCAACTTCTAATTAAGCTTCCTCTAAGGTTGTCCAACATGTTTTACATTTTTTCGAGATGGATTTTGTTCTTGCATTCGATTGGAATCAAGCCTCCTATATCTTCCAAAAAATACTTAATCCCCTTCCTCCTCAGCTTGACTTCACCTTGTATTTTTTTTTCTATTGATCTTCTGTTAGGACATAATTTATGATGACATGATTCCTCTCCTCATTATCTAGAAACTTGTATTTCATTACGTTGGGGTTTAGGAGTTTCTTTCTCTTTAGGAGTTTTCTTCAACAAAGCGTACTTCATAGTTATTATTGTTGTATCGTCTTCATCAGTGTAGTCATATTCATATTGGTTCAAATAGTGTTATATCTCAACTACCTCCAGATCTTCTTCCGTACTGGGGTTATTAAGATCCCTCATTGGTGGGTCTACCATAGTATTTTGTTCTTGAACTTCTTCACAAAAGTAGACTGACCCAAACAAAGAAAGTCCTATCATGGAGTGTTGAACATGAAATTCGATGTGGTCATTTTCCACCCTTATAGTGACGATTCTTACTTTGACATCTATCAAGGCTCTTCTAGTGGAAAGGAATGGTATCCCAAATACCATTAGACATGTTACGTCTTCTTCAATGTCTATCACAATTATATCACATGGTATGAAGAATCATCCCACATAGATGGTAACATCTTCTACAATGCTTATCACTATTGTGAAAGAATGGTCTATGAATTGAATTTGCATACCCATTTTGACCATGTCAATGAGTCCCAACCTCTGAGCTAGTGTGAGAGGCATAAGTCTAATACTTGCCCCAAGATCTACTAGCCCATGTCTTACCTCTTTATCTCCCACATTGAATGGGATAATAAAAGCTCCTGGGTCATTCTACTTAGCAGACATCTTTGCGTGAATGAAAGCACTAGACATTTTGGCTAGCTTGAGAGTTTTAATGTGGTATCCTTGCCTTCTTTTGATAATTAGTTCTTTGAATAACTACACATAGTTGGAATTTATTCAAAGGAATCTACGACGGGAACATCTGAGTGCAATATCTTAATAGCCTCTAAGAACTTTTTGTATCTCTTTCTCAAATGAGCCTTGA
Organism: Alisma plantago-aquatica; assembly: GCA_963693085.1. Taxonomy (NCBI): domain Eukaryota; kingdom Viridiplantae; phylum Streptophyta; class Magnoliopsida; order Alismatales; family Alismataceae; genus Alisma; species Alisma plantago-aquatica. The sequence goes on along the minus strand of OY856413.1, from coordinate 104,756,371 downwards.
TTAGTTTATATGAGAAATGAATCCTTGGTGAATAAGGAACCTTATCTTCTAAAACCTCTTCAATTGCATCAAGCTTATTCTCCTTTACTGGTATCTTTCCCTTACCGTTTTCCTTCATTTTAACCTTATTGGTAATTACTTCTACTTTAGGTTCTTCTTCTATTAGGATAGTTTTAGGTTAGGACTCAATAATAGGAGCGTTCTTTTGAATATTCTTGTCTATCAATTTTTCTAATACCTTTCATGCTCTAAGAGAAGCCATTTTTGTAGTCTCAATATTGCAAGGTATCTTCCCCTATGAGTTCTTTATCAGTTTAGAGAGTTGCGCAAAGTGCTTATCAATTTGTTTGGTATGGACTTGCATGCCAGCCATTTGAGTGGTCATGCTCCCTAGACAAGACTTGGTTGTATTCAACATGCTAGTATTGTTTATGGTGCTTTGACTTAGTTGTTCATTTATAGAATCTTGCCTCTTTGAAAAATCAAACATTTTAAACATTAATTCTTGTTGGCTAGAAGCATGACCCTGACCTTGACTTACTCCTTTGACAATTTTGTTCTGGATTTGACCTTGTCCTTGGTAATTGTTTTGATTCTACTGATAGCTTGTATTATGTGTGAACCCAAATGATCCACCTCCCCTACCGAACCCAGGTGGTCTCTTTGGAGGTTCCCTCAATTGATGGGAGTTTTCAGCAACATCTTTGTTTTTGTAGGAGAACACAGGATGGTCTGACCTTTTGAAATTTAAACAGGGCACATTTTGCATATCCTCCACTTTGTTGTCCTCTTCTAGCTACATATAAATGCAATTGTATATTTCATGTCCCCTTCTCTGTAGCTAACACATTTCATCACTTTTTCATCTTTTCTCTTCCCTTTTCTCCCTAAATCTTTCATTTGGTGCATGTCTTTGGCGATCTTTTGGATCTGAGTGGTTAAAGATTCTAGGGCCTTAGACTCAATAGTTGGCCCTTTGACGGAGGTCTTGTTTGCCGCTCCCCTATCACAATCTAGTATATCTTACAACACAACCATGTTGTCTATACTCTTCATAGTTTTGTCGAGCTTCTTACCCAAAAATTCACTACCTGCTGTTGCATTAAGAAAGGTCCTCTCAGCAGATGTGAGGCTATTGTAGAAAGTAGTTATAAGGAATCCTTTTTCATAGTTGTGATGGGACAAACTCATTGATACTCATTGAATCTTGTCCATGCCTCATATAAATTCTCACCTTGCTTCTGTATGAAGCCAGTGATCTTGTGTCTGTTTATAAGGGTCTTCTCCACTGGGTAAAATTTGGTGATGAAGGCATCAGCTAGAGGTGCCCAACCATTGATGCTTTTGTATTTCAAGGACAAGTACCAATACATGGACTTTTCCCTTAGTGATAAAGTGAACCCTTTGTAGTATATAACTTATTGAGGTACCATGTTCATTTTCATAGTGTCACAAATGTTCTTATATGCATCAAGGTGAAGATAGGGTTCTCATCTATTGAGTTTCCTCCAAAAGAATGGTGTTGAATCAAATTAATTCTAGATAGCAGGAATTTGAAATTAGCATCGTTGAATCTGGCAATGATGATTGGGAGTTTGGATTCATTTGCCCTTGTGGCAGATAGCTCACGAAGAGAAGGTCATCCATCATTATCTTTGTTGTCATGGCGGTCCTCATTATTTCTATTTCTTCTGGAGCTACCATGTGAAGGATCTTAGGATTCATGATCATCCTCCTCCTCTCCTTCACGGTGGTCCTCATCACAATCTTCATCACGTTCCTCTAAGAAATTCTCCACCCTTGGTATGGGGATGTCTGGTACCCTATGAGGAGGCATGATCCTTGCAGTTGGTGGTGAATGCAGTCTGATTTACTCAAACTTCTGAAACAAGTCACATAGTCAAGTTAAACATTAGACATGTGATACAAATATTCAAGAGAATAAGAGCTATCAGATCTGAGATGTTTATTCAAGTCTATTACTAGGTTTGAGGCACAAGTGTATTGTAAACAGACTTAGGTTCTTAATAGTGCCGATTGCTTTGTTCCTGGAAACGACACTAAAAAGTTGATTGACCCAAATTGCTATGTCAAAAAGGAGAGGATCTTGAGTAATTAGACTTTAAATTTATAACCCAACACTTAGGCCCTCACAATGATTATAATGGGGTTTGATGTAGTAGATTGGGGTTAAACCACAGGGACAAGGGTGGTATGTGCTAAGAATTGAAAGTCTTGACTTAGTTACACAAGTCAAGGGGTAAGATAAGGTTTGTGTTCCTTATGGAATGGTGGTACTTCAACAAGCAAGCAACAAATAAGCAAAACAAATTATAAACAAGCAAGGATCTTTAAAGGATAAGAAATAAGTATGAAAGGAAACTTGGATTGGGTTTCACCATCTAAGATCTCTCACCAACAAGAAATACTCACACCCATTATATACTCTTATCAAGCCTACAAGCAATCATCATAAGTGTCTATTCCCTCCTCTCTTGAGCTTAGGATAGATCTAGATTATAAGGTTTCCTCTATATATGGGTACTGCTGGAGGCCATCGATTTTGGGAAACTGATGGATGGTCAACCTAGTGGATCCTTTATGGTTTCTGAACCTGAGGGTGGATGGTCACCATCAGTTGTGGAAATTGATGAAAATTATGTTAAAAGGTTAAGCCCATCATTTGGTGAGTTTCCTATATGGAAATGAATGATTAACTTTGAGACATGGATGGCAAAAATGAACACAATGTGGAAAATACAAAGAAAAACTATATAATGGGAACAATTTTAAGGCAAAATCAGACAAGATACATCCACAAAATTGGATTTTATCAACAAAGAAAGTTTCTAATCACAAAATCAATGCCATTCTCAAGAAGACAGTTGATCAAAGGCAAGATTGGGCTCACAAGATGAATGACACACTATGGGCCTACAAAAAATTTACACAACTTTCCTAAAGACTACACCTTTTCCAAATTTATGGGAATTATTGTCACCTACATGTGGATCTTGAACATAGGGCCTGGTGGGCCATCAAATAGATCAAGTTGTTATCTACACAACAAAAGAAAACTAACTATTTCAATTGTAAGAGATAGAAGAGATGCATTTGATAGAGTATGAGAATGCACACATTTATAAGGGTGATACCATGATCTGGCATGATGGCCACTTGAAGACGAAATATATACATATAAAAGATCAAGTTTTACTTCACAGTTACCATCTTTGACTCTTTTTAGGAAATCTGAGGATTAGATGGTTAGGTCCATTCAACATCAAGAACAATTCCCCCATAGAGCCATTATATTTGGAGAAAGAACACTTGTGAATTTAAAGCCATATGGAAAGTGTATGAAAAGATACTTCTCAATGAATGACATGACACTGACAAATTGCTCACACTTCTTCTACATCCATCTAATGATTGAGCATCATGCTCTCAGCTATTAACTTTAATCAAAGGTTCTTATTGGGAGCACACTTGTGTTTTACTTTCATATTTATTAGTGTTTTTTTATTTTCATCATATTGCACTCATTAGATTGTGCATCTGATGATATGATTATAAGTTCTAACAATTTTGATTGTAAGTTGATGACTTTTTCTAAATAGATTATAATCATGGCTTGTGGTCCAACCAGCAACATTCTTCCCCTCCATCTTATATCTTGTTTTATCTTTAGGACAAGCAAATATCTAAGTCAAGGTAGAGGGTTTTTGGTATATATTCTACTTTACCCCCACACCCATCTACTTTTAACTTATGTTCTCATCATTTCATGCATGCATAGCATGTAGCTAAGTTTTACAAATATTTCCTTATCTTGAGTATGTTGGGTTTTAGGGGGACACAAAGAAGGCAGCGAAAACAAATATTTTCTTCTCCCCAAACCCAGAACAAAGGAAATGCATCAACGTCTATACAATAGGAAGGATGGTTTGTAGAGGCATACCTTGTCCCGAGGCTTGCTCGGTGACATTACCTCGTGGCTTGCGCGGTCTTCACCTCCATTCTTGGATGGTGTCTGTGCAACTCCTGGTCGCACCGGGACTGTTGGGATTGACAACTGTCCTCCGAGCGGCAGAAGTCTCCCGCCTCTAAAGTAGTCCACACAGACCACCTGGAACTCCGATCTCCTTGTCCCACAAGGAATCGGAAGGAGTCGCACCCTCCTATTGCGTACTAGTCACTGATACACTCTCCTGCCACCAATCACTTTCTGCAGTTGTCTTTCCCTTGTTGTGCCTCCCTTATCGGGTAGTACTTGCTCGGGCTCTCTCTCGGTTACCAAATCTAGAGAGATCAACAACTTTATAGAGCAACTGGTGTTCTGAGTTGTGTTCCTGAGAAGCCCCCACTACCCCTATATTTATTGGAGGGTCATGGGATAGGGTTCTCTATCCCGGGCAATGCGGGATTAATGCAGGAGTACAAGGGTTCGAGATTTTCCACAAAACAAGCAACTTGCGCCAGCTGAACTGATCGGTTGGCACCCTGAAACGACCGTTTCATATCCTGAGCCGATCGTTTGGGACCTAAGCTGATCGTCTCAGGGCATGAGACGATCGGATGGAGCTCTGAGCTGATCAGTTCACGATACTGATCCAACTCAAACTGACTTTCAAATTTGTCTCCGATTAATCAAATATTAATCCTTATCCAAATCGAATTTGTACAAGTGAAACAAATTGTATTTGCAAAATAGTCTTCTGATTTTCCAAACAATCTCGGTTGGTCCTCGAGCCAATCAGTTCAACACTTGAGCCGATCATTTCATGGTACATGAGCCGATCAGTTCACCAATTGAGCCGATCGGTTCACCAACCCGAGCTGATCGGTTCATCCCATGAGCTGATCGGTTGGAGCAACAAACTTGTACAAATTAGTCAATCACAGTTTCAATGAATCTGATACTCTAATCAATCGGTCCAACACCTTGAACACTATGATATTGAGCTATCAATTGATTGAGTGTTTAATTGAACTACTAAACTCCTTTAGTAATCAATCTAAACATTGTTTGGGGATAAACTCCTCTTCCAGGTTAAATCCTATGTGTGTGACCCTGCAGGTCCATTTCACGTTGGCAGTGAAAGTCCATAACAATTATGACTGTACAAGCAAAGAGCGGTGCCTAGTCGCACATTAGTGCTACCCAAGTGAAATAGAAAGTTGGAGAACAACTTTCAATCCTACAATATGTGAATAGTGTTACAGTGAATGTATAATTCCTTTGTCACTGATATCCCGAATGAACTCAAGGCATGGAACAATCATCCTGTCAACGTTCATTCACTTTCTTGATCTCATAGTAGATTGGAGGAGATATGTATGACATCAATATCACATACTGATTCACACATGCGTGTGCACGCCTATCTCAATCCTACTCATCAAGTGGCCATGGATGTCAAACTCCCTCAGGAGGGACAAATCCCATATCTATCACTCACCACTCAAAAGCCCCATGTGTCAAAGCCACCCAATCATCACATTTATAACAACCCATGTTTCAGGACTGCGTTTGATGATGTCAAAGTGTACCCAACGACATGTGTTGAGTGTAGTGATTTTAGGTCAAAGAATCACACTCACCACCATCACTGTGAGAACTGACTGTGACTACCATGGCATGGCTCCATGTGTCAAACTCACAGTGGGTCTGTCCGGTAAACTTGTTCTCTAACAAGTACCTATGTGTTTGGTTTGATATCTCCATATCATAACTAATGAGATTCTGTCATCAACCAACACCACAATATAGTCTTGTGTGTCATTGCTGTCTATCTACCTTCCACAATGACATCCGACTAGGGACATAATAAGAATGTACAAACTCTTAGCATCTATATGATCTCACCGTTCAGGTCCTCAACCTGAAAGCATACGTCATTGAGCACTGTCATTCTCTAGACATTCAATCTATTCTATCATTATCTCATATGACTGAACCAGAAAGACTTGGAAGCTTTCCTTTGATCTTTATCAAATCAATCTTAATCTATCCCACCAATCATCCCATGATTGGCTCTCAGGGCATACATACCAACAGACTCCCACTTGCACTGTGAGCCAATCACCCTTGAATCATATTCATAGTGATCTTCAATCATGTCCCACATGTTAATGTACTCTAGTGCTAACATAGTGAGTTGTGGCAACACCTTGCCAAAGTCGGTATTAACTGCATGTCTCTCATCTCTTCAATGTACGTATGAGATGGAGTTGCCATAATATGTGATCTAGTATTCCTTTGCTAACCTTTAGCCACATTGCATGACCAAGCACTCCTAACTTGTCATCAATGACCGGAATAACTATATGTTCATCTCATGAACTTCCAGATCCATATAGTATCAACTGTTGTTCTCTAACCCACGGATACACGACTTTTCCTTTTAAACGACTTTATTGGAATGTTTCCAATTATCAATAAACATTCACTTTTATATATCCCATATATATTGCGATTAATTTTCCGTCCTTTTCGGAAGTTCGCATCAGTGTAACTCTTTACAGTGAACCCTTCCTTATTTCCATAGAAATAGTACTTCTCAAGTACTTATCAAGTTCTCATGGTCTTCTAGTAACCCTTACTGGAACTAAACGGATATCCACTCGTCATGTCCCACATACGAGTTATCAGGATGAGCACATCATATTGTCATGTCCTACATACAAGATGATGAATGCACTTTATTTTTCTATGTCCATACATGCAAGATGATGGGATGATTACATACATGATAGATCCATATCTATTCTTAGTGTTCCCATTCTTCATAAGAATTGGATACTTGGCCTTGGGATACTAACTCCATGTAACATGGACAAGTTTTATCCCACTAAATCTATGCACACTGAACCCTTCAGTATAGATTGCCAATGTATGCTCTCTCTTTTTAGGTCAAGAGGTTTTTGAGAACTATCTCAATAGATCTCTATTCCTATCCCATAGGAAACGTCTCTATCTTCCTTAAAGATAATTTCCACTTTGGATTTCCATTCTTAGAACATTTCCATTTCACATCAACATGTGGAATGTGAATACACTCCCACTAAATCACAGATCCCTTCTTTATCTTTGACATATCAGTCAAACCCTTTGACTATATCATCAAAGTGAAGATCCAGCTCTGAGTTGCTTGTATTCAATCAATCATATTGATTAGTCCATTGCAACTTATAGACTTCATTTGCATTAATGGATTCATAAACCTTATAGGTTGTGTCACGTACACATCCTTGTTTTATTCCTCATAGGAATGCAGTTTTAGTATCTGTATGCAAATCTCTTAGTCATTAAGTTGCAATTAACAAGCATCATCCTTCTCAAAATGTCATCCATGTGTCTTAACATTTAAGACTCATTGGAAGTGATGGATTTCATCCCAATGGGTGCTGCCATCAAGGTCATACCTTATGGTTCACGTGGAAGTCATTTAGGATGTAATGGTCATAAACCATAACTCAAAATCCGGTTCCTCATATTCATCCAGATAGTTGACTCATCACATGAAGAACTCATCTCATAGATAATTGAGGTGTATCTGTCAAGGATATAAGAACTCACAACTCCTTATGATTCTTAATGTCCTTTATTAGTGTAGGGTATTCTTTATTTAAGAAGAAATTAGTTATTTGATAATAATCCTCCTACTCCTTAGAGTATGACTCCTTGTTGATTTAGACATCACCATGCCTTAATCATGAGTTCACTATGATACACTATCATAATCACTCATAAGGTTCTCAAACATTTGGTTCAAGTATTTCATTCATTGATCTCATCAAGAATTAACACTTTACCAAATTCATACTTCATCTATGATATTCTTGAACACTTCAAGATATTCATATTTGTATTTCTCTAAACACTGCTTGAAGTATTAGCATTTGCTCCAATAGGTATGTAAATGCATCACATGTATTATACCTAATAGGATAATCATTCTCCCACTATCACTAGTGAAGATTGATTAATCATGTCTAAGAGATTCATGTCTCTTACTGGTTCTCTAACAAAAAAGAGTCTAGACTTATCCATCATATGGAAACTAGAAATGAATTTCCCATGATTTATGCTAATTTGATTGTTTGAGTTATCAATAACTTTTAGGTATCATTTTATCTTATGCATACCAAGTACCACAAGATAAACAAGGCATTGCCATAAAGATCATATCTTTTGAGATTAAAACATCAAATTTATTAATTGCAATCATTATCATACACTATGCAAAAATAATGTGTTTCTATCCATTGGAAAATATGAAATAGCAGTTCATAACTCTATTACATGCCTTCAAGGCTGAAAATAAACTAAAGTACTCGTATCTATGGTGGCAACACTTGCCCCATTTATTGAGTGCTTTACATTTTATATCTTGGTATCATATATCTCAAAAATGTTACAAGTTTATTTCATGACACCTTCAGGTAGAGACGTCAGTTGTCTCCTTCTTCTTTAGTTCTTCCAGATAGAGTGGACAATTCCTTTTCCAATGTCCTGGATTTTGGCAATGGTGGCAAATTCCTCTCTTGGTAGCTCCTCCCTTGGCCTTGAGAGTTGAAGATGACTTGGGATGCTGGCTAGCATCAGAACCTTTCTTAGCCTTGCCTTTGCCCTTGCGCTTGGACTTGCCTTTCTTGTCGCTGATCATCATCACAGACTTAGGCTTGTCCTTCTTCATCTGTGTCTCGGCTGTCCTCAACATGCCCAACAACTCTGTCAACGACTTGTCAAAGTTGTTCATGTTGTAGTTCATCACAAACTGACTGTAAGATTCTGGCAACGATTGCAGTATCACATTAGTAGCCAACTCTTAGCTCAGAGGAAATCCCAGTCTCATCAGGTTCCCCACATACCCAATCATCTTGAGCGTGTGAGGACCAACTGGATCTCCTTCTATCATGACATACTTGAACAACACCCTAGAGACATCATACCTCTCTTTCTGTGCTTGATATTCATACATGTTCTTGAGATGCTGACTCATCGCAATGACACCCATGTTCTCATGTTGTCTCTGCAACTCGTGGTTCATGGAGCACAACATCAAGCACTTTGCATCAATAGCATCATCAGAATGCTTCTTATAAGCATCCATGTCTGCCTTTGGTGTGGTAGGAGCAGGTTCCTCTGGAACTGGAGTATCCATGACATAGAGCTTTCTCTCTTGAGTGAGAACAATTCTCAATGTCCTAAACCAGTCGTGGAAGTTAGTCCCATTCAACTTGTCCTTTTCAAGGACAGATCACAATGAAAAGTGATTGCTGTTTGTTGTCATTTGTACTACAAAAGGAAATATATGCAGTTTAGTCCAAAACTCAATTTTGACTTATTTGATTGATTTGAAAGGTTGATGATATAATTAGGACTTTAATTAATTATCGCTCCCACTATTTTGTTCAAATTGATAGCCCTCACCATCAATTTGGAAGATTGCAACGTACAATCTTCTAGTGGGTCAAGATCCTGAAATCCTCTGAGTCATGGACCAGCTAGGGTTGTCACCCACAACTTAGATCTTCCAGGTAGGCAACTTTTGCCAATTTCATCATATGCAACTCTTGAAAGATGTCATATGCAACTCCTTGCCATGATCACCTCCATGTCGCAAGGTGCTAGATCTTATCTAGGTCACCTTGTTAAGTTCGACCCAAAGCCAACACGATGAATATGCACCCTGCTAGGGCAGACCCACATATTCATCCTTTACGCTTCCACGAGATAGACAGTGCACCACGCTAGGGCATGCCCACACTTGGCCGATCAAGCTTTTCACGTGTGTCGCATTTGGAAGGCATCTAAAACTTTAATATTTTAATGAGGGATTTGGTTTTTATAGGTACATATACATATCCAATCACCAAAATATATAGTACGTATCATATACATGCTATATCCCACAGAAAACATGCGAAATGATAAAAACGATGATTATGGCCATCTTAATGTGATTCCTCGAGCCAAGAGGAATAACTGTCATCTAGGTCTACATCACATGCAACCTGTTCAAAATGAACTCTAGGCTGTAGCTGTCCGAGTTGATCAACTCATCACATGAATGACCTGCTCGCCTTGGCCGTCATCCGGGTGCCACCAGCCGATCAGTTGGCTCCTCCAACCGATTGGTTTGCCTTGTTATTGTGCATCTCCTCATGGCTGCCACCCGATTGTCTCTCTCCTCGAACCGGTCATCTAGATCGTCAACCGACCGGTTCACGCCTTGAACCAATCGTCTCAGTTGTCGTCAGGTTGTCCACCATTCTTTGACATAATAGGAAATAAAAGATCTATCCTATTTTACATTTGAATTGGGAAACCTCGAGTTACATTCGGGGGGAGCAAAGGTAGGAAGGAAATCTCGAGTTATCTTGAGTTACATCAGGAATAGGAGATAGGGAATCGATACGTAGATCGAGATGAAAGCAACCACATACAACTAAGCACACAAACATAGGGTTTATTGGCCATAACCACGCTATACATCCACCACAAAACGCATTTAAGGGCAACACGTATCGAGTGCATTCATATTACATATTATATATGTATATTGGGATTTGTGGATTTAGGATTGGACATGCATAAAGTCAATTTTATTCGCATCATATGCAATAAATAAAGGTGACAAACCAAAATCGTTCACATCGATAATCCTAAAGTATAGAGCAGTTGACGTGGCTCTGATACCACTGTTGGGTTTGAGGGGAGACAAAGAAGGCAGCGGAAACAAAAATTTTCTCCTCCCAGAACAAAGGAAACACGTCAATGTCTATACAATAGGAAGGATGGTTTGTAGAGGCATACCTTATCCCGAGGCTTGCTCAGTGACATTACCTTGTGGCTTGCACGGTCTTCACCTCCGGTCTTGGTTGGTGTCTGTGCAGCTCCTGGTCGCACTGGGACTGTCGGGATTGACAGTTGTCCTTCGAGCGGCAGAAGTCTCCCACCTCTGAAGTAGTCCACACGGACCACCTGGAACTCTGATCTCCTTTTCCCACAAGGAATCGGAAGGAGTCACACCCTCCTTTCGGCGTACTAGTCACTGACACATTCTCCTTCCACCAGTCACTTTCTACAGTTGTCTTTCCCTTGTTGTGCCTCCCTTATCGGGTAACACTTGCTCGGGCTCTCTCTCGATTACTAAAACCATAGAGAATGATAACTTTATAGAGCAACTGGTATCTGAGTTGTGTTCCTGAGAAGCCCCCACTACCCCTATATTTATAGGAGGGTCATGGGATAGGGTTCTCTATCCTGGGCAATGTGGGATTAATGCAGGAGTAGAAGCGTTTGAGATTTTCCACAATAAGCAACTTGCGCCAGCTGAACCGATCGGTTGGCACCCTGAAACGATGGTTTCAGGTCCTGAGCCGATCATATGGGACTTGAGCCGATCGTCTCAGGGCATGAGCTGATCGGCTGGAGCTTTGAGCCGATCAGTTCACGGTCCTGATCCAACTCAAATTGACTTTCAAATTTGTCTCCGATTAATAAAATATTAATCCTTATCCAAATCAAATTTGTACAAGTGAAACAAATTGTATTTGCAAAATAGTCTTCTGATTTTCCAAACGATCTCGGTTGGTCTACAAGCCGATCAATTCAACACTTGAGCCGATCATTTCATGGTACATGAGCCGATCGGTTCACCAGTTGAGCCGATTGGTTCACCAACCTGAGCCGATCGGTTCATCCCATGAGCCGATCAATTGGAGTAGCAGACTTGTGCAAATCAGTCAATCGCAGTTTCAATCAATCTGATACTTTAGTCAATCGGTCCAACACCTTGAATACTATGATATTGGGCTATGAATTGATTGAGTGTTTAATTGAACAACTAAACTCCTTTAGTAATCAATCTAAACATTGTTTGTGGATAAAATCCTCTTCTAGGTTAAATCCTATGTGTGTGACCATACAGGTCCATTTCACGTTGGCAATGAAAGTCCATAACACTTATGACTTCACAAGCAAAGAGCGGTGCCTAGTCGCACATCAGTGCTACCCAAGTGAAATAGAAAGTTAGAGGACAACTTTCAATCCTACAATCTGTGAATGGTGTTATAGTGAATGTATAATTCCTTTGTCACTGATATCCCAAATGAATTCAAGGCATGGAACAGTCATCCTGTAAACATTCATTCACTTTCTTGATCTCAGAGTAGATTGGAGGAGATATGTATGACATCGATATCACATACTGATTCACACATGCGTGCACACGCCTATCTCAAACCTACTCATCAAGTGGCCATGGATGTCAAACTCCCTCAGGAGGGACAAATCCCATATCTATCACTCACCCCTCAAAAGCCCCATGTGTCAAAGCCACCCAATCATCACCTTTATAACAACCCATGTTTTAGGACTGCGTTTGATGATGTCAAAGTGTACCCATTGACTTGTGTTGAGTGTAGTGATTTCAGGTCAAAGAATCACACTCGCTACCATCACTGTGAGAACTGACTGTGACTACCATGTCATGGTTCCATGTGTCAAACTCACGGTGGGTCTGTCCGGTAAACTTATTCTCTTACAAGTACCTATGTGTTTGGTTTGATATCTACATATCATGACTAATGAGAGTCTGTCATCAACCAACACTACAATCTAGTCTTGTGTGTCATTGTTGTCTATCTACCTTCCACAATGACATCCGACTAGGGACATAATAAGAATGTACAAACTCTTAGCATCCGTATGATCTCACCGTTCAGGTCCTCAACCAGAAAGCATACATCATTGAGTACTGTCATTCTCTAGACATTCAATCTGTTCTATCATTATCTCATATAACTGAACCACAAAGAATTGGAAGCTTGCCTTTTGATCTTTATCAAATCAATCTTAATGTATCCCACCAATCATCCCATGATTGGCTCTCAGGGCATACATACCAACAGAGTAAACAAACCCATCAACTAGCTGACTTAGATTTAAAAGTTCTATTTTCATGATAAATGTTATCATCACTTGACTCCCTTACTAAAAGAAAAATGTCAAGCACAACCAATTTTGAAATTAACTGATGGCTAGACATCACTTTATGTGGGCTAGGAACCCAAACATCATGTTTCCCTAGAAAAGATGTCAACAATTTGAGGAATGAAGATGGATCAAACATAACTTTCTGCTAATTGATTAGTGTAACAAATTCATGGAATCATCATTTTTTGCCTATCATGTGATTGATTGAGCATAGTCAGGATATGAGAACTACCCGACGTATAGAGTTGGAAATCAATTTGCACTTTGATTTGACTCCTTTTCTAAGATTCTTCTTCCATATTCTTACCTTCCATCCACCAAAAAGAAATAGAATCCATAAAAATACCAAAACCTATGTTTTGGGTGGCACACACCTTTCCTACTCTATCTTCTTCTTCTATTAATAGGGGTGTACCACCAAAACAAATATGACAATGTGAACAACAAGAAAATCCTGGAAATAGAAAAATATAATTTCAAGTCTAATAGAGGAGAGATTCACATTTTCTTTCTTCACTCCCCTTCTCTCCATTTTCCACCCTGCGAAGTAATGAATGCCTCATTTGACATCCTTTTCATGAACCCCCAGTGTCATACCATATACATACTTATTGTTCTACGCGATTCTCTAAACTTTCATGAGACTCTTTGACATGTTGGTCTAGGAAATAAGTGGCGAGGAAGTTCTTTTGAGAAGCATAGTTGGAAACAAAACATGGACAGATGTGTTTTTTGATCTCAAAAAATTGGATAGCTTGGCCATATTAGGTAGTAGGGAAACTAGAATGATGTGAAGGTGTGACAAACACATGGGATGAAAGTATTCATTTGGTGGGTGTTTCAAATTTTGTATTATTTGAGGATGAAATAACCTTTAAGTTTGAGTTATTTGTTGAATGCATACTCATCCTAGTTTTAGTTACATTTTTAGCTTGATTTTGCATTTAGATTCCTCATTTTACTTTAGAATTATCTTCCATTTCGTTTTCCTTAGTTTCATTTTGATTTATAAGGTTTTTTCCAATTCCCTAATTTTCATGTAAGGTTTTAGCTTAATTCCATAGATATTAGTGTAGAAGAGTTGGTCCCTCTAACTAACAAGTGGACCAAAGAAAATATTGATATTGGATAGGATGTTCATCAATCTGCCCCTTCATGGGTTCAATGACTTTAGTGATGCATCTCATCAACATGTACCAATAGCCCCCTAGGGTCCACATCCATCATCATTGTCATTGATCTGCATGATGAGAATGCTATAACACCATTAGTTTATCACATCATCAGTTGACAGCTAATGAAGCATCAATCTATGAAAAATGTTGCTTAGTTCACTACATCAACCAATGGAACCCCCACCCACCAACAAATGAAAGATATACACTCGTCAACTGATGACTTATTTTCTCATCTCACCAAATGATTATATTTCTAGCTCTCTCAATCAGTAATAATGAATCAGTTGTCAACCAATGAAAACTCTTGTGTTGTCTACTTATAAATCTCATGTGTCTATTAATCGATGCCAAAGACTGATGATGCCCTACACTCATCAATTGATGATTTTTTTGAGTGCTCATAAATCAATGAGCTTCACACACTGATAGGAAATCTAAGCATCACAAGACCCTTCATCTTACTTTCAAAGATGTCCCTTTATACTCATGAAAGTTGATGGCTTAACTAGAAATGATTGGGAGAGTTTCAAACCATAATAGACATCTATAAATGCAAGTTCTATGCCTCCATGGAAAAGGATGAGATGGATATGTTTCTAGGCTACCATTTTTCATTATGAACATCCATCTCCAACTTCCATAGACCATTTCCATAGGTTGATGACCACATCAACTGAAGACCACCTACCACCAATACCATACACTAGCTCTGCCATCACTATGATCAGTCCAAGCTGAAAAGAAGGAAATTTATAACTTATAGTTCACCTCTGATAAGCGCCAATGGGTGTTTTTACTTCTTTTTTGACACCCTTGTCTTGAATTTGAAGTAACTCTTCTGCCCCATCAAGACTCTCTCTCTCCTTCTTCTATTGTGGCGATGTTCATCTTCCTCTATTCCCTTATTGGACTTGTCAGTATTTTCATGTGCGAGTAGTCCTCTCTCTAGGGCATGAGGATTATCTCTACTATCATTTTTTGTTCTCTTCATTGCATCTAATTTTGTATGCATATATATTATGAAGAAAACATTTTATACTTGCAAATATTATTCGGCCAAGTATTTGTGCATGTTTATCAGATCTAGCATGTAATGAAATATGAATGTAAGATCTAGGATATTGTTTGATTGATGTTAATTCCTTGTTGATACTTTAGTTAAGAGTTTTATGAGGTGATGGGTAAATGATCTCTAGGTAACACGATGACAAGCTTAGAGTAATATATATCTAGTTTTGATCCTAACATGGAAAAGGGACCTATCCTGCCTCAACATATGTGTGTTCATGATATTTATGACATCATGAGAGAGTGAAAAATAGGTAGCAATGATGAAAGACATCCAGCTACTGTTTCCATTTATTTATAATAAAAATCTTGACGTAGCCCTATGTTATTTGCAAACATAGGTGACATGATTAAACCGTGCGTAAAACGTAAGTGCACACATCAATGTAACATAGGCCTTTGTGAGGCCCGATTCGAACTCAGGAAACATAATTTTGGTAGACTACTACTAACCACGTGCAATCAGCTAGACCGATTATAAAAGTTTGAGAGTTATTTTGAAAAAGAAAATAAAAACAAAAGAAAGCAAAGCAGTTGATTAAATGGTTGGTTTAATCAATTAAAATGGAATCTTTAGGATTGCGGTTTCACCACAGATTCTCACTGTACTAATTTTTATATAATTATCACAACTTGTCTCCTATCCCGGGTAGTGGCCTGTGAATAGAATTGTTCACTTCCGCGATACAATTCACTACCTTAATTTAAGTCGGTTCCACGTCAGTAGTAACCTATATCCTAAATTAGGTGCATGAAAAATATATCTCTCTAGGTTTCCACCAGTAACCGTACATCGCCTTTTCCAAAGGATTTATAAGTTAATGTGATTATTGCATCTTTTCAACCATTAATTCTTCGTCAAAAGCAATTAAAGGTATTAAATTACCATTATGGTGATCAAGCATAATGATAGAATTGAGAAAACAATATCATACCACGGATTTGAGAGACAAATTATAGTTAACTATGTAAAAAGTGTCATACAACGATTATCCGGGCTACTCCCGGTCCTAAAGACAAAGGGGATTAGCCCCGCATGTTCATCTCAATGAGAAACACGATGAAAGAAGAAGAAAATATAGGGGAAACGTGGATGGAGATGGTGTAACCCCTGAACGAAGGAGAACCGGATGATCCTCAACGCGGGATGGGCATTCTGCAGCCTTCCGGTAGTAAAAAAACTCTGCCTGCAGCTCTGAAAACGTTCGGGGCATAGCTCTGGTCTCCGTTCTTCATCCTATCCTCTTCCGAGACTTGTGCGGCGGCTAATGACGTGATAGCACGACTTTGGCCATCTTTTCTAGGTATAAGGATCACTTACGACTGCCAAAACATCACGATTGTTCATTTAGATTCGATCTGCAGAAATTCCTGATCCGACGACATCAATACCATCGGCCCACTATAGTACTGGCACACCTTTTCTTTTCTGGGGGTTTGCTCTGACGTCACATCAATACTATCAACATCCTGTGTTGATGGTATCGACGTGTGGATGTTTGGCTCGCTAAAGACATCTCGCTACCATTGACTACTGGGTCGATGATATCGACCCATTCTGCTCTTTCAGACTACCTCACTGTGGCCGTCTCGATAGTACCGACTGTCGTCGATGGTATCGATGGCTGCATATATGCGAATTGCCTAAAATTCAAAGATAAACTCAACTCAACTATGAGAAATATGATCATTTATACCAAATAAGATAAAACATGATAAATTTGATACATAACAAGATTATAGGCTGAAGGAAATGAATCATGTGATATTAACCATGAAAATAACCAATAAACGTATAAAACACATATGAAACTAGCCTATAAAAGTGACTTAAAATCCTCGCATCAATAAGTTTACTAGCTATATCCAATTTTTATGTTAAGTACTCATTCTTTTGTAGATACCTTTATTTGATTACTTCTTAAATATGATGTCCTTTGGGTTCGATCTTGAACTACAATTCCACAAGATCTGTTCACTTGAGGGAGGGATTTTCGTAAACTTAGTTAAGTTAAACTGGAGATTTCAGTCCTAATAAATTTGTTAGTGTCAAAAAATCCTATAATATCTCTGAAATGTATTAGAGACACACTTTCTAGACATGAATGTTATGTAAACCAATACAAATGATGGCATTTTGCATGCAAATTATACTTTTGACTGCTAATTGAATTAATTATCATAATTTTTGTAATTGAAGAAGGAATCATTGTTGTGGATTCGCAAGAAACATAGATGACAAACATGTAGAATGCATATAAATATTATTATTAATTGGAAATTGCATTAAGAACTTGATGTTAGATACACTAACAATAACATTGTATTTCCAAATTGAAGGAAAGTATTATTCAGAGATGTTTTTGTTTAAGAAAATATAAAATTTTGAATCAAAACGAATGAATTATGATATCAACTAATATCTTGGTTAAAATCATTTTGAAATATCTAAAAACCATCAAGGTTCATCCTTTTCAGCAATATTTCTTTTTGAGGATAGTCATGATATGGAAAATGAAAATTAATAAGTGATCTGTGACATGCTTCTAATAATGATAATATGATTGCAAGTACATTACTATGATCTACATTTTGGTTACTTGCTAATTTGAAACCATTGGTTCTAGGGCATTGTGTTGATTGGATTACCATCTTAATTGTTATAATAAATATAAGAATACAAGGAAGAACATAACAAAAACTATATAATTTTTATTATAAACATGATGGTATTGTAGTGTAGGAACCAAATATTATGCTCCATGGATGTAATAAAGCCTTGTTATAGTAGATTATATGTCTTGGAAAGTCACTACGTATGTTATCATATATCTAGTAGATTATTGATACAATCCAACTATTGACATACTATGCATACAAAAAATCCAGAGTTTTATAAATTTTTGAGTCCAACGTGACATCAACTTACTAAAATCTATATCTTGTTTGCAAGCGTATCCTTGGACACTTGAAGGTATTATTCTCACCACACTTACCCCTTTTGCATCCTCCTTAATAGCATAACTAAAGATGCAATTTCTCTCACTATCACACACACCATAATTTTCTCTTAGACCAACAAATAAGAGATGTGAGATACTGGTCACCACAGTTGACATTTGTAACCGTTACATAATCATTCAAAGTCACGAAGCAGACCAATTCGTTAGATACAAGTATGATACAATTGTGTGATGAATTATGATACTTACGAGCCATGTGAGAACAAGCATTTACTAGTATTATCGATGAGGCAGTCTTCCCTCCCTTTCTTTGTTTTCCGCATAGTTCACCCGCTCTTATGATGATTTCCGCATACAATGAATTGATATAAAAAACACGACAATAACTCACTATTAGCAAGTAGTAACTATTATGTCACCTATTTTTTCACGTTGCTTAAAATACTCAGGATTTCACTTCCTTTCATTTCGTCCCCGTACATGTTTCTCCTTTTCTCCATAAATGAGCGAGATTCAAGTCAGCACCTGTGAACCTTAACAGGCATACAAAGTAAAAGCAGTGGCAGCAGTAAGTTAATCACATTGCGAGCGCAGAAGGATCCCCTGTCCTTCTGTTACTCCTTGCTTTTCTTTCTTCTATCCATATAAATACTGCCAATTCTCTTCAAATGCTAAATATACTGTTTCCATCATCCCCATTTTGTTGCTTCTGTTTGCTCTATCACTCTCGCTCCCATATATGTACCTTGGCTCGCCGGATTCAGTCTTGATCATCCCTGTTTTTCATTGATTGGGAAGACGCCATGGCCAAAAGACTCGCCATTGATGCTGCTGCTGGTGGCTCTGGAGCAAACCCTGTTTCATTTCCACGGGACGAGGACGGCATCGGTGCAATGCTACGTTCTTATGTATGTCGTGGGTTTTCTTACTTCTATTTCGTCGTCACAACATAGATATTACTTTGTTTGTATCCACTTACAAATCCTCTCATCTATGTAACAACACACAGGACGACCTTCTACGCGCGAGGTTGACGGAACTGGAGCGGTTTGTCCAGCTAACCTTGGAGGAGAAGGACTCTGAGATCCAGGCCATAGAGATGCGGAACGCGGAGCTGACCGAGCTGCTGGAGAAAAACAGGGCAGAATCCATGCAGTCGATCGCCAGGGTCATGGAAATGGACGCCTTGGCTGACACTCTTCGTGCTAGGATCGAAGACGTAACCAAAGCGAAACAGGAAATGCAAAGCGCAGAAGGAACCAGGGAGAACGATGAGATATTAGAAGCGTTAGTGGCACCACCTTCCGACGAAGAGTGGTGAGATCCAGGCCATAGAGATGCGGAACGCGGAGCTGACCGAGCTGCTGGAGAAAAACAGGGCAGAATCCATGCAGTCGATCGCCAGGGTCATGGAAATGGACGCCTTGGCTGACACTCCTCGTGCTAGGATCGAAGACGTAACCAAAGCGAAACAGGAAATGCAAAGCGCAGAAGGAACCGGGGAGAACGATGAGATATTAGAAGCGTTAGTGGCACCACCTTCCGACGAAGAGTGGTGAGATCCAGGCCATAGAGATGCGGAACGCGGAGCTGACCGAGCTGCTGGAGAAAAACAGGGCAGAATCCATGCAGTCGATCGCCAGGGTCATGGAAATGGACGCCTTGGCTGACACTCTAGGATCGAAGACGTAACCAAAGCGAAACAGGAAATGCAAAGCGCAGAAGGAACCGGGGAGAACGATGAGATATTAGAAGCGTTAGTGGCACCACCTTCCAACGAAGAGTGGTGAGATCCCCACCTTCCGACGAAGAGTGGTTACTAGACCTAATCGCTTACCACAATGCTGCTGCTGACGATTATAGTCCAACAGGAAACCAGGAGTCGACGATGTCGGAGCCTGGTGGCTGCATGACCTGTAGCAAAGGCACCACCTTCCGACGAAGAGAGATGCGGAACGCGGAGCTGACCGAGCTGCTGGAGAAAAACAGGGCAGAATCCATGCAGTCGATCGCCAAGGTCATGGAAATGGACGCCTTGTGCAATGTTTGTATGTCGCGCAAGATAGTTATTGATGGTGCTCTTATTATTGATGTCCTATGTCTTGAGGGCTATAATCCTCCTGCAGTGCCCCAACGAGTTCGCTGAGATTCGAACCCACAACCTGCGCTTCACAAGCAGTAAGCTTAACCGATTGAGCTAGTTGACAAGTGCTTGTTTCGTGTTAGATGTAGGCGACTATATGTTCATCTCGTTATCCATATGGTATTGTAAGATTTTAAGCAAAACGTAGTCAATTTGTTTACTTCTTAAAAACTTGAGTTATCTTTCAATTTCGAAATTTGACCGTCCCAATATGAATTTCCAAGTGGTGCTAAGTCTTGTAATTATATTTTTCTCAGTGTAACCAAAAACTTGATCAGAATATTGATTTCATTTTTGTCAGAAATGTAGTGGTAGGATGCATATGGAAGTATTACTTTTTAGCCAACATACCAAAATATTGGTTTTTAAAATTTTAATAGCCAATGGCATGTTTCACAAAATATTTATCAGAACGTCACACTTAACAATAAAGTGTCACTGTGGAGATACATTACCCGTGCGGGACCAATGCATTCCAGCCACGGAGGTATTGCTCCCGTTCCCTCATGGACACATTGCTTTAAAAAATTTCTTAGTGTGATACGATGCTACTATTGTGTTTTTATTATTTCATTTAATTTCTTAATGATGCTAAACTTATTATCAATTTAATTTATAATATAATATTTAAAAATAGAATACTAATGATAAAAGAAAATAGTTCATTAATACATTGCTTATATAAATTTATATAAAAGTACGTAAAAGTTATACATATAATTTCACAAAAAAAATATAACGTTTCATCAACTTAACAAATATATCTCAACGTTGTATGAATTACATGTATATCCTCTGTTAGTATGACGTTTCACATTTCTATCATTATCTAAACCCCGTTAATCCACAATATACCAGACTGTCAACAAACACAACTGTTCGTTCTCCTTTCTAATTTTTGGGAATTTTTCTTCTCGTCTATCAGTCAAGCTAGGACGTGGTGGCAGCAAGACATGCACTCATGTTACCGGGGAGTTTCACAAAAGCCATGGCTACACGGTCGTTTCTCTTGGATCATTTGTTCATGTTTCCAAAGACCTCCTCCATAGTAGCAGCGTGTAAAAGGTTATAGTGAGGTTGAGGTGTTTGTTGCCCAACGGCGTGAGGACTGACATCTATCCGGTCACCTTGTGGCATGATGGTTTGTTTCCCGATTGGAAATCTAGCTCCATCTCTGGTTACGCCTAAATGTATGAAGATGGTTCCGCCAGGGATAAGCAACTCTATCTCTTTAAGGCCTAGAGGCAAGAAGAGGGTCGTGACAGGCAGAGGGGGCTTCATGCATGCATGTGGCGTTAATGGTGGCCTCATCCGTCACCACGCTCACACCTTCTGGTTCTCCTCCCACTCACCTTCGGGACCTTGATATCCTCCCTCAGCACTACCCCTCTCTTAGGAGTGTAAACAGTACATGTATGGTGCGGGTCTGGCCATATTCATACACATACCCATCTAATTTAGCGGGCCCAGTTCTGGTTCTAGACCCACATAATACAAAACCTGGACCCACACCATATCCGTACCCGCAATAATAGCGGGTATACAGTGTGGGTAAGCGGTTCTATAAAACATCATATTATTTATGTAAGAGAAATGACTTTGTTCTATATATTTTAATACATCAAGATATTGTTATTATATAGTATATTAATATGCGATAGTTATATTTGATAATTCTGTATTTTATACACTAACATTAATTAAGTTAATTGTTTACATATTTGTAGTCATCATCATAATGTTAACTTATGTAGAAAGTAATGTAATTTAGTAGACATTTAGATTTTAAGTTTACATATGATGTTCATTACTGTAACTATAATAGTTAATTCTTAACTATATGACTAGTCTCAACCATATTGTGGTTAGAGTAAGATATAATCTCAAGAATTATATTAGTTAGACTAGTAAAGTATGATCTATATAACATATTATTTAAGTAGTTACTTATGTATAGCGGGTATACGGGTCTAGCGGATCTGGGTTCAAGCATACCCATTATTGGACTCACTTATATGCGGGTCCAAGGGTATATGGTTTCGAGAATATGCAGGTATAAAAAATAAGACCCTTGACGGATTTTTTAAGGGCCCATATTTGCGGATCTGTGAGTCTACCCATACCCATTTACAACCCTACCCTCTCTCCTCCACAACCGTCACCTTGACCACGCTTGGCAATAGTGACGAGTTCGCACTACCAGATACCAGAACTGTCGCACCCATTTTGATTTGGTTAGGTCAGGCACACAACACATTTTTAATAGTCCGCTTACCACTCGTGTTTCGGGCATGGTATTTTAAAAGTTCGCCGTAGGGCACACAACACATTTTTTAAATACTTTAGTTTGATATTTCACTTTTCACCCTAGGCAACCTACTTTGCAAACAATCTCAAAATACATAATGTTAGTAGCTGCGAAATTTTGAGACTCATTTTTTTAACACCAATTTATGAATAATCTTCTTTATACAAATATTTGTTGTGAACACCCACTTTATAAATGCTCTTCTTTATACAAATATTTGCTTAGTACACCAATTTTTTGAATGAAACCAACTATAGATTTTCAAAGTTCTGAGAACACCAATTTCTGGACATACGACCAAAGTCAATTGTATCACATAACCAACTATTAACTTTTGACATCAAACCAACTACATATTTTAATTTTTGAACACACGATCAATTTTTTAACATCATATCATCCATTTTGAGTACACCAAATTTTTAAAAGAAGCCAGTTACATATTTCAAATAAATTTTGAACATTTTTTAAGTACACCATTTTTTTGAAGTAAACCAGCTGTGGATTTCAAACAAAATACAGTCTAAAGCCTGATCAGAAAGTAATCAACTACATATTTCAAGAAAACTAGTCTAAAGACTAATCAAACAACCATTTCAATTGGTCTCTACATACAAACTGATCTTCATTAGCATCAACTTGATCAAGCAACCATTTCTTTATACTCCAACAAACAAGCGTGCATATGCACCATCAGTAATCATTATCATTGAAATCAAATTAATATAAGTCAGACAGTGAATAAGACAATATGAAAACCATGCACCAAAATCAGACTAATATAAGTTAGGCACATTAATTACACAAGGCAATGAATAAGACAATATGAAAATCATGCACCAAAATCAGACTAATATAAGTCAGGCACATTAATTACACAAGGCAATGAATAAGACTATCCAAGGAAGCCAATGAAAAGAATGTGGTTGGTGTTTATACACACACTAATTCAATTCAAAAAGGTTCACAAACTATTCTATACACTAACATGAAGATCATAAAGAGCTAACCTTTTGTGTTGATCCAAATCAAACCAAATAGAGAGCTGGCAATGGAACAATTGCTATTATATACAAAAATAAATAATAAATAGTTGGTCATGAGAAAACACCAATACATACAGAATATATCAGATATCAAAACTGTAATGCTCATCCAAGTTACTTCTATTAAACTCTCAGAAATATATTGCACATCCAAGGTATAACTTATTAGCATATCTTACCTCAAAGTCAAATATTTTCAGCCATTTGTAGGTCTGTGACAAATGAAACAACCAAAGGGTGGAATCATACAAGAAAAAGGCAACATAACTAAGATAGTTATATAAGATCTTGAGACGATTAAAAAGATCCCACATGAATCACGTGTTTACCTTCACCTGCAGTGCCTTCATCCTCCTCTAAACTAACAAAATAGTTTGATCCAGATGTTTCGTCATCTATATAATGAGATATATATTTAATTTCCAAATGGAATACAAAAGATTAGAGAGAAGAATAATAAAAGGACTGTATACCTTTTTTTAGGCCATCTTTCAGCCAACTTTGGGCACACATCAAAGCTTCAACTATAGTTTCATTTAGTCTGCGACGGTGAGGGTCAATCACCCTACTTGATATGCTAAAGTCTGACTCTGAAGACATAGTTGATACTGGAATGGCTAGTAAATCCTTAGAAATAGCCTTTAGAGTAGGGTAAGACCCACCATTCATTTTCCACCATAATAAAACACCAAAATCTAAAGATAACGACACATTATCACACTCCAAGTACTTGTCTAGTTCAACTTTATAGTAACCTGATTGACTTTTCAACTCCTTCAGATAAGAGTCAAAGATGGGCATGTCATCATCACCATCATCTTGAGAGGATACCAGAGGAGTAGCAAGCGAATCAGATACATCATCAACTTCATCGTGTGCAATACTTCTTCCCTTATATTCACTTATCAGATCTATACAAGCATCACGAATTTCTTTCATGTGAAGTGCAGCTTCATCTTCATATATATTATCAAAATAGAAATGTATTATGTGCATTTTATATCTCAGGTCTAATACAACAACCACTCCCATTTATATACACACACACACACACACACACACACACATATATATATATATATATATATATATGTATATATATATATATATATATATATATGTAATTCCAATACTTCAAAAAATTCATCAACATCTCTGTAGCCATATTTTTAATTACTTGATTTGGACTGTTGAGCCAATTGGCCAAAGCATCTCAAATTTGGAAAATATTAGGAAAACACAAGTTGGCAGTTTTATAACTTGTCCCTGAAAACAACTACATAACTCTAAAAAACACCTTCAACTTTTCACATACTTCATAACAAAGTTTCCAATTTGATTCACTAGGTAGCACCTTGTAATTCCTGTCTCGTTGCTTTAATATATTGAATACCTCTTCGAATAACTTTGCAGTCCAAAGCATTATATATGTAGAGTTCCACCTTGTTGGACAATCAAGAGATAATTTTTTAGGAACACCCATCCTCAATTGTATAGAAGTTTCCTCAAACCTCTCCAACCTATTTGGAGTGGCAGTCCAATATGCCACACTCTCCCGAATATTCTCTACTCCTTTATGTACAACTAACCCATCTTTGACTATAATATTCAAAATATGAGCTACACACCTTATGTGGAGAAATCTACCAGATAGTAATGTCAATTTTGGGTGCAACTTATCCTTCACCAGTTTAATCATTGAGTCATTTGTTGTACAATTGTCAACAACAATGCGTGAGAGTTTAGTATCTATGTTACATTAAATCAAACAAGTCATCAACTCTTCACATAAGACCTCACTCGTATGAGGACATGGTATATATGCAAACCTCAATATATGACTCCGTAAGAACCAAGAGGGGTTGATATAGTGTGCAGTGACTACCATGTAACCTTTCATCTGATAGTTTACAATCCACATATCAGTGGTCACACTAAAATGGGAATCATTATCATCCAAACAGGCCCTCACCTTCTTCTTCTCACTATCATAGAGTTTCTTTAAATATGATTTTATAGTATTTCTAGTAGAACAATTAAAGAGGGGTTGAATCACATTTAGTAGGATGCATATGGAAGGATTACTTTTTAACCAACATACCAAAATATTAGTTTTTAAAATTTTAATAGCCAATGGCATGTTTCACAAAATATTTATCAGAACGTCACACTTAACAAATAAAGTGTCACTGTGGAGATACATTGCCCGTGCGGGACCAATGCATCCCAGCCACAGAGGTATTGCTCCCGTTCCATCATGGACACATTGCTTTAAAAATTTTCTTAGTGTGATACGATGTTACACTTGTATTTTTTATTTCATTTAATTTCTAAATGATCCTAAAATTATTATCAATTTAATTTATAATATAATATTTAAAAATAGAATACTAATGATAAAAGAAAACAATTCATTAATACATAGCTTATATAAATTTATATAATAGTACGTAAAAGTTATACATATAATTTCACAAAAAAAATATAATGTTTCATCAACTTAAAAATATATCTCGACGTTGTATAAATTACATGTATATCTTGTGTTAGTATGACGTTTCACATTTCTATCATTATCTAAACCCCGTTAATCCACAATATACCAGACTGTCACCAACCACAACTGTTCATTCTCCTTTCTAATTTTTTGAAAATTTTCTTCTCGTCTATTAGTCAAGCTAGGACGTGGTGGCAGCAAGACATGCACTCATGTTACTGGGGAGTTTCACAAAAGCCATGGCTACACGGTCGTTTCTCTTGGATCATTTGTTCATGTTTCCAAAGACCTCCTCCATAGTAGCGACGTGTAAAAGGTTTTAGTGAGGTCGAGGTGTTTGTTGCCCAACGGCGTGAGGACTGACATCTATCCGGTCACCTTGTGTCATGATGGTTTGTTTCCCGATTGGAAATCTAGCTCCATCTTTGGTTACGCCTAAATGTATGAAGATGGTTCAGCCAGGGATAAGCAACTCTATCTCTTTAAGGCCTAGAGGCGAGAAGAGGGTCGTGACAGGTAGAGGGGGCTTCATGCATGTGGCGTTAATGGTGGCCCCATCCGTCACCACGCTCACACCTTCTGGTTCTCCTCCCACTCACCTTCGGGACCTTGATGTCCTCCCTCAGCACTACCACTCTCTTAGGGGTGTAAACAGTGTAGGCACGGTGCGGGTCTGGCAACATCCATACCCATACCCATCTAATTTAGCCGGTCCGGTTCTGGTTCTAGACCTGCATAATATAAAATTTGGACCCGCACCATACCCATACCCACAATAATAGTGGGTATGCATGTATGCAGTTCTATAAAACATCATATTTTTTATGTAAGAGAAATGACTTTGTTCTATATATTTTAATACATCAAGATATTGTTATAATATATTATATTAACATGCGATATTTATATTAGATAATTCTATATTTTATACATTAGCATTAATTAAGTTAATTATTTACATATTTGTAGTCATTATCATATTGTTCACTTATGTAGAAAGTAATGTAATTTAGTAGACATTTGGATTTTAAGTTTACATATGATGTTCATTATTGTAACTAGAATAGTTAATTCTTAATTATATGACTAGTCTCAACCTTATTGTGGTTAGAGTAAGATATAATCTCAAGAATTATATTAGTTAGACTAGTAAAATATAATCTATATAACATATGATTTAAGTAGTTACTTATGTATAGCGGGTTCACGGGTCTAGCAAATCTGGGTTCAAGCATATCCATTATTGGACCCGCTTATATGCAGGCCAAGGGTATACGGGTCCAAGGATTAGCGGGTATAAAAAATAATACCCGTGGTGGGTTTTTTAAAAGTCCGTATTTACGGATCCGTGGGTCTACCCATACCCATTTACATGCCTACCCTCTCTCCTCCACAACTGTCACCTTGACCATGCTTGGCAATAGTGACAGTTTCGCACTACTAGATACTAGAACTGCCACATCCATTTTGAATTGGTTAGGTCATTGTCCACTTACCACTCGTGTGTGAGGCATGGTATTTTAGTAGTGCACTGTAGGGCACACAACACATTTTTAAAATACTTTAGTTTGATATTTCACTTTTCACCCTAAGAAACCTACTTTGCAAACAATCTCAAAATACATAATGATAGTAGCTGTGAAATTTTGAGACTCATTTTTAACACCAATTTATGAATAATCTTCTTTATACAATAATCTGATGTGAACACCCACTTTATAAATTCTCTTCTTTATATAAATATTTGCTCAGAATACCAATTTATGAATAATCTTCTTTATACAAATATCTGATGTGAACACCCACTTTATAAATAAACTTCTTCATACAAATATTTTCTTAGTACACCAATTTTTTGAATGAAATCAACTATAGATTACAAAAAGTTCTGAGAACACCAATTTTTTGGACATACAACCAAAATCAATTGTATCATGTAACCAACTATTAACTTTTGACATGAAACCAACTACATATTTTAATTTTTGAACACATCATCAATTTTTAAACACCATATCATTCATTTTGAGTACACCAAATTTTCAAAAGAAGCCAGTTACATATTTCAAATAAATTTTGAACATTTGTTAAGTACACCAATTTTTTGAAGTAAACTAGCTACTGATTTCAAACAAAATATAGTCTAAAGCTGATCAAAAAGTAATCAGCTACATATTTCAAGAAAACTAGTCTAAAGCTTAATCAAACAACCATTTCAATTCGTCTCTACATACAAATTGATCTTCATTAGCATCAACTTGATCATGCAACCATTTCTTTATACTCCATCAAACGGCCGTGTAGATGCACCATCATTAATCATTTTCACTGTAATCAAATTTATATAAATCAGTCAGGGAATAAGATAGTATGAAAATCATGCACCAATTAGACTAATATAAGTTAGGTACATTAATTACACAAGGCAGTGAATAAGACTATCCAACGAAGCCAACGAAAATAATGTGGTTGGTATTTATACACACACTAATTCAATTCAAATAGGTTCACAGACTATTCTATACACTAAAATGAAGATCATAAAGAGCTAACCTTTTGTGTTGATCCAAACTAAACCAAATATAGAGCTGGCAATGGAACAATTGCTATTATCTACAAAAATAAATCACAAATAGTTGGTCATGAGAAAACACCAATACATACAGAATATATCAGATATCAAAACTGTAATGCACATCCAAGGTACTTATATTAAACTCTCAGAAATATATTACGCATCCAAGGTATAACTTATAAGCATATCTTACCTCAAAGTCAAATATTTTCAGCCATCTGTAGGTCTGTGACAAATGAAACAACCAAAGGGTGGAAACATACAAGAAAAAGGTAACATAATTAAGATAGTTGTGGCATACGATTCACAAAATAAGATTAACTAATGCGAAAGCATATTATTAGCAGCGGAATTACTAAAAATCACTAAAAATTAAAACCATTTATCAAGAGATCCATTCACAGGAAAACTCTTTCATTCAGAACCAAAGTAAATCATTACATCCTGGTTCACTAGTACATCTCTTATACTATTTCTTCTCGAGAGTTACAACATTCACTACTCTATTTCAATTGTACATAGGTTGTATAAAAATCTCAAGGCATCAAGCCAAAATATCAGATCGAATTATCAAAAGCACTAACTCCTAGGACCTGCGAGTACAAAGACGACTCATAGGACTAACTATACAAGACCAGACAGCCAATGTCTCCACCTGATGGATCATTGTTGTCCTTGTGACAGCTGCTGCTCTTCCCCTGCAGAAGGGTTTCTTCCTTGATGTCTGCGTCTACCTAAAAATGTTGAATCCCACGGGGGTGAGACAATTATAAAAATTGCCCCAACAGGAGATATAACTCTCCACCAAAACATTATCATTGCAGTTTAAAAGAAATAAACTGAGCATTGGGATAATATAAAATAGTAGCAGATAAATCAACATCTATGTAGTTTAGAGCAATATTCTTATGCAAGTATTTCAATTATAACTTGATAAAGCAGCATGCCTATTATTCATTATGGATTAAAAGAACATAAGTACATTTATGTATCAAGGACATGCTAAGCGGTATAACATCAACCAGTGGTTCTCGTATTTCAATATTATGCAAATACGCTACACGTCTGATTATATTTTACAAACATAATTAAGCTCTGAGGAGATGAGGTATACCGCTCTTACTCCAACCGACCATTTCTAGAATCAAAATCAGTACCATAAATAGGTCAATGGAAGAGCCAGATTCCCATGACCTCCCACATTCTGGTCAGTACGGGACCACAAGCAGGACTGTGTTAACTTCTCAAATAGCTTTCCAGGGTATACTGGAACTTCGCTATAGAGTTACAACGTCAACTGCACTCTCATCGGCAATCGAGAGAATTAATGTTTATCTCCATCGAACCGACATTAAATATCATTGGGAGATTAATGATACATCCATCCCAACCATCGGGAGATTTATGATACATCTATCTCGACACATGAAGGATTGAGAGGTTTAATGTTTACCTTCTGTCAATCTCTGCACAAGGACGTAAGGATATTTTCGCTCATTTACCCCCACATATTCAGAATATGCGAACTCCATGAATTCTATAGGAAAACCTGTTTCACCATCACCAACTACTGATGATGATAAATATATGGTCAAATCACTACATGAACAGATTTCACTTGATTAATTAAGTACATTTTTATATTCTTTTAGCATCAGGCAAGTTCTCAAACATAACTTATTATGACAATACTATAAAGAAACATGTACTGATTTCATCAACTACTTAACCGTCTTTAAAAGGCATTGGGAATTCAGTCCCTTATTTTAATACTGGGAATTCTCATCCCTTCACAATTTCATCACCATAATTATATGGCTCTGGGTAATTAAACCCTTGATTCATCATTAAACATTGTTACCACTTTTTCAGGTAACTATCACCTTCAGGCCAACTGACCAAGGCAAACATGATACTTTGCTATTACAAGCATCACACATGGTACTTGAGGCCCATTAACTCTCTTGTTACCTCTTACCAGGCAACAAGGTATATTATGGCACACAAGGCCCAATCACAATAGTGAATTAAACATCATAGCTCATACCTGGTAATGATCATCATTTCAACATACCTGCATGGTTAGCACATATGATAACAGTGATATCAATTTCATATCAGTACCATGTTCAACAAATATGAATTCACTATTCATGGGTAACACCACTATTCTCTTACCAGGGTTAGGGTTTCCCATTTCATGTCATATGAGGATATTCATCCCATCAGCACATCAAAATTATGGTTTATCACCATAATGCCCAAAATTAGGGTTCATTAAACATTACATAGTATTACCCTGGATTTGAGCTTCACAACACACTAAACATCAGGGTTTCACAGGAAACCATCCTTAGTTAGGGTTTCACATCAATTTCACCCTAGAATAGGATTTACATTCAATAATCCACAATTAGGGTTTACTATTCATCCCAATTAGGGTTTCATGTTCCATTACCCATAACTAGGGTTTACTATTCATCCCTATTAGGATGTTGCATCATATTACCCTAAATTAGATTCACATATAACATCACCCTAGATTAGGGTTACATCCTTACCCTGGATTAGGGTTTCAATTATAATTGCCTTCAATCAGGGTTAGGGTTTAACAACCTTGTCAATTAGAGTTTATGGTCATGATTAGGGTTTCATGATCTCTTTACTTAAGGATCATACCCTTAATCACCACATGA
Source organism: Alisma plantago-aquatica (assembly GCA_963693085.1). NCBI lineage: Eukaryota > Viridiplantae > Streptophyta > Magnoliopsida > Alismatales > Alismataceae > Alisma > Alisma plantago-aquatica. The sequence continues at coordinate 104,724,888 of OY856413.1, read as the reverse complement.
ATCATACTCATATATGAATTCCATTCTATTATCCTCTCAACTTGATTAGGTTATATCAACCCTTAAATCAAGTACATACAACTATGATTGACATAGTGTACCAAGTCATTGTTCTTATAAGCAATTAGAGTTCATCCCCTTAATTGACACCAATCACTTAGGTACTATTAGGGTTTCAACCTTTGTACCTTCATTGATTACTATTACTAATAATCATTGGATTATTGGAACAATCATTACCTTTAATATCCAAATGATTGAACCACATTCAACCTCCATTTGGTTTCAAGGTTTCATTACCAAACAGTTTTGAAACAATTTAACACCAAACGGTTTTGAAAACCATTTGACCCCAAACGGTTTCAAGACCATTTGGTCTCAAACGGTCTCAAGACCGTTTGGGCCAAAAAAGTCCCAAAACCGCAAGGGCTCTTTAGGTCATTCATCAATCCAATGAAATGCAATTGCATCATTGAATTGACTATCGGTTATACAATTGAAGGATTCATCAATCAACACCATTAGATCTTTATCCAACAATCAAGGATCAACCACTAATCCTCCAAATGATCTCAAGACCGTTTGACCCAATTTGTCTTGAAATCGTTAGGACCAATCAATGCTTCTTCAATCAACTTGATTAGGGTTTCCAATTGCAGGATTGTACACACATTGAATCAATCAATTGGATCCATTGGATCATAATCCAACACCTACTTAGGTTCAGACCTCAAACGGTGAACAAAACCAAATGGTCAATATAACCAAACAGTTTGGAGTCCAAGTCACCAAACGGTTTGGTGAAACTGTTTGGACCAAAGATCCAAGACCGTTTGCTCTTGTTCTTAATTGAAGTGTGTGCTTATGAACAAGTTATCCTCTTCAACCTTTATACTCATGAAAACTACTGCCATTTCCATGGAAATTCCATGAATCATTCAAAGCTATTGCAAGAATAACAATTAAATCAATTGAATTGAGAAATCGATTTCAATGACAAAGATTAAGGGTTTAAGTTATATAACCCGCTTTCAATTAAGCTTCAAAGCTTCAAGCTCCATGGCTCCAATGGTGGATGAAGCTCTAACAACCTCCCAAGGTCCGTTCTCAAGCTTTTGGAGTGAAAGGATCGGCTAGGGTTGAAGATGGAGTGAAGAAAAGAAGGAATCATGCATTGTTTTATGATTTCCACCATGAAATCAAGAAGAACGAAGGTCAAGGACTTACCAACAGGTTGAGGGCGTCCTTCCTTCTGTTCCTAGCTCCCTTAGTTGATTTTTCAAGCAAGGAGAAGAAATGAATCTGAAAAAGTCCTTGGTTTGGGTGGTAAAGGGCTCTTTTATAAGAAAATCAATGAGAGAGAAAATGTTTTATAAAAATCATTTAATTCCAAAATTGTTGCCACCACTTCCCCCTTGTTTTCTTGCATGAAAAGGCAGCTCTATATCCACTGAGCTCCATTCCATTATCCATGAATTAAGGGAAAAGAAATTAAGCACCTTAACCCTTATAATAGTAATATCCATATTTGAGTGGAAATTCTTTTTCTTATAATAAGGTGAGTGGAGTTTTCACCTCCTTAGGATATTTCGTGGTCCTTGCAAAGCTCAAGAACGTCCACATATATCTGAATCCAACCATTTTAATTTTGGTTGAAGGCCCTTCAATTATTTTATTTATTTTTACATTAATTTGAACTAATGTTCCCATTATGCTTAAATCTTGATTATTTTAATATCAAGATTCTCTCTCCTTCAAAGAGATACAAATGAGATGCCACTCTCATTTTCTTTACTCCACATGATGCCAAGAAACATTAGGGACCTTTTTGAAGTGCTATCTTGCATATTGCGCCCTAAGTTTTGGGTAAATTGCACATTACACCTAAACTAGGTTTTCATGCACAAACATTGTTTTATCAGCTCTTTCTTGGTATTCAGGCTATCACAAGCCATACCTCTGCATCATCTTCACTTTCATGATGCTTCAAGACATGAGGAACATATTATCATGCACAATTTGAAATTAAACCCCTCAACTTGGGTAATTTGCACTTTAGTCCAAAACAATCAAAACATTGATTTCAACAATTTTCAAAAAGGACTAAAATTAAAATATAAGTTCCTCTTGAGCCTTAATTATCTTTCAAAGGATAAGAGCAAGCATGTAATTAATTTTATTAAGCAAAACACCTTGGGTTAAAACATAACCCAGGTCATGGATGTTACAAGTTATCCACCCCTTACAAGGATTTCGTCCCCGAAATCATCAACAAAACATCAAGAGAAAAGAGTAGGGTATTTCCTCCTCATTTCTTCCTCTAATTCCCATGTGGCTTCTTCAACACCACGGTGATTCCATAGGACTTTTACAAGACTAATGTCTTTCTTTTTCAAGTTCTTGAATTTTCTATCAAGAATCAACACAGGTCCTTCCACATAAGATATGTCATCATTTAGTTCCACCTCTACAAGTTGTAGAACTAACTCAGTGTTAGGATGACACTTCCTCAACATAGATATATGAAACACTGGGTGCAATCTATGCAACTCAGGTGATAACTCTAGCTTATAGGCTACCTTTCCCATCCTTTCAATGATTGGATAAGGCCCCATAAATCTAGGAGCTAACTTCCCTTTCTTTTCAAATCTCAGGATACCTTTCCAAGGTGAAACCTTGAGGTACACCCTATCTCCAATTTGGAATTCTAAGGGTCTATGACGCTTGTCAGCATAGGATTTCTGTCTATCCTGGGCAACTTTCAACTATTATTGTATGACTTTAATTTTCTCAGTTGTTTCCTGAACCAGCTCAGGACCCAAAAGTTGATATTCACCAGTTTCATACCAACATAGGGGAGATCTACAACGTCTACCATATAAAGCTTCATATGGTGCCATCTCAATATTGTGCTGATAGCTATTATTATAAGCAAACTCTATCAAGATTAGATGTAGATTCCAACTCCCCACAAACTGAAGGACACATGCTCTAAGAAAGTCCTACAAGGTTTGTATAGTCCTTTCAGATTGTCTATCTATCTAAGGATGAAAGGTTGTACTAAACCTCAACTCTGTGCCCAAAGCTTTATGAATTTGTTCCCAAAAATGACTCGTAAACTGAGGACCTCTATCAGAAACTATTGTAACTGGTACCCCATGCAACCGCACTATCTCATCTATGTAGATCTGTGTAAGCTTCTCAGCTGTATAGGTTGTTTTGACAGGTAAGAAATGTGTTGTCTTTGTCAACCTATCAACTATCACCCAAATGGAATCATGGATTTTGGCTGTTCTAGGCAAACCAACCACAAAATCCATAGTTACATGATCCCATTTCCACTGCAGTATAGGCAGAGGTTGCATTGTTCCTGCGGGCTTCTGATGTTTATCTTTAACCTGCTGACACACCAGACACCGCATAACAAACTCAGCAACATCCTTCTTTAAACCATGCCACCAATACATATCTTTTAAGTTATGATACATCTTGGTGCTTCCTGGATGCATAGCATACATAGAAGAATGAGCTTCTTCTAGAACTAACTTCCTTAAGTTATCAACATTAGGTACTACCATCCTATCATGGTAACATACTACCTGATCATCTGAATCATGGAAACCATTCCGTTTCTCACTACCATACTTTGACCTGATCTGTTGAATCATAGAATCAGTCTGCTGTGCTTCTTTAATCTGCTCTCTCAGAGTAGGTTTTATGTGCATCTCAACTAACAGCCCGACTAACAATGACACTTTAAGCTGTACATTGTCTTGCCTTAAGGAGATAAGCATATATCTCTTAGAGTACACTAATGAGTTTAGTTGTGCTTTATCTAAAGATGGTGTTGCTGATTTTCTACTTAGTGTATCAGCAACTACATTGGCCTTCCCTAGATGATAATCAATTGTACAATCGTAGTCCTTGATTAACTCCATCCAGCGGCGTTGCCTCATGTTTAGCTCATGCTAAGAAAAGATATACTTTAGGTTCTTATGGTATGTGAAAATATGGAATGTTTCTCCATAGAGATAATGTCTCCAAATCTTCAAAGCATGGACCACAACAGCTAGTTCTAGATCATGTGTAGGATAATTCTCCTCGTGTTTCTTAAGCTATCGAGAAGCAAAAGAAATCACTTGTTTATCCTGCATCAACACACATCCTAGACCGTTCTTAGATGCATCACAGAAGACTATGTACCCCTTTCCCTGCTCAGGTAACACCAACACAGGTGCACTTGTCAATCTTTCTTTCAGCATTTCGAAATATTATTGACACTTGTCATTCCAGACAAAAGGAATCTCCTTCCTGGTCAACTTGGTTAGGGGTAAAGCTATTGAACTGAAGTTCTTAATGAACGTCCTGTAATAGCATGCCAGTCCTAGGAAACTGCGTATCTCTGTCGGTGTCTTTGGTTGTTCCCATTGCAGGACAAATTCTACTTTCTTAGGATCAACACGAATACCTGAAGCAGATATTACGTGTCCAAGAAAAGAAGCTTTTGATAACTAGAACTCACATTTGCTAAACGTAGAATACAGCTTATGCTCTCTTAGCAAAGTCAAAGCTTGGCGAAGATGCTGCTCATGTTGTTGAGCATCTCTACTATATATCAGGATGTCATCTATAAAGACGACAACACATAGATCAAGAAAAGGTCAAAAGATTCTATTCATGAGTTCCATGAATGCAGTTGGTGCATTAGTTAGTCCAAATGACATAACTGTGAACTCATAGTGACCATATCTTGTCCTAAAGGCAGACTTAGGTATGTCACCCTCCTTAATATGCAACTGATGGTATCCCGATCTCAGATCTATCTTGGAAAAGATAGTTGCACCACACAACTGATCAAACAAGTCATCAATCCTAGGCAGAGGATACTTGTTCTTTAAAGTTACTTTATTCAACTGCCTATAGTCAATGCATAATCGCATAGACCTATCTTTCTTCTTAACAAAGAGGACCGAAGCACCCCATGGTGAAGTACTCAGTCGGATAAATCCCTTCTCAAGCAACTCTTGCAAATGTTTCTTAAGCTCTGCCATTTCAACAGGTGCCATTCTATACGGCGTTTGTTCTATTGGTTGCATTTTCGGGATTAGATTAATTTCAAAATCAATCTCTCGGGGTGGTGGAACACCAGTAAGTTCTTCAGGAAATACATTTTCAAATTCCCTGACTACCAAAACTTCAGAAAGATGAGGGCTATCCATTGTGGTATCAACCACATGGGATAAGAATGCAAAGCTTTTGGTATGCATGCCCATAGAGCAAGTCATATGATGATTGTAATGGGATACTTTGTAAATGATTTGAATAATAATAAAGGCAATTTCCGATCTATATGTTTAAACTGTTTCTGAGATGATAGTGTAACATGATAGATGTCTAAAGAATTGTTTTACTCAATGACGTATGCTTTTGGGTTGAGGACCTAAACGATGAGATCATATGGATGTTAAGAGTATACATTCTTGTTTGGTCCCTAGTCGGTTGTTATTATGGAAATAACCATAGACATCAATAACACTAAAGACTATATTGTGTATTGGATGATGACATAATCTCATTAGTCATGATATAGTGATATCAAACCAAGCACATAGGTACTTGTTAGAGAACAAGGTATCGGACAGACCCACCGTGAGAGTGATACATGGAACCATGACTTGGTAGTCACAGTCAGCTCTCACAGTGATGGTGGTGAGTGTGATTCTTAGACCTGAAATCACTACACTCAACACATGTCGTTGGGTACACTTTGACATCATCAAATGCAGTCCTGAAACATGGGTTGTTATAAAGGTGATGATTGGGTGGCTTTGACACATGGGGCTTTGAGGGGTGAGTGATAGATGTGGGATTTGTCCCTCCTGAGGGAGTTCGATGTCCTTGGCCACTTGATGAGTAGGATTGAGAAAGGCATGCACATACACGTGTGAATCAATATGTGATATTGATGTCACACACATCTCACCCAGTCTGCTATGAGATCAAGGAAATGAATGAATGTTGACATGATGACTGTTCCATGCCTCGAGTTCATTCAGGATATCAGTGACAAAGAAATTATACATTCACTGTAACACCATTCATGGATTGTAGGATTGAAAGTTGTTCTCCAACTTTCTATTTCACTTGGGTAGCACTGATGTGTGACTAGGCACCGCTCTTTGCTTGTGAAGTCATAAGTGTTATGGACTTTCACTGCCAACGTGAAATTGACATGCAGGGTCACACACATAGGATTTAACCTGGAATAGGAGTTTGTCCACAAACATGTTTAGATTGATTACTAAAGGAGTTTAGTAGTTCAATTAAACACTCAATCAATTGATATCTCAGTATCATAGTGTTCAAGGTGTTGGACTATTGATTAGAGTATCAGATTGATTGAAACTGTGATTGACTGATTCTGCACAATCTGCACTCCCAACCGATCGGCTCATGTGATGAACCGATCGGCTGAGCTTGGTGAACTGATCGGCTCAACTGGTGAATCGATCGACTCATGGAAAGGGTGAAACAATCCGTTCAAGTGTTGAAACGATCGGTTCAAGTCCAACCGAGCAAGTTGGGAAAGTAAGATTGGTGAGAAATTTTCTTTCGTTTCACTTGCCCAATTTGATTGGAACAAGGATTGGTATTTGATACCAATTCGAAACAAACGAAGAAAATTCAATCGGGAACTGATCAAGACCACGAACTGACCGGTTCAGTAGTGAACCGACCGTTTCATGGGTCCCAACCGATCAGTTGAGGTGTCAACCGACCGGCTTAGATCCCAACCGACCATTTCAGTTGTGAAATGATTGGTTTAGGTTACACAGTTGGTTGTTTTTGTGGAAAATCTCGAACCCTTCTACTCCTGCTTTAGTCCCGCATTGCCCGGGATAGAGAACCCTGTCCCATGACCTTCCTATATATATATGGGTATTGGGGGCTTCTCAAAGTACAACTTAGTGCAACCATTTTCTCTGTAAAGTTGTCGTTCTCTCTAGTTTTGGTAACCAAGAGAGCGCGAGCAAGTGCTACCCGCTAAGGGAGGCACAATAAGGGAAAGACAACTGCAGAAAGCGACAAGTGGCAGGATAGTGTGTCGGCGACTAGTACACTGACAGGAGGGTGCGACTCCTTCTGATTCCTTGTGGGACAAGGAGATCAGAGTTCCAGGCAGTTCGTGTGGATGACTGTAGAGGCGGGAGACCTCTGTTGCTCGGAGGACAACTATCAATCCCGACAGTCCGGGTGAGACCAGGAGTCTTCAGTCCTAGTGCGACCAGGAGCTGCACAGACACCGTCCAAGACCGGAGGTGAAGACCATGCAAGTCACGAGGTATTGTCACCGAGCAAGCCTCGGAACAAGGTATGCATCGACAAACCATCCTTCCTATTGTATAGACGTTGACGTGATTCCTTTTGTTCTTGGTTTTGGGGAGAATTTTTTTTTTTGTTTCCGCTGCTTCTCTGCCTCCCTTAAAACCCAACAGTGGTATCAGAGCCACGTCAACTGGTCTATATTTTAGGATTATCGATATGATCGATTTTGGTTTGTCGCCTTTATTTATTGCATACGATGCGAATAAAATTGGCTTTATGCATGTCCAATCCACAAATCCCAAATATACATATATGATATGTAATATTAATGCACTCGATACATGTCTCCCTTAAACGAGTTTTGTGGTGGATGTGTAGCATGATTATGGCCTATAAACCCTATATCTGTGTGTGGTTGTATGTGGTTGTTTGCATCTCGGTCTGCGCACTGATTCCCTTTCTTCTATTCCTCATGTAACTCGAAATAATTTGAGATTTCTTTTCTAACCTTTGCTCCCCCAAATGTAACTCAGGGTTTCACAATTCAATTGTAAACATGTTAGATTTTATTTCTTATTATGTCAAAGAACGGAGGACGACCTGAGACGATCGGTTCAAGACGTGAACCGATCGGTTGATGTTCCAGACGACCGGTTCAAGGAGCGAGTCGAGCGGGTGGTGATATGAGGAGATGCACGACGACCGGTGAACCGATCGGCTGGAGGCACTAGTCGATCGGCTGGTGGAACCCGAACGACCAACTTGATGGCAAGCCGATTAGTCATGAAGATGAGCTGATCAAACCCAGAAAGGCAGGCACATATTTCATCTTGTATAGGTTACATGTGATGTAGACCTAGATGACCGTGATTCCTCTTGGCTCGAGGAATCACAATAGGATGGCCATAATCATTGCTTTTATTGTTTTGCATGTTTTCTATAGGATATAGCATGTATATGATACATACTATATATTGTGGTGATTGGATATGTATATGTATATAAAAACCAAATCCCTCATTAAATATTAAAGCTTTAGATGCCTTCCAAATGCAACACACATGAAAAGCTTGATCGACCAAGTGTGGGCACGCCCTAGCGTGGTGCACCGTCTATCTCATGGAAGCGTGAAGGATGAATGTGTGGGTCTGCCCTAGCAGGGTGCATATTCATCGTGTTGGCTTTGGGTCGGACTTAACAAGGTGATCTAGATGGGATCTAGTACCTTGAGGCATGGATATGATCATGGCAAAGAGTTGCATATGACATCTTTCAAGAGTTGCATATGATGCAATTGGCAAGAGTTGCCTACCTGGGAGATCTGAGTAGTGGGTGACAGCCCTAGCTGGTCCATGGCTTAGAGGATTTCAAGATCTTGACCCACTAGAAGATTGTGCACTGCAATCTTCCGAATTGATGGTGAGGGCTGTCAATTTGAGTCAAAATAGTGAGAGCAGTAATTAATTAAAGGCCTAATTAACTATCGTCAAATTTTATTCAAATAAAATCAAAAGGAGTTTTGACAAATGCAATTTTCTCTTGTAGAATGGCAAAAGAATCATCTTTTAAAATGGGCAAATTAATTGAGAACAAATTCCATAACTGGTTGAGGACTGTGAGAAGTGTTCTGCACAATCCAGATATACCAGGAACCTTTGAATCCACTCTATGTATGCTTAATGCATTGATGAAGAAGAAAGAAATTTCTTTGATAGAGATCAATGGAACGAAAGGTAAGGGAGAGAAGGGTTCTCTCGCCAAACCAATTTCTTCTACATGGAGAGGATGGAAGGAACGATGGAAGAATAAGTCAGAGATAGAGATCTCTACTTCTAGTGTATACGTGATAGATATTAACTTTACTACTTCTTCGTCATGGGTTCTTGATACTGGATGTGGATCTCACATTTGTTCAAATGTGAAGGATCTTAAGAAAAGTAGGCCTTTGGGGAAAGGCGAGGTTGAACTATGTGTTGCCAATGGGGCAAGAGTTGCCTCCAGTGCCGTAGGAACCTATGAGTTAAATCTACCAAGTGGGATAATAATAGAGTTGAAGAATTGCTATTATGTACCTGCCATAAATAGGAATATCATTTCCGTATCTTGTTTGGACAAAGATGGATTTGAATTTCTTATTAAGAATGGAAAATGTTCTGTTTCTAAAGATGGGATCTTTTATGGCAGTGCCCCAATGTCTTATGGTTTATAATTGATAGATCTAGAGATAAGTGTATACAACGTAAACACGAAAAGGCAAAAACTCAACAACTCAAACAAAACATATCTTTGGCATTGTCGTCTAGGGCACATAAATGAGAAGTACATTTCTAGACTCCATAAAGATGGTTATCTAGACGTTTTTTGTAACATCCCTGACCTGGGTTATGAAGTAACCCTAGGTGTTTTGCATAATGAGAGTAATTATATGCATGCTTTTGTCTTTGAAAGGTAATTATGGCTCAAGAGGAATTTATATTACAATTTTAATCCTTTTTGAATATTGCTGAAATCAATATTTTGCCTATTTTGGACTAAAGTGCAAATTACCCAAGTTGAGGGGTCTAATTGCAAAATGTGCATTATGATATGTTCCTCATGTGTTAAGGCATCATGGGAATGAATATAATGCATAGGTATGGCTTGTGGTAGCCTGAATCCCAAGAAAAAGCTGATACAGCAATGTTTGTGCATGAAAAACCTAGTTTTGGTGTAATGTGTAATTTACCCAAAACCTAGGGTGCAATATGTAAATTAACACTTCAATAAGGTCCCTAATGTTTCTTGGCATCATTTGGAGCAAAGAAAATAAGAGGGGCGCCTCATTTGATTTAAGTTGAAGGAGAGAGAATCTTGATATTAAAATAATCAAGATTTAAGCATAATGGATATATTAATGCAAAAATAAATAAAATAATTCTAGGGCCTTGACACGCTTTTTACGTACGTAGAAACGCAAGTGTATGCGTCAATGTAATATAGGCCTTTGTGAGGCCCGAGTCGAACTCAGGGACACTGAATTATCAGAGACTACTACTAACTACTCGCAATCAGCTAGACCGATTAAAAAGTTGGAAGTTGTTGAAAAATTAAAAGAAAATGAAATAAAACAAAAGAATCGATTAAAGGTTTAGTTTTAATCAATTCAAGCGGGAATCTTTAAGATTGTGGTTTCACCGCGGGTTCTTATTGTATGTATTTCTATTTGGTCACTCAGATTTATCTTTCTATCCGGGTAGTGGCCTGAAATCAGAATTGCCCACTGTCGTGGTACAATTCACTACCTATGTCTAGGTCGGTTCCACCATCGTAGCAACCTATACCCTAAACTAGGTGCATTAGAGTTGATCTCTCAGTATCCACCATTAACCTTACACCACCTTGTTCAAGGGATTTGTCAATTAATGTAAATTCCGTCTCTTTTCAACCATTAATTCTTCTTTCAAAGTAATTAAGGGCATTAGATTATTATTATGGTGATCAAGCATAACAATATAATTGAGAAAACGAAATTATACCACGGATTTATGAGACAAATGATGAATTACTGTGATAAAATTTTCATACAATGATTTCCCGGGCTACTCCTGGTCCTAAAGACAAAGCGGATTAGCCCCGCATGTTCATCTCAAAGTAAAACATGGTAGAGAAAAGGAGAAACATGAGAAAAACGTGATTGAGTGGTGAAACCCCTGAACGAAGAAGATCCAAGTGCTCCTTGGCATAGAATTCGTGTTATCCCGCCTTTTAGTGGTGGAAAACGTCTTTTTCGGCATCCAGAACGACTGGGGCATGCTTCTGGGCTCCGTTCTTCTCTCCACACCTTCTCGGGACGTGTGCAGCGGCTAATGACTTGATGGATTGCTCTTGGCCACCGTCATTAGGTATAATCACCGAGTTAGGTCGCCAAAATATCATAGCCGTCAGATTTAGTTCGATCTCAAACAAACTTGTATCTAACGGTGTCGATACCATCGACGCGGGTCGATGGTATCGACCTTGCGCGATATCGGCAATTCTCCTTTCTCTTCGTTGCTGCGCCTGATGCCATTTCGATACCATCGACGCGGGTCAATGGTATCGACAACCCTGTGGCGATAGTTTTGTCCTTTTGTGTCACTGCAGCTCCACTTGTCGATGGTATTGACATATGCGTCGATAGTATCGACTCTCTTCTCACTAGCAACCTGATGGTAAATCGATACCATCGACTCTCCTGTCGCTAGTATCGACTTTCTTCTGCTCCTTGCGGCTGGGCACTTGTGGTTGTGTCGATGGTATCGACCGCTGTCAATAGTATCGACCGCAACAGATACTTGTTTTTCCTAAAATTGCAACACAAAACCACATAAGCCGAAACAAAACATATTCTTGTAATAATTTATGCTCAAAATAATGAAATAAGGGAGATTTGACATAGAGAAAGATCATAGACCAAAGTAGATGAATTATGCAATATTAACCACCAAAATGACTAACAAATGCATAAAACACAAATAAAACAAGTCTATAAATGTGACTCAAAATCATCACATCAAACTCCCCTAAGCTTGAACATTGCTCACCCTCGAGCAACTAAACCTTAGAATAGAATTTCCAGAGTCAACTAAAGAACAAAACATCACAACAAACATCACCATATGACCCCCACCGGACATTCACATTCCGACCCTCACTAACCATGGAATGATAATTACCCTAAAGGCGACAGTGATCATCCATAAAAGATATCTACCTCATAATTGATGAACACTATCATATAAGGCAATTAACATAATAAAATTCACCGGTCTAGGCTCGGTGCATCTTGTGATCTCCTATACTATGTTGCTCGCCCTAACTACCATCTACATGGAAACAGTTCTCTTGATATTCACAAGTGAGGAGAAAATCACGGTGCCTACCAATTCGAGCAACGGGTGGATGAAATGGGTGGCTCATGGAAGAAATGGAAGCATTATACGGTTTCAACATGCATAAAACAAAAATGCCCTAAATGATGCATTTGCACATGAACATGCCCTAATGCCTAAGATTGGGTGGAATGATGCATGCACTAACATCCCGTCTCAAAATGAGATGGAATATCTAACTGAGCTACATTGTGTACTTACTCATCTTAAAATGCGAGTGAGACTATGTTCCTTTCTCCTTCTTATTCTACTTGCTTCTCAATACTTTCTCTTGTTCTTTCATTTTTCATTTTTTTCTTTCTCTTATTTTTTTTCAGGCCCTTATATCCACAAATGACAATGAATAATTTGTTGGGCTCACTTTTTCTGCATAGCTCAAATATTTGAATTATTTAGAAGGTATGGAATAAGTTAATCACCGTTACAGAAGAAATAAGATACATGATGTACTCTATGCATAAAAATTATGAATGTAGCTAAATGACACGCACCTAAGGATAATGTGCATGTATAACTATTCTAATTTTTTTTATTTTCATGCAAAACATGTGAAAGTGGTTGCAATGCAAGACCTATCTACATGAGATGCAATCAAAAAGATTAAAACCGTAATGAACTTCCAATTCTTATGGTGGATTGTGAAAAACAATGAGGTGGAAAGATCACAAGACTAATTGACTGAACCTTTGAAAATTATTATGTGTCCCTCCCTACTGACCTGTGTAGTAGTTAAGAGGTTTCTCTCTAATACTTCAAATTAGAGTCTCATTATCATTTGGTCAGTTTAGGCTCACTCAACCAAATCCGTCCACTTTTCATGAATCATTAGGAATGTATAGTTGTGATTTTTCTGTTTTAGAGTTGGCAAAACCAATCATTTTCTTAAGTTATGTGCTCAAAGTTGAACAACACAAGCTTGCGAACACTTTTTTTTTAATTTTCCCTTAATTCCCATGTACAAGCAATTGAGATGACACAAGACTTAAGACATCAACAATTACACTAGATAGAATGTGGATCCTACAAACAAACTAAGATTGCAAAAACTAAATGACAAGAAACAAAACAATAAAAACTAAAAAGTAAGAAAACTAAAGGATAGAGTTGTTCCAATACCCCCCCAAGCTTGAAATCGACTATGGCATCATAGTCAAAAACAATCTTAAAGGTTGGAACAGAGGTACCGATCACTCTTCTGGCGGAGGCGGGTACTGCGGGGCCGTGGGGTCCCAGGATGGGTACTGTCCCTGAAAGCTCGGATCAAACTGGGGCATGGGTGGAGGTTGTGGATACCCCCCAAAGTAGTTCTGGCTCCAGTAGTGATCATAGAAGGGCTACTGCTGCATCTCCATCCTATGCAACCTATCATGAATCTACTGTTGGTTGTCGAGGAGGAGGCGCTCATTTTCAAAGATAGCCCTCTGATTGTCAAGTAATCGGTGCGTCGTGTCCTGAATACCGGTGTACACTGTTGTATGGTGCTGCTGCGTCTGCTGTATATCCTGCAGTATGGCATACATTCATTGCATTGAGTAGACATCCTCACTTGGTTGCGAGGGCGGTGGTGGTGGCGGAGGCTGCTAAGATGAAGATGCACCTGAATGCATGCGAGGACGCTTCCTAGGTGCCACTCGTGCACGAAGAGGAGTGCATGCCTCCTCTTCCTCTTCAGCCTCGTCGTCATCGTTGTTGTTGTCATCGTTGCCGCCGTCTTCATCGGAGTCAACAATGGCTATGATTGGCCATCAGAAATGTTGAGCCCCTTCGATGTGGAAGACAGGGTCGGGAAGTGAGCATTCTTGATATGCGTGGTTTACATGGCAGTGAGCATAAGGTAAACCATCCCGAAGCAAGATAAGGTTTGATCGGTGAAGATGTTGCAAATTGACCTTGCTTCTGTTGGAGAGAGTAGTCAAGGTTGAGAAGTTCAGCCCAAGATAGTGGGACAGCGGTGTGATGAGTCCTCCAAAATGAATTGGAGCCTTCCACGTACTCCGCTTTACTGCCAACACCCACTGTAGAAAGAATGATCCCCAGTTGCACTCTTGGCGCTTCAGTAACTTATGCAAGAAAAATAGGTCCGTCTCCTGGAATTTTCTAAGAGACAGATCACCCCTAGCAAATAGGGTGGAATACAACATCCGATGAAGAATCCACATGAACGGATGCTCGAAGTCTGCTACCACTACGTTGTGGTAGCTCACAGATTTGTCCGGAGGCACCGTCACAAGCTCGGAAAAGATGGCTTCGTAGTCAGTCCGGTTGTTTGGCCGTCGGTAGTTATTCCGCCCATGATTCCAGTTGTAGATCTCATTGAACTTGCGGAGTGTGAGATTGTAGTCATTTTTGTATAGCTGGAAAGACACACGACCCTTTATCCACTCGCGATTTGTGGTGATGATGTCATTGGGCACGACGCAGACGTCCAGTGACACCATGAATTCCGCCACCAGCTCCTTGTATGTAGGCCAGTCACCAAAGAACGGCTGGCCATCAGCATGGTATTCCATCTCATCGGGTGTCCTTCCCGTGTGTCTCGCCTGCCCCTTTAGAACGTAGGCCAGATTTGCCTCGAACCCCAAGTTGTGGATCATCTCCCACTCAACATAGCGGGTCGGCTCAATTTTCCTCTTCATGATCTCCTCGTAGATCTTCTTGACCTCCGTAGACGGATGAACAATCTGTGGGCGTGGAATCGATGCAGTCGGTGGAGGCACGAACTCCGGAATGTCCATCGGGTTGGCGCGTGAAGAAGACACACCGGCAACATGCACCATGATTGCGGAAGAAAAAGAAGTAGAATAGAAGGAGGAGCTTGGAAAGATCGGAGAAGGAAATCTCCGCTCGATGAAGGACGTGCTCCTAGATGCTCGGAGTTGGGCTCAGATTGCTCTGGAGGATGCACGGCACACGTAGAGGAAGAACTCGTTGAAGGTGTGACGTCATATGACGACAAACCCTCCCTTATATAACTGACGCCGGCGTTGCTGCGTGCCTGTCGATACCATCGACGCGGGTCGATGGTATCGACACGCGTAGCACAATCCGTACTGCCGCTGGTATCGACGGTCGTCGATGGCTGGATGTGGGGGCCCAGATCGATGACGTGTCAATACTATCGACGTGTGTCGATGGTATCGACCCGTCCCACGGATCGACTTCCTAGATGCAGCGATCGCAGTTGATCTCCTCTCATGGATCGGTGGCGTGGCGCGTTGATACTATCGACGTAAGTCGATAGTATCAACTTCCGTTTAGGGCAACACCCTCGCGAGGCCCGGCCGCCGCCTTCTGCCTGTAACTGTGTCGATACCATCGACAGGCCCATCGGTGGTATCGACTTTACTGAGACGATTTCTTATGAATATCTCCAGAGATCTCACGAGTATCGACACCTATGTCGATACTATCGACCTCTGCTTGCGATTAGCCTGTTGGTATGTCGATACCATCGACGAGGCCGTCGATGGTATCGACGCAGAGCGATTTCTGCAGTCGCCAACCTGTACCCATGTCGATACCATCGACACAAGGGTTGATGGTATCGACTATGCCTCAGTCCTGCACATTGCACAAATGATCACGGTACCTTTTTTACACAAAAAAAACAAAGTCAAAACAAACCAAACTACGAATGTGAAAGAAACTAAACTATACTACCGATGGCTGGGTTGCCTCCCAACAAGCGCCCTTATTTAACGTCTTAGGCTAGATGACATGAAGCTCGTCATACATCTGGAAGTGCAATGAGTTTGACCTCATTCACTTTCCTCGTGTAATCTTCACCATAGTACAATTTCAACCGTTGTCCATTGACCAGAAAGGTTGTCTCGCCATCGCGCACCATGATTGCGCCATGTGGTCTGACCTCCTCTACGGTGAATGGTCCACTCCATCTGGATTTCAACTTCCCGGGATGCATCTTCAGCCTAGAGTTGAACAATAGGACACAGTCTCCTTTCTTGAAAATGCACATTTGAATATGGCGATCATGAATCAACTTTGTGCACTCCTTGTAGATCTGCGAACTTTCATATGCATTCATTTGCAACTCATCGAGTTCATTGAGTTCAAGTAACCTCTTCTTTCCCGCTTCATCATAACTCAGATTTAGCTTCCTCAGCGCCCAATGCGCTTTATGCTCCAGTTCCACCGATAAGTGGCAGGCCCGACCATATTCCAACCTAAAAGGCGTAGTGCCTATAGGTGTCTTATATGCCGTCCTGTATGCCCACAAAGCATCTGGTAGTAGGGTACTCCAATTCTTTCTCGTGGAAGCCACAATACGCTCCAAGATCTTCTTAATCTCCCGGTTGGAGACCTCCACTTGTCCTTGAGTTTGTGGGTGGTATGGGGTACCAATGTTGTGTTTGACCCCATATTTTCTCAACAGTGCCGCAAACTTCTGATTACGGAAGTGTGTACCCCCATCACTTATGATCATTCTTGGTACACCAAACCTGCAGAAAATATATTCTTTTATAAACCTACACACTACAGCGGAATCATTAATCCTTGTGGGTATTGCCTCTACCCACTTCGATGCATAATCAACAGCCAAAAGAATGTACAAATTAGAATTTGAGGACACAAAGGGTCCCATAAAATCTATGCCCCATAAGTCGAATACCTCAACCTCCTAGAATACATTAAGGGGCATCTCTTTTCTTTTCGAAATGTTACCCGCCCTTTGGCAGGAATCACATTGCCGCACAAACTCATAAGCATCCCTGAACAAGGTAGGCCAATATAGGCCACTTTCAAGCACTTTTGCTGCAGTGCGAGAACTAGCATGGTGGCCCCCTGTCGGTAGTGTGTGACAATGACTAAGAACACTTTCGTATTCCTCCTCAGGTACACACCTGCGTAAGACACCATCCCTGCATTGCTTCAAAAGAATAGTGTCATCCCAGAAATAATAACGTAAAGAATGAAAAAATTTCTTCTTCTCTTGGTACGTCCAATCATCTAGGATGATTTTGCAAGCAAGATAGTTAACAATGTAAGAAAATCACGGGTCTTTCGATTTCACTTTCAAAAGTTGTTCATCCGGAAATGTCTCGGTAATGAATATGTGTAAATCCTTTTCATCTACCCTCTCCAACCTAGACAAATGGTCCGCGACCACATTTTCAATGCCCGCCTTATCCTTGATTTCAATATCAAATTCCTGTAAAAGCAAGATCCACCTAATCAATCTTGGTTTGGCATCCTTTTTCTCCATCAAATACTTAATGACGGCGTGGTCCATCCATACCACGACTTTTGAGCCAACAAGATATTACCGAAAATTTTCAAACGCAAACACAATGGCGAGCAGTTCTTTTTCGGTTGTCATGTAATTTAGTTGGGCGTCACTCAAAGTTTTAGATGCATAAAAAATCACAGCGGGTTTATTGTCCACCCGCTGTCCCAAGACAGCCCCAACCGCGAAATCGGATGCATCACACATGAGTTCAAACGACTTGGTCCAATCCGAACTGGTGCGGAAATCAGTTTTTCCTTAAGCACGTTGAACACATGTAGACATTTTTCATTAAAGTAAAAAACAACATCCTTTTCTAACAGCTCAGATAAAGGTTTGGCGATTTTAGAAAAATCTTTTATAAAACGACGACAGAAACCGGCGTGACCTAAGAAACTCCGTACCCCTTTAACCGAATTCGGTGGGGGCAATTTGGAAATCACTTCGATTTTTACCGGGTCTACCTCCAAACCTTTGCTAGACACTTTATGTCCTAGAACTATTCCTTCGCTCACCATCATGTGGCATTTCTCCCAATTGAGGACCAAATGTGTGTCCTCACAACGTTGCATAACCTTATCCAGATTGTAAAGACACTCATCAAAGGAGGCACCATAAATCGAGAAATCATCCATAAAAACCTCTAGACAACGTTCAACCATATCGGAAAAAATGGCGAGCATGCAATGTTGAAAGGTCGCCGGTGCATTACATAACCCAAAAGGCATACGACGGTACACAAACGTTCCATAAGGACAAGTGAAGGTGGACTTCTCTTGGTCCTTAGGATCAATTGAAATCTGATTGTACCCCGAATAACCATCAAGAAAACAAAAATGTGATCGGCCGGCTAAACGCTCTAAAATCTGGTCAATAAATGGAAGAGGGAAATGATCCTTAAGCGTAGCGGCATTCAATCGACGATAATATATGCAAACACGCCACCCGATTACCAAGCGGGTCATGACAAGTTCATTTAGAAGATTATGGGTAACAGTGATTCCCCCCTTTTTAGGGACTACCTGCGTAGGACTCACCCACGTCGAGTCAGAAATAGCATAGATGATACCTGTAGAAAGGAGCTTAATCACCTCCTTCTTGACGACCTCCATCATGTTGGGATTTAATCAACGTTGTGGCTGAATCACCGACTTAGCTCCCTCCTCGAGCCAAATCTTGTGTTGGCACAATGTAGGGGAGATCCCCTTGATATCTGCAACCAACCACCCGAATGCTCCTCGGTGGTTCTTCAACACAATAAGCAGCTGGTCCTCCTCCTCGGCACTCAGATAAGTCGATATAATCACAGGCAGCTTTTCTTCCTCAGCCAAAAATGCATACTTCAAGTGTGGTGGCAACGACTTCAATTCCAAATCGGGCGGGCTGATTAAGGACGAATGAAGTGGTGGTGGGAGTTCACCAAGGTCTTCATAGTACCTAGCATAGAAGCACGACAACACCTGAAGCATCTTGGCACACTCCTGCAGTGACTTGCTTCTCATCCAATCATGTCTGATATTGACCAAACAGGCTTCAAGTGGTAATTCTGGATAAGCATCAAAAACCAAACTCGTTCTAGCCTCATCTTCAGTAGAAGGGGGGGTGTCCTCCTCTTCATCATTAGGAAAACCTACATCTTTGGTCAGGGACACCACCTTGGTCTGCTCCATAATGTCTACAGCCAATGTCCCTTTCTCCACCTTAGTCATTACATGAGCCATATCTAAAAATGGCTTCCCTAGACAAAGTGAGATATTGTGATTAAAATGCTTTACCATGTGGCATTGCTCTTTAGCTTTAGATGACATGGTGCTGGAAGGCATGACCATCTCGAACTGATCATCGGAGATACCCAAGGTCAAACGACCTCTCCCCATCTCAAGTATCATGTCAGCTGTAGCTTGGAAGGGTCGTCCGAGTAGTAAATCATTGCCTTGTTCATCTTGCATCTCCATGACGACAAAATCTGCTAGAAATACAAATCAATCTACTTTCACTAGCACGTATTCACAAATACCATATGGCTTTACC
The DNA here is from genome assembly GCA_963693085.1 of Alisma plantago-aquatica. Taxonomy (NCBI): domain Eukaryota; kingdom Viridiplantae; phylum Streptophyta; class Magnoliopsida; order Alismatales; family Alismataceae; genus Alisma; species Alisma plantago-aquatica. Next base: position 104,705,376 of record OY856413.1, on the reverse strand, counting down.
ACAGAATTATCCGCCAATTGGATTGTCATGTTGCTCGGCCTTGACTCTTTTAATCCCAGTTTCTTGAATGTAGAAAGGGGCATCAAGTTCATGCTTGCCCAAGAGTCACATAGTGCTTCGCCAAACTTCACCATTCCAATGTAACATGAGATGTTGAAGCATCCCAAATCATGCCTCTTTGGTGGCAATGTGCCCATGATGAAGGCACTCACCTTCTCCTTAAGCACTACAACCTCCGTGTCTGGGATTTTCCTTTTCTTGGTAATGATGTCTTTCAAAAACTTTCCATAGGATGGGATTTGCTCTATTGCTTCCAATAATGGGATGTTGACTGAAAGCTTTCTGAAACTTTCTAGAAACTTTTTAAATTGGGCGTCCACTTTCCTTTCTTTTGCACTATTTGGATATGGGACCGGGACATCCGGTGCCCTTTGATGCGGTGGAACATAAGGTGTCCTTTTCTGCATCTCCTCCTCATCTGCAATAGGGTCTTCAGTAGCATCCACTGCTATATCCGCAACTGGTTCTATGACCGGTATGGACAGCTCCTCAGTGGCCTCACCTTCAATTTCTTCTTGGGGTTTTCTTGGTTCATCGGCTCTGGGGTTTAACAGCTTCTTGCCACTCCTTAGCAAGATGGCCTTCGCCTGTTGGTTTCCTCTTGGAATATTTGTGTTACCCGAAAAACCTTGATGCGCCGGATTCTTCAGATTCGCTATCTCAGCTGCCATTTACGCCATGGACGTCTCTATTGTCCTCATCTGAGCCCCATAGCTCTCCAGTGTCTGACCGAACTGATTCATGAATTCCCCCTATTGCTTTATCTACTGGCCAAAAGTAGTCATTAATTCTTGGTTTTGCTTTATCACTTGGTTGAGCAATTCCGTGCTCTTGTCCTCCGCTACCGGCTGGGGTTTTGCATCGAGATCCTGCAGGAAGTTGTTTGGATCCTTCCAGGAGAACTTCTTGTCCTTCCTCCATGAGTAATAATTATTTCTGTAGCCTTGCTGCTGCCTCATGAACTTGACTTGAGCCTCATCCTCAGACTCAGTATCTTCCTTTGCAAGCAGTTTCTTCGCGAGAAGGTCCATCTTCTCATTCAACTCCTTGATTGCTTTAGACTCCCCTGCTACTCGAACATGCTCAACGGCATCCCTGTCGCCCCAAGATTGCTTCTTGGCCATGTTCTTAAGGATTTCCCAACACGTCGTGTCTGTGTTGTTCAAGAAGAATCCTGAGCCTGTGGAATTGAGGTTACTTCTATCATGCTCAGAGAGAGCAAAATAGAAGATTTTGACCTGTGTCTCATTGTCAAGCCCGTGATGCGGGCACCGCCTAAGCATGATATGAAACCTTTCCCAGGTCTCAGAGTAGGTCTCTCCTGCTTTCTGAGTGAAGTTGTGGATCTTCCTGATCATGTCATTGGTCTTCTCAGGCGGGAAGAACCTTTCAAAGAAAACCTCCACCATGTGGTTCCAGGATTCCACATATTCATCGTCCAGGTTGTGCAACCACTCTCGTGCATTTCCCGCTAGAGAACTTGGGAAGAGCTTCAAGTAGAGAGTATCTTGTGGAAATCTGTCTATTTTTATCATATCACAATTCTCCACAAATTGACTTATATGTGTGACTGGGTCTTCATTCTTGATCCCATGGAATGCATTCGATTTCACCAAGTTGATTAACGCATGATCAATCTTGTATGTCAGAATATTGATAGCCTGCTTCTTGATCGGCCCCTTTGAAGCAGATGAAGAAGAAGCCTTGATCTTCTCCCATATTGTCTGTGGCTCTGCCATCTCTTCCTGTTCGGATTCTGAGTCTATTTCTTCCAGATGGTCTTGATTGAAATCCTCCTCGTCTTCCGGTCCCTGCAATGGAACCTCTGGTGCGTGGCACGTGTAGTCGGTGCTACGTGTCTGCACTGTACACAGTACCTGCAAAGTGAAAATTCAAGTTCAGTACCGTGCTTGACGATTACAAAAAATAGAAAATAGACTATGAATTTCTAGAAATGATTTAAAACTAATAAAAAAAAAACTGGCCTAGAGTGGCCGCTTGCAGCACTCGTAGTGTCGACAACTGTCGTGTCCCCGACAACGGCGCCAAAAACTTGACACGCTTTTTACGTGCGTAGAAACGCAAGTGTACGTGTCAATGTAATATAGGCCTTTGTGAGGCTCGAGTCAAACTTAGGGACACTGAATTATCGGAGACTACTACTAACTACTCACAATCAGCTAGACCGATTAAAAAGTTGGAAGTTGTTGAAAAATTAAAAGAAAATGAAATAAAACAAAACAATCGATTAAAGGTTTAGTTTTAATCAATTCAAGTGGGAATCTTTAGGATTGCGGTTTCACCGCGGGTTCTCATTGTATGAATTTCTATTTCATCACTCAGATTTATCTCTCTATCCGGGTAGTGGTCTGAAATCAGAATTTCCCACTGTCGTTGTACAATTCACTACCTATTTCTAGGTCGGTTCCACCGTCGTAGCAACCTATACCCTAAACTAGGTGCATTAGATTCGATCTCTCGGTATCCACCATTAACCTTACACCACCTTGTTCAAGGGATTTTTCAATTAATGTAAATTCTGCCTCTTTTCAACCATTAAGTCTTCTTTCAAAGTAATTAAGGGCATTAGATTATTATTATGGTGATCAAGCATAACAATATAATTGAGAAAATGAAATTATACCACGAATTTATGAGATAAATGATGAATTAGTGTGATAAAATTGTCATACAATGATTTCTCGGGCTACTCCCGATCCTAAAGACAAAGGGGATTAGCCCCGCATGTTCATCTCAAAGTAAAACATGGTAGAGAAAAGGGGAAACATGAGAAAAATGTGATTGAGTGGTGAAACCCGTGAACGACGAAGATCCAAGCGCTCCTTGGCGTAGAATCCGCGTTCTCCCGCCTTTCGGTGGTGGAAAACGTCTTTTTCGGCGTCCGGAATGGCTGGGGCGTGCTTCTGGGCTCCGTTCTTCTCTCCACACCTTCTCGGGACGTGTGTAGCGGCTAATGACATGATGGATTTCTCTTGGCCGCCATCATTAGGTATAATCACTGAGTTAGGTTGCCAAAATATCACAGTCGTCAGATTTAGATCGATCTGAAGCAAAATTGTATCTGACGGTGTCGATACCATCGATGCGGGTCGATGGTATCGACCTTGAACGATATCGGCAATTCTCCTTTCTCTTCATTGCTGCGCCTGATGCCATCTCGATACCATCGACGCGGTTCGATGGTATCGATAACCCTGTGGCGACGGTTTTGTCCTTTTGTGTCGCTACAGCTCCACTTGTCGATGGTATCGACATATGCGTTGATAGTATCAACTCTCTTCTCGCCAGCAACCTGATGGTAAATTGATACCATCGACTCTCCTGTCGCTAGTATTGACTTTCTTCTACTCCTTGCGGCTGGCAACCTGTGGTTGTGTCGATGGTATCGACCGCTGTCGATAGTATCGACCGCAACAGATACTTGTTTTTCCTGAAATTGCAACACAAAACCACATAAGCCGAAACAAAACATATTCTTGTAATAATTTATGCTCAAAATACTGAAATAAGGGAGATTTGACATAGAGAAAGATCATAGACCAAAGTAGATGAATTATGCAATATTAACCGCCAAAATGACTAATAAATGCATAAAACACAAATAAAACAAGTCTATAAATGCGACTCAAAATCATCGCATCAGGCCTTCAACCAAAATTAATTTGGTGGAATTTAGATGCATGAGTGACTGTCCTTGAGCTTGAAAGGATCAAAAATATCTTAAGGAGGTGAAATTCCACTCACCTTATTATAAGGAAAAGAATTCCCACTCAAAAAGATATATTAGTATTATAATGGATTAAGGTGCTTATTTTCTTTTCCCTTAATCCATGGATAATGGAAGGGAGTTTGGTGGCTTTGAGTTGCCTTTGCATGAAAGAAAACCAAGGAGGTAGAGGTGGTACCATTTTTGGAATTAATTGCATTTTAATTAAACATTTTCTCTTTCATCAATTTCTTATAAAAGAGCCTTTTTCAACCCACCTAAGGGTCTTTTTTCGATTCCTTTTCCCCCCTTTGCTTGCAAAACTGACCAAGAAGGCTAAGGACAGCAGGGAGCACGTCCCCAACCTGTTGGTAAGCCTTTGATCTTCGTTCTTTGTGATTTCATGGTGAAAATCATAAAACAATATGTCACGACCTCCCTTCTAATAATAATAATACAACCATAGCGGAAGCATTGTACATAATGGAGATCATGACAAATCGTGAACTGATATCATTGACCAAGCAAAATCCATAGAATAAAAAGGAAAATCCACCAGGGTGCCTTATTACAAACCATAAACAAAAGACTCTAAGTCTAACATAAAAGAGTTCAAAGAATGAAACTCCAACATAACATAATTATAAGGAAAGACATCTATCTAGAATGGCACCCCACCAAGTAGGATTCACGAACTATCCTTGAGCTTGAGCTGACGTCCTTGAAGTCTACTTCTTCTTCTCCTTGTCTGCGGACATCTCGTCCCCAGCCCATGCAAGGCAACATAAAACTATGTGAGTGGCATTGAGCAGTTATATAAGAAAATAGCTTATAATTGAAATGCCATGAGGAATAACTTGGAACATAAATACATAACATAATTAACATGATTGCATGAGAACATGATTAACTTAACATGATTTCATAATAAGATGGTTTTTACTTGAGTTGATGTAGTCTCTCTCCTAATTTGCACCCACAATGCTCATAAGGCCATTCAAGGCTCACATAAGGCCAATCAAGGCTCACATAATGCTCCCACAGAGCTCATAAGGCCAATTAAGGCTCACATAACATGATTGAGAGAACTATATCAACATAACATGAATTATTATACTTGAACATAGTTATCATGATTTCTTGATCAATTAGCATGGCAGTGATTCATAGTGTTCCAAATGAAAGCATATTCATTAAAATAGTAGAAAACGTAAATTCGTAGCATTTGCATGGTTTTCATAAGCATAAATTGAATAATAGCTTAATTGCATTTTATTGAGTAATCATAACCAATAAACAAATAAAATAAACCCATAACCCTAGAATTATGCTCAGTGTGCATGATCCACTCACATGATCCTAAGGAGGTATACTAACGGTAGATGCAGTCCAGATCAATCCTAATATCCTGTGAATAACATAACTATGAATTAATTACATTTTCTTAACATAGGTGTATGATTCTCTAATTAAATTTGGAAATTAGATCGGGAGTCTAGGTCTGAAACTAGGAGCATTGGATAGATCTCGAAAAATTGATCAAAAACCATATATGGATTGTCCCCATCTGAGCTCTAGATTATTTTCTATGATTTTGTAAATATTAGAGATATTCTAACCAATAAGAGGCGAGGAAAAATCATTTAAGACATTTCTGGGAAAAACCGGAAATCTGGGTTCGAAAGACGACTTTGCCCTCACTTTATAAATCTAAGACAACATGTGTGACAGGACACAATAGTCAAATGCTCAACAATATGAATATGCGATTTATATCAAGATATCCTGGATAAAAGACACAATTACCCATGGTAGCGTGACACTGATATTGAAATCGTGAGGGTGTGAGGGTAATTTTAGCATTTGGTTTCTTCTCTGTTGGCCATGGCATTGATGGTACCACTGAAGCTTATGAGCTCAGACCAAACTCGAGGCTACAGACCATAAATCAAATGGGTAGCGATTGGAGATCATTCCTCAAGTCTTTCCGGTCTCAGAAATCCCAGGAACATGCGGTGAGGTGGCTGGAGGCCTGAGAACAGTAAGCCGCCATGGCTAGAGCAGGGGACCCAACTCAAAACTGGGTTCCGATCAAACAACGGTAGAATAGAATGAATGAGGGAAGAAAAAACTTCGGGCTGGCATGAAGAAGGTAATGGAGGGGTTTCTGTGGCCTAAACATGGATGAAAGCCTGATTGGAAGACGAACTTCACTGGTCAGAAGAAGGTTTTATGGGTACATGATAACATCAGTTTTTGTGACGTTTTTCCCTTTATTTTGTTATCAAAACTGCCCTTTTCTGCTATTTTCCTCTATTTTATTAGCATTTTCGCAATAATTGTCCAATCAATGCTCTTACTCCGATTTTCCTATATTTTACAGAATTTTCCTCGTTTTTGTGCAATAAGGCCGTTTCGGCCCACGAATAAGTCCAATCCCGTCTCGGCCTCCCTGATGCCCGATACAACCCCAGCCCGACAAGGGCTGGGTGACACAAAGATACTCGATGAAGAGGTGTCGCACGACAGGAACATGCCGGCCGACACACCTCCTACCCGACAGGGAGCCAAAGCCGCCTCGACGACCCAGCTCGTCGGGCGATACAGCTACCCACCGGTAGGTGTGCTGCCCGCCACGTGACTGATAGCCAGCGCCTCGCGCCGAGATATGCCTGTATCGGCCGTTCATCTCCATCGACCGGTGCTTAAGGTGGCTACGTGGCGCTTCGAGCACCATGTCTTCTCACCAACCAACTGACTATAAATAGCAGCTACAGGGAGCCGAAAAGACAGGACACAACGGTCGGAACAGTTCACATTCGGACAACTGACAATTAGACAGTTGGGAGCTTGAGCGAGGAAACTCCGAGAGCACACGTATCGTGCCCCAGTGCTCGTCTCGGGCGACACTAGGTGAGCTTCTCCTCATCCCGAGAGGGAGGGGACAGTTCACCTAGGACCGTCCCGGGCGACACTGCGGGCCGATATTAGCCGACATCACTGCCCGACACAAGTGACCGACATCAATAATGCTTAGCTCTTAGCCCGACACGATATCAACCCAATACGCTTAGTCTATCGAACGTGCCACCCGAGAGGGTGTGTCGCCCGACATGAGCGTATCGGCCAGAGCCCTTGACCGATGCAGTCGCCAGTCGGCGCGTGCCGCCCAAGAGGGTGTGTCGCCCGACACCTCTGTATCGGGCTAGGCCTCTGACCGATATCGGGCAGGAGAGCTACAACACCCTGTCGCCCTTCTACATCAAGGAGGCGACACCTATCTTTTAATTCTGTTATTTAATTCTTTGTTTATGCAATGTATTAAGACCTTTAAATGGAAATGGAAAGATTCAATTACTTGTTGCTCTATGCTTGGTGTACAATGTTGGATGACTGCTCTGTTTAATATCCGAACCCTAGCTTGCATGATTTGGATCGCGTTTTGATTAGCTACCGAACCGTTTTCCCGTCGCAACAACTTCGAGAGTTGTGTTGCGGCTCTAGCGTTTGGTCCGATTCTGGAGTATGAGAGTGCCTGGAACGGAGCTATTTCTGTAACATTCCACTCTAACTGAAGCCCAGCAACCTCGAGAGGGGTGTTGATGTAGAGGTTAGAGGTACCCACTCTGTGAGGAGGGGTGCAGGGTGTTACCGCTACCACTTGTTTTACTATAGTCTTATCCTCCGAACCTTGCCTGAGCTCTAGTCTTTATCTTTCTGCTTCTGTTGCATGAAAACCCCTAAAAACTGCTAAATGACTAAAACCTTAAATCTCTCTTGTAGCTCCATTTGGAGATAGTTTTCTTGTTTATTTTGTGACATCTTACCGTTCCCTTTCGGGAATTGATATCTCTTTATACCTACCGGAGTGTAGCGTGTCGATTTATGGTTCTCAACACTACCCCCTTGTCCCTATGTTCGACCCCGTATGACTACTTCGACCCCGTGAGCAATGTTGTGGGGGCCTAGAAGGATTCAGGTTTATAAATGTGAAAGCTCGATTACCTCAAATCCGCCTCCACTTTTGGACGCGCGATTTAGGCCGGTCAACTTTCTGGCGCCGTTGCCGGGGAGGAGGCAATAGCAGTACTGTAAGACGAACCTGAATCCACTAACTACACTCCTGTGCCTCAAGCTTAGAGATAAGCTTGACATCACTCTTTTTCCTTTTTTCTTTTCGTAGCATTATACTTTGCTTTAAAATAAAAATTTAATTTTCTGAACTCGATTTTCTTTGTGAATAATTATGTAGGTACCTCAAGGAGAGGATACCCAATTCGTCTGAGCATCTACTCCAGCCGTCATGCCTCCCCGAGTTGAGCCACCCCTGTCCGAAGGCGAACGCCCAGGGCGGGGTAGGGAAAACTCGCCTCCTCCTGACGACGGCGGCCGTTACGACGGAAACGACCAGCCGGAAGATACAGAAAGGGATCAATCCGAGACAGATCACCGTCGTAACAGATGTCGCCACCGGCGAAACAGAAGAAACCATCAGCAGGAACATCACCAGGAGGATAGTGACAGTGAAGACTCTGAGGAAGAGGAGAAGACGCTCAGGGAATTGGCATCCTCGAAGGCCAACCACTCCAGATGCCCAGTCGTAGTCCCACGTTTCAATGCAACCAATTTCGAGCTCAAGCCATCTGTGATATCCATGATTTAGAATAAAAGTTTTAGAGGGAACTCCAAGTATGATAATCCGTATCATCATCTTGATGCATTTAAGAATATCTGTGATACCATCAAGATGAGAGGGGTCCCCCAAGAAGTGATATACTATAAGGGGTTCATCTTTTCACTAGAAGACAAGGCGCTGTCCTGGTACCTTGGGGTACCCCACCAATCCTTGAACGGGTGGATGGCGTTAGCCGATGCCTTTGTGAACAAGTTCTACCCCATAGAAAGGAGAGTATGGAATCGGCAGAAGATAACTTCTTTCACGCAAAAGCTGAGTGAAAACCTGCATGATGCCTGGGAGCGATTCCAGGAGTACCTCTGGGATTGCCCCCATCACAACTACAAGAGGGGTTTCCTCATAACCACCTTCTACAATGGTTTGACCTCCGAAAATAGGGTATCACTGAACGCAGCAGCAGGCAGTGATTTCCTGGGGAAGAAGGCCAAGAAGTCGGAGCTGATCATCAAGAATATGGCAGAGTTGATGGCCGACACTGATTTCGATCGGTCCGATAGAGGGCCGATAAAGAAGGTTGGAGAAGGGTCCTCGATTGAATCAAAGGCGCTGGAGGCAATCACCTCACAGATTCAAAGGATTGCCACAGATGTGAAACAGTTGAGAGAGGCTGGAGGTAAAGGAAAGAAACATGTAGAAAAAGTGATGAAATGTGTAATCTGCGGAGAAGGCAGTCACGGGGTGGATAATTGTGTCTACACCCGGCCAGAGGCAACCAACGATACAGAGTCGGAGACAGAAGAGACTGAAAATGTTTCTTTTGTAAACTTTAGAAGACCCGACCACCCAGGCTTCAACTATGGAAACAAGGATGCGGCGGAGAACTCTCATCAGCTGCATAACTCGACTAAGCCTACCCAAGCTTTTGAAAAGAGGGGAGGAGTAGGTCAATATGCCAGGAATGCCCCTTTCCCGCAGAATAAAGGTAACTTCCAAGGACAGGGTAAAAACCAGGGAACTCCCAAGGAAGAAGGTCAGAACCAGGCTGCTAGCCAAGCAAATGTAGTAGGGCAGCTGTTCGATTTTGTAAAGAAACAAGATACGATCAACAATCAGCTAGCCCAGAGCGCTCTATCAAATTCCAGTGTTTTGAACTCGTTGCAGGCTCAGCTGGCAGACATGCAGACGCATGAATGCCAGATTGACCAGAAGCTGGCTCAACTTGCCGAAGTTGTGAAGAACCCATCAGGAAAGATTCCATCAAATACCGAACCAGAAAAGAGAACATGGCAGTGACCAAAGAGGCAGAAGGTGAAGAGGAGGCCAAAGACGTCGAGCTGAAGACGGAAAAATGAAGCGCTTCTCGGGAGGCAACCCGAGCTTTCTTTTCTTTCTTAGAATAGGACTGCATTTTACTTTCCTGCAAGACAAACACTACAAACATTTGGTATGTAATAAGGCCCGAGACAGTGTATGCGCCACATGCACTGACTCTTTTGTTTTATGGGCCACCGCCTTAGTTTTACTTTCCGGGATGGGTAATACCATCTGAGGCCAGGAGCTTAGTCCTAGGCCAATGATGTTTTACTCATCAGCCGTAGCTTAAACAGTTTTGTCTTCACGATATCACAGGAGGCAACTCAACCGGCACTTTGAGTGCATGCTTATCGGGCGGTGGGCTTTGTGAAGCGCAATAGTCCCACCGACAGTTGGGCTGCCGACTTATGTTTTGAAGCAATCGGTCGACGCGCGCCCCAGTTTTCACTATTTACTTACTATAAAAGGAAAACGAGATTTACCGTGTCGGGTTCCTTGCTTTCTTGCTTTTACTTTGTTGTGTCGAGCGAGAGAATCATGTGCTTTAGCTCCCGTGTTACGCGAGACTGCTGAACCTCTTGTGTTGCCCGACAAGCTCCGATCACAACAAGGTATAGCCCGACAGGCTTGCCGCCCGACGGACCGTGTCGGCCGATGCGATTTCTTTCTTGTTAAAAGTTTATCGGTCTCAAGTTTTCCTCACTGAGCAGGTGTATCGACCGATATGGGTATCGTGCAAAGTATCTTTGATTCATGTTGACCGATACCCCATGTCGGGTGATAGCAGTGTCGCCCGATGTTGCATTACATCGCCTGATTTTGCTTATCGACCGACATGCTTCTCTTCTTTCATGAAAACGTATCGGGCGATACCCATCTCCTGTGTCGGGCACAGGGCTTCACCTTCGAAACCAATGTGTTGTCCGATACAGGAGTGTCAGGCAGTTTTGTATAGACTATACCGGGCCAAACGTTTACTCTTTATTATATTTTCAAAAGCCAGCTTAATTAATCAAGGTGTTATCTTTTGTTGACTTACAGAAATGGCCCGCACTAAGATTACCGCTTTCCCAGTTGACGAGCAGGGTAGGAGGATCTATCCTGAAACTGCTACTGAAGGGCAGGCGGCCCGACCTAAGCGCCCGAACCCAGGACAGGCTGGGACGTCGGGGGCAAAGAAGAAGGCAAGGGTTGGACAAGCTGCGACTACTGCACCAACACCGACACAGCCTACTGCGACACCAACACCACTAGCTACAGCAGAACTCCCGGAAACCTTTTTGGTGAGTTTCGAGCCAAGAGACGACGAGCATGCTCATCGCTATGCTGAGCTGGTACCCAAGATGTACAAACCGAGAAGGTTCTGCCATAGGGCCTCCTTTGATGAGCTTGGGATCGTGAAGAGGCTGAAGAGCGTCCTTGCGGCGGCAGGACTGAAGAGGATCTGTTTCAGCCGGACTGCCTCGTACACTAAGCTAACGATGGAATTCATGTCCTCCCTCTGCCGAGTGAAGAATTCAGCAGCGGCAGAGAGAGAAAAGTTTGGCAGGCCAGACAGATTTTAGGCCAGGCTGTACAACTCGGAGCATACCATCTCCGAGAAGGACTTAAACAGAATCTTCTCTTCCAGCGAGGAGGAGATGAATAGGATGAATAACAGTGAAAGGATCACCGAGGGTGATAGGTTCAACCCAGTGGAGTTCTGGGGGAAGCTCACCAACGAATCTTCATTCAAGCCGGGAGCGAAGGTCGTGGCGGTGCACTCCTGTTTCTGGAGGATCGTGCACAAACTAGTGGCCTGCTTGCTATTCAGCAAGAACGAATCCAGCAACATCTACACGGAGGAGCTCCACGTCATGTGGCACATTATGGAGGGCCGAACAATCAACCTCGGTAGGTTCTTACTGAATAGGTTCCACCCGATGAAGGACGCTACCAAGGAATACTGCATGGGCGGCATCATCAACCTCATCGCAATGGGGCTCGGGTATCCATTTGAGCCTCGCAGCCATACAAGAACGCCGGCCGAAGAGGTGTTCGATACCAAATATCTGATGAGAACCAACATCATCAGGAAGGAGAGGGGGAGGTATTTCTACAAGTTTTCAAGGACGGACATACTCCTTCCCCTTCGTCACTGCGCCGACTATGACATCGAGAAGTTGGTCTTCACCGCCACTGAGATCAAAGCCATAGCAGATGGCACGGCCATAGTCACCACGACCAGGACCACAGAGAGGCCCACTCCAGAACTTCCGACGACAACTGCTGATCGAGTTGTCGTCGCCCCTACTATACCAGCCACCGCACCAGCAACAAATGTGGCAGTTGAGAAGGTACTGATGATCGTCGAGGTCACCGGAACAGAAACTTCGGGATCTGCCGCGCAAGAGACGGCCGCAGTTCCCAGACCTATTTCTAAAGCTGCATAGGCACGAGAGGAGCCTCAGCGGAGCAACAACATCAGAATGTCCGAGGAGATCAGAAGGGAGCTCGAAAGGACGCCCTCACTGCCGCCGAAGTCCCTGCCTGCAACGGTCGAGGAGACCGCCGATAGTGCAGAGGTGGAGCAAAGTCCGCCCTCACCACGGCCGTCCCCAGTCATAAGAGAAGGCAAGGCGGCGGCACCTGAAACAACGCCGATGCCCCGCCTGAAGTCATCTGGATCGCGAATGATCTTTAGAGATTCCACCTCTCCAGGTGGACCTTCACGCGGACTAGATATCACAAGGATGGAAGGGAGACCCTCCGGACCCCCTCCGTCTCTTAGAAAGATGCTCGGAGACGAAATCGACAATCTGTGGGAGGTAACAACCACCAACTCTGCTACTTGCGCTTCCCTAACACACAAACTTGCATCTTTTCAAGATAAGCAGAACAACCACGAGGTCAGGCTGAATAAGCAAGAGAACGAGCTGCTGGCTCTTGCAGTCATACCTGGTGGACTGGAGGCCTTGAATGCAGCAATGCAGCAAGTCCTCCAACGACTTGATAGGATCGAGGAGAGGATGAATAGGAGCGACGATCATCCGCGCCAAAGGTAGCCGAGATGGTCGCCGTCCCCTCCCAGTGGGAACCATAGTCCACCTTCTTCAGGTTCCTCTTCGGGGACAACATCCTCCTCCCAATCCTCCTCCAGTAGACAATCATCAACGCACGGAGAGGGGACGCAACAAGGATCTGCCGAAGGATCTCCTAGCAAACGGGAGAGCTTTTTGGGATTGGGAGACGCCAACTTCTACATCCCTCTAAAGGAAGTGGAAGATGATAATGCGGATACCAACATTGGGGGAGACTCATCGGACGAGTCTGAAGGAGAAGTGGGGGATGTCTACACTGTAAATAACAAACATCCACCCCAAGGAAAGTGCTCATTTGCGGACAGATTCCGTGAGCCGTCCGAGATACCATCATTCGAGATGGCTGATTTTGATAGAAGAGCCATTGGGAACCAGACGATCAGAGACCAGAAGCTACTGAATTCGGTCTTGAGGTCGCAGGGTAATGAAGAAGAAGTCGTCTGGAGCGACTGCTACCTCTCCCTATGACGGGGAGATCTTCGGAAGATGTTCCGCACGCCGAATGTGGTCGGCAAGCGAGTGTTCAGGGTCCTGGAGAACACACTGATCGAGAACATCGACAGTTGGACAGGTCGGAGACAGATATACACAGCCACCCCGACCTTGGCGAGAAGGCTGATGAAGGGAGATTTAGACTCCCGTGCGGTGGTTGACATGCTGCAATACGTTGAAAAACATAAGCCAAATATGGTGTTGGCCCCGTACAAGCATCACAACGTGTGGTTTCTCTGTATGGCGGACATCAGAAACTGCGACGTTCAGCTGCTGTGCTGCAGCGATGATGAAGTACCACGCTCCGGGGGTAATTTTAGTCGCCCGGAGGACAGAGTGCTGAGACGTCTGCCAATACGCCTGCTACGAGCTTTAAAGGAAGGATTCCAACGTCTTCAAGGGCCTTGGAACCACTACGTTATCAGAAACCTTCCCCAACCAGCAGAAAAGGGGAGCGGAAACAGCGCCATTGCCATCTTGGGGGCTATTGAGGCGCTTAATGGTGTCGGGAATTTGGGAATCCTCAGGAACAGGTGCTACTATCAACGCAGGGGCATCTACGCCATGCTCCTGATCAAGGACAAGCGCTATTTCCGGGATGCAGGTGTGCCGGAGGAGCTGCTGTATAGTGATGCAGAAGAAGATTCTTTTTCACGATCCAGCAGCTAAGAAGGAAAAGAAGAAGATATAGCCCCCGAGATTCATGGGGCGGGCAAGCAGCTAGCAATCCCGAAGGAAGTGCACGGGAGGGAAGACACTGCTTTGCCTGAGGCTTATGAAGAGCTGATCAAAAATTTTGACCATTTTTCATGTGCGACTCTCACACAGGAACATGTCGACATCATCCAGAAGAAGCTTCCTGATTCAACCCCATCAGACGTTGCTTTTCAGGCAGGAGACGTCTTAGTCCTAGCAGATGAGCTAAGGGACATGGTAAAGGAAGGGGGGTGCTTGACTGTATCGGTTGCAGCATCTTACATCCAATATATATAGCCAAAGCTAAAACATACATACATAGCCCACCCTTTGCTCTTCAACGATATCTGCATCACCGACGAAATTGGAGCGAAGCAGATCGTCCTGTAAGATTTGAAGGAAGGCGTTGCAGGCACTATCTTTCTGCCTATCGTGCATTACAATCACTGGGCGCTCCTGGCGATGTACACTCGGCAACGAGCTGGCATTTTCTACAACAGCTCAGACAACAACAAGAATCATCCGGTGTCGTGTACATCGGAACCTTTGACACCCGTCGAACGCATAGTTCAAAAATTTTATGACGAAGTGTCAAAGATGATCGATCCATTCCTGAACATATAGGGAGGCACATGGCACAGACTCCAGTTCTGCCACCGCAGTCCGCAGCAAGTTGCCTTATCCAACAACTGTGGCATCTTCGTCCTGGAGTGGATGGCAAATGAAGCGACGCCTGACCAGCTCCAACACATAGGATACCACAGCAAACGAGGAGAATATGTGTGGGAGCTCCTCTCTAACGCAGGCGCGGCCTCACTGGAATAAACATCACCTCACCTTATCTACTTCACAACTCTGGGGACAGAGTGTGGAGTAAGTTTGGGGGGTACCATGTTCCAGTGAGGGAGGTACAAATTTCCTTCCTCTCCCACTTTGTTCTTTCATTCTTTTTGTCCCATATTCGTTATTCTTTTACGTACATATACACTTTCAGTTTTGTACATATATGTTTTCATACCAAAATTTTGAAAATTTTGAAAAATTCTTTTGTCTATATCACCCCTATGCATATGTACAAAGTTGCTGTAATAATAATGAAAATCTGTTGTTACTTTTTGCAAAGTTTATTTTCTTTGTGCTAAATGTGATGCAAGTCCTGTTATATCTTTTTGATAATGCTGCTCCAAACGAACAAAAGAGTATACTTCGCCATGACAAAAATTTCAAAAATATAATAATCTCGCGAACAACTAAGAGATAAGTATGGAGAAGGAAAAAGCTGCCCAAATAGCAAGAATCTCTTTGTCTTCCCTCACCCAACAAAAATCCCAAAAAGAGAGAGAAGCCTGACGAGAGTGAATAAAAGCACGAGAGTTGTGCCCAATAAAAGAAAAAGAAAAAATATATATACCCGCTTGTTTTCCAAAAGTACCCATCTTTAGGCATGGTAGATCCGGGGCAGTGGTACGTAGGATGTGAAATCACTGCTCTAAAGCCAACTGGCTTGGACTGTAGGGACCACTTGCCCGTTAACGAACCCTTACCTGGATGGACTGATGGGAAACAAGAATGAAAAACCCAAAAAGCCTTAGCCTACCCTATACACAACTTTCTGCCCCGAAAATAAAGCTGTTTGGTGTGTAAGCTAACTTCGGAATCATACAACAAAGTCTCGCTGAAGCTGTAGAGAAAATTTTTATTGAAATAATAAGGCTAGGAAACACGTAGTCTTTTGTTTGAGTGAAGCAGCATTATCTCTAAAGGCATTACTACACTTGTTTTACCCCTTGGCCTGAAAGTTATCCGAGAAAAAAGAAGCATCACAAAAATATAGTTTAAATATTGATTGAGGACAATCAAAATGCTAAGTTTGGGGGAGTTGATAACATCAGTTTTTGTGACGTTTTTGCCCTTTATTTTGTTATCAAAACTGCCCTTTTCTGCTATTTTCCTCTATTTTATTAGCATTTTCGCAATAATTGGCCAAGCAATGCTCTTACTCCGATTTTCCTATCTTTTACAGAATTTTCCTCATTTTTATGCAATAAGGCCGTTCCGGCCCACGAATAAGTCCAAGCCCGTCTCGGCCTCCCTGACGCCTGATACAACCCCAGCCCGACAGGGGCTGGGCGACACAAAGATACTCGACGAAGAGGTGCCACACGATAGGAACGTGTCGGCCGACACACCTCCTACCCGACAGGGAGCCAAAGCCGCCTCGACGGCCCAGCTCGTCGGGCGATACAGCCACCCACCGGCAGGCATGCTGCCCGCCACGTGACCGATAGCCAGCGCCTCGCGTCGAGATATGTCAGTATCGGCCGTCCATCTCCATCGACTGGTGCTTAAGGTGGCTACATGGCGCTTCAAGCGCCATGTCTTCTCACCAACCAACTGACTATAAATAGCAGCTACAAGGAGCCGAAAAGACAGGACACAACGGTCGGAACAGTTCACATTCAGACAGTGACAGTTAGACAGTTGGGAGCTTGAGCGAGGAAACTCCGAGAGCACACGTATCGTGCTAAATGCTCGTCTTGGGCGACACTAGGTGAGCTTCTCCTCATCCCGAGAGGGAGGGGACAGTTCACCTAGGACCGTCCCGGGCGACACTACGGGCCGATATTGGCCGACATCACTGCCCGACACAAGTGACCGACATCAATAATGCTTAGCTCTTAGCCCGACACGATATCAACTCGATACGCTTAGTCTATCGAACGTGCCGCCCGAGAGGGTGTGTCGCCCGACATGAGCGTATCGGCCAGAGCCCTTGATCGATGCAGTCGCCAGTCGGTGCGTGCCGCCCGAGAGGGTGTATCGCCCGCCCGACACCTTTGTATCGGGATAGGCCTCTGACCGATATCGGGCAGGAGAGCTACAACACCCTATCGCCCTTCTACATCAAGGAGGCGACACCTATCTTTTAATTATGTTATTTAATTCTTTGTTTATGCAATGTATTAAGACCTTTAAATGGAAATGGAAAGATTCAATTACTTGTTGCTCTATGCTTGGTGTACAATGTTGGATGACTGCTCTGTTTAATATCTGAACCCTAGCTTGCATGATTTGGATCACGTTTCGATTAGCTACCGAACCGTTTTCCCGTCGCAACAACTTCGAGAGTTGTGTTGCGGCTCTAGCGTTTGGTCCAATTCTGGAGTACGAGAGTGCCTGGAACGGAGCTATTTTCTGTAACATTCGACTCTAACTGAAGCCCAGCAACCTCGAGAGGGGTGTTGAAGTAGAGGTTAGAGGTACCCGCTCTGAGAGGAGGGGTGCAGGGTGTTACCTCTACCGCTTGTTTTACTACAGTCTTATCCTCTGAACCTTCCTGAGCTCTAGTCTTTATCTTTCTGCTTCTGTTGCATGAAAACCCCTAAAAATTGCGGCCCGCAGTGTCGCCCGGGACGGTCCTAGGTGAACTGTACCCTCCCTCTCGGGATGAGGAGAAGTTCACCTAGTGTCGCCCGAGACGAGCACTGGGGCACGATATGTGTGCTCTCGGAGTTTCCTCGCTCACGCTCCCAACTTCCGATTTAGCAGTTTTTAGAGGTTTTCATGCAACAGAAGCAGAAAGATAAAGACTAGAGCTCAGGCAAGGTTCGGAGGATAAGACTGTAGTAAAACAAGCGGTAGCGGTAACACCCTTCACCCCTCCTCTCAGAGCGGGTACCTCTAACCTCTACATCAACACCCCTCTCGAGGTTGCTGGGCTTCAGTTAGAGTGGAATGTTACAGAAAACAGCTCTGTTCCAGGCACTCTCGTACTCCAGAATCGGACCAAATGCTAGAGCCGCAACACAACTCTCGAAGTTGTTGCGACGGGAAAACGGATCGGTAGCTAATCGAAACGCGATCCAAATCATGCAATCTAGGGTTCGAATATTAAACAGAGCAGTCATCCAACATTGTACACCAAGCATAGAGCAACAAGTAATTGAATCTTTCCATTTCCATACACATTTAAAGGTCTTAATACATTGCATAAACAAAGAATTAAATAACAGAATTAAAAGAAAGGTGTCGCCTCCTTGATGTAGAAGGGCGACATGGTGCTGTAGCTCTCCTGCCCGATATCGGTCAGAGGCCTATCCCGATACAGAGGTGTCGAGCGACACACCCTCTCGGGCGGCACGCGCCGACTGGCGACTTTATCGGTCAAGGGCTCTGGCCGATATGCTCATGTCGGGCGACACACCCTCTCGGGCGGCACGTTCGATAGATTAATAATATCGGGTTGATATCGTGTCGGGCTAAGAGCTAAGCATTATTGATGTCGGTCACTTGTGCCGGGCAGTGATGTCGGCCTATATCGGCCCGTAGTGTCGCCCGAGATGGTGCTAGGTGAACTGTCCCCTCCCTCTTGGGATGAGGAGAAGCTCACCTAGTGTCGCCCGAGACGAGCACTGGGGCACGATACGTGTGCTCTCGGAGTTTCCTCGCTCAAGCTCCCAACTGTCTAACTATCAGCTGTTCGAATGCGAACTGTTCCGACCGTTGTCTCCTGTCTTTTCGGCTCCCTGTAGCTGCTATTTATAGTCAGTTGGTTGGTGAGAAGACATGGTGCTCGAAGCGCCACGTAGCCACCTTAAGCGTCGGTCGATGGAGATGGACGGCTGATACAGGCATATCTCGGCGCGAGGCGCTGTCTATCGGTCACGTGGCAGGCAGCACGCCTGCCGGTGGGTGGTTGTATCGCCCGACGAGTTGGGTCGTCGAGGCAGCTTTGGCTCCCTCTCGGGTAGGAGGTGTGTCGGCCAGCACGTTCCTGTCGCACGACACCTCTTCGTCGAGTATCTTTGTGTCACCCAGCCCCTGTCGGGCTGGGGTTGTATCGGGCGTCAGGGAGGCCGAGACGGGCTTGGACTTATTCGTGGGCCGGAACGGCCTTATTGCATAAAAACGAGGAAAATTCTGTAAAAGATAGGAAAATCAGAGTAAGAGCATTGCTTGGCCAATTATTGCGAAAATGCTAATAAAATAGAGGAAAATAGCAGAAAAGGGCAGTTTTGATAACAAAATAAAGGGGCAAAAACGTCACAAAAACTGATGTTATCAGTACATCACTAGGATGAATCGTGGTATGTAATGGCATTAGGAACGGATAGAAAGGGGTATGGGGATGCTTACTGGAGGCGTAATTGATCTTCAAGGAACTAAGCCGCTCGCTCAAGCCCGCTGACCACCGGGGTGAAGCTCGGATCTGCGACACCTCAACAGATGGCTTCGATAGCAATTGAGACTGAAAACGAGTTCAAAGGAGTCTAGTAGTGCTATAGGGATCTGCCGAAGGCGTTTCTGTGCAAGGAGGTGAGGTGGGCGTGGCCGCCGTGCGAACTGGAGAAAGGGGAGTGAATTGGGCAATTTTGCGTTAGGCGCTTATAGGGGTTGATATAGGGCTCGCTAGGATCGCGAAGATCTCCCAGGGTTGTTGGCGTCGAGATAATGAGGAACTACTGAGGAGAGAGAGGGATATCATGGGCCGAGGATCGGGATTCCATTCTCCCTTCTCACACGGGTACTACGGGAGGTAGGGGATGAAGGCCCTGACCTCAGATTCCCATCCAACAGCTCACAAGAAGCCCGATTCACTTAAGCTTCATGTGACGCATAGTTATCCCAAATTTTGGAACAAAATTAGGATTATCTTCTGTGGATTATTGTACAATTAATCATAAATCATCATTATCTCCTACTTTCTTCCTAATATCATTTGGAGAATCAAGGATTATCCAAATATATCCAAATTTGATATACAAGCTAATTCAACCATGAGGAATCTAATTATCTAATCATATTTTGGATATGAATTAGGGAAATAGGTGGCTTACACCATTAGCTATTTAGGGTAATTAATATATTAAAAATCATTGAAAAGGGATTTTATCACCAAATTTTGATGGAAGCTCTATTATTATTTTATCTACTCATATACCAATCAATGGGATGCACTTACATGTATGTGTGCCAAAATTATCAATTAACCCCTAACTAGTCATTATTGCATAATTAGGGTTAGGTTTTTGTGCATTATACATTACATTGATGTGACAATGATTCAATTCAAGGTCCACTTGGCACATTTAGCTCATTTTGAAATACGAATTAAGCATGGTCTGTACTTAAGTCATCATATGAAAAAATGGATTCTTTCAATTTATGGTTTCGCCTTTATTAAATACTAAGGATTTTTGGGACTAAATTTTGAGGATCGTTACAACCTACCCACCTTAATAAAATTTCTTCCTCGAAATTTTTATGTGATATTAAGGTACTACCCACCTTAGTGCTTCACAAATATAAATCCTAACTTACTGTTTGATCATAACATTTCATAAGCCAACTAAGCATAATCATGATATGGTATTAACATAGATAACCTTTGCATTATATCTAACAGGAGTGGTAAAACTTAATGAGTGCATGAGTTTCTAATTTAATCTGAAAACTAAACCTTACCTTCATCATCCACCATAGCAAAAACCCTAGCTTTCCTTTTCTCTGGGGGACCTGGGTTATGGTTTTGATCTGCTCCTTTCTTTGCAGCTAACTTAGGGCATTTGTCCTTGAAGTGCCCTTCTCCTCCACAGTAAAAGCAAACACCTAAGCCCAACCTGCACGGTCCTGCATGGGATTTTCCACACTTGGTGCATGCATCCCTGACTGGGGAATCCTCAGGGGCCTTGCGCTTCTTGTGATCATTGTGGTGTCGATCCCGATTGTTGTGGTCGTGATGGTGATGATGTCCATTGTGGGAGTTCTTCTTCCAAGTCCTCCCTGGATGATCCTCGAGCTCAAGTGTCACATCTAGGGCTTCCTGCATCGTCTTATGGCCTCGTCCAGAAAGTGAGTAGCTGAGATCATCCTTGAGACCTCGAATGAACTTCTTGGCTCGCTTCAGCTCAGTCATCTCGGCCCCGTACTTCTGGAGGATGCGAAACTTCATTGCATACTGGGTGACAGTCATGTCGCCACGTTGTCGCAGATGAAGGAACTCTAACTCCTTCTTTTCCATCATCACTTCTGACACATAGTGGCCCTTGAAAGCTTCTACAAACTCCTCCCATGTGAGTAGCTCTTCATTTGGGTCTCTGGCGTCACAGAAGTTTTCCCACCAAACACGAGCTGGTCCTCTAAGCATGTGAGTCCCGAACCTGACGCGTGACTCCTCAGAACAATCCAAGTCATGGAAGAAATGCTCCAAGTTGCGAATCTAGGCCTCAGCCTTACCTGCAACATCCAGTTCTTCTTCTCCCGCGAACGTCTCAGGTTTCACCTTGAGGAAGTCTATTAAGGTGACTTCATTCCTCCTTTGATGACGGCCTCCCATTGCATTAGATAAAGCTCTGAACAACATATTGTATGAGAGGGGAGGGTCTTCTCCATGGGGGTTCTCCTCGTGCTCAAAGTCATGATCACTCTCTCCACCAGAGTGAGGGGGTGACTTGTCATGCTCAGGGAGACGCTTAGGGGCCATCTGGAATAGGAAAGGAGACTTAGATAAGCACATGGAGTGACACATAAGATCCTACTATGGTGGCCATTCTAGGATTGCTCTGATACCATTTTGTCCCGACCTCCCTTCTAATAATAATAATACAACCATAGCGGAAGCATTGTACATAATGGAGATCATGACAAATCATGAACTGATATCATTGACCAAGCAAAATCCATAGAATAAAAAGGAAAATCCAGCAGGGTGCCTTATTACAAACCATAAACAAAAGACTCTAAGTCTAACATAAAAGAGTTCAAAGAATGAAACACCAACATAACATAATTAAAAGGAAAGACATCTATCTAGAATGGCACCCCACCAAGTAGGATTCACGAACTATCCTTGAGCTTGAGTTCACGTCCTTGAAGTGTACTTCTTCTTCTCCTCGTCTACGGACATCTTGTCCCCAGCCCATGCAAGGCAACGTAAAACTATGTGAGTGGCACTGAGCAGTTATATAAGAAAATAGCTTATAATTGAAATGACATGAGGAATAACTTGGAACATAAATACATAACATAATTAACATGATTGCATGAGAACATGATTAACTTAACATGATTTCATAATAAGATGGTTTTTACTTGAGTTGATGTAGTCTCTCTCCTGATTTGCACCCACAGTGATCATAAGGCCATTCAAGGCTCACATAAGTCCAATCAAGGCTCATATAATGCTCCCACAGAGCTCATAAGGCCAATTAAGGCTCACATAAGGCCAATTAAGGCTCACATAACATGATTGAGAGAACTATATCAACATAACATGAATTATTATACTTGACCATAGTTATCATGATTTCTTGATCAATTAGCATGGCAGTGATTCATAGTGTTCCAAATGAAAGCATATTCATCAAAATAGTAGAAAACGTAAATTTGTAGCATTTGCATGGTTTTCATAAGCATAAATTGAATAATAGCATAATTGCACTTTATTGAGTAATCATAACCAATAAACAAATAAAATAAACCCATAACCCAAGAATTATGCTCAGTGTGCATGATCCACTCACCTGATCCTAAGGAGGTATACTAACGGTAGATGCAGTCCAGATCAATCCTAATATCCTGTGAATAACATAACTATGAATTAATTACATTTTCTTAACATAGGTGTATGATTCTCTAATTATATTTGGAAATTAGATCGGAGTCTAGGTCTGAAACTAGGACCATTGGATAGATATCGAAAAATTGATTAAAAACCATATTTGGATTGTCCCCATCTGAGCTCTAGATTATTTTCTATGATTTTGTAAAGATTAGAGATATTCTGACCAATCAGAGGCGAGGAAAAATCATTTAAGACATTTCTGGGAAAATCCGGAAATCCGGGTTCGAAAGATGACTTTTCCCTCACTTTATAAATCTAAGACAACAGGCGTGATAGGACACAACAGTCAAATGCTCACCAATATGAATATGTGATTTATATCAAGATATCCTGGATAAAAGACACAATTACCCATGGTAGCGTGACACTGATATGGAAATCGTGAGGGTGTGAGGGTAATTTTAGCATTTGGTTTCTTCTCTGCTGGCCATGGCATTGATGGTACCACTGAAGCTTATGAGCTCAGACCAAACTCGAGGCTACAGACCATAAATCAAATGGGTAGCGACTGGAGATCATTCCTCAAGTCTTTCCGGTCTCAAAAATCCCAGGAACATGCGGCGAGGTGGTTGGAGGCCTGAAATAGTAAGCCACCATGGCCAGAACAGGGGATCCAACTCAAAACTGGGTTCCAATCAAACAATGGTAGAACCTAATGAATGAGGGAAGAAAAAACTTCGGGCTGGCATGAAGAAGGTAATGGAGGGGTTTTCGTGGCCTAAACATGGATGAAAGCCTGATTGGTAGAAGAACTTCACTGGTCAGAAGAAGGTTTTATGGGTACATCACTAGGATGAATCGTGGTATGTAATGGCATTAGGAACAGATAGAAAGGGGTATGGGGATGCTTACTGGAGGCGTAATTGATCTTCAAGGAACTGAGCCGCTCGCTCAAGCCTGCCAACCACCGGGGTGAAGCTTGGATCCACGACGCCTCCACAAATGGCTTCGATAGAAATGAGACTGAAAATGAGTTCAAAGGAGTCTAGTAGTGCTATAGGGATCCGCCGAAGGCGTTTCTGTGCAAGGAGGTGAGGTGGGTGTGGCCGCCGTGCGAACTGGAGAAAGGGGAGTGAATTGGGCGATTTTGCGTTAGGCGCTTATAGGGGTTGATCTAGGGCTCGCTAGGATCGCAGAGATCTCCCGGGGTTGTTGGCGTCGAGATAACGAGGAACTGCTGAGGAGAGAGAGGGATATCACAGGCCGAGGATCAGGATTCCGTTCTCCCTTCTCGCGCGGGTACTGCGGGAGGTAGGGGATGAAGGCCCTGACCTCAGATTCCCATCCAATGGCTCACAAGAAGCTCGGTTCACTTAAGCTGCGTGTGACACACAGTTATCCCAAATTTTGGAACAAAATTAGGATTATCTTATGTGGATTATTGTACAATTAATCATAAATAATCATTATCTCCTACTTTCTTCCTAATATCATTTGGAGCATCAAGGATTATCCAAATATATCCAAATTTGATATACAAGCTAATTCGACCATGTGGAATCTAATTATCTAATCAGATTTTGGATATGAATTAGGGAAATAGGTGGTTTACACCATTAGCTATTTAGGGTAATTAATATATTAAAATCATTGAAAAGGGATTTTATCACCAAATTTTGATGGAAGCTCTAGTATTATTTTATCTACTCATATACCAATCAATGGGATGCACTTACATGTATGTGTGCCAAAATTATCAATTAACCCCTAACTAGTCATTATTGCATAATTAGGGTTAGGTTTTTGTGCATTATACATTACATTGATGTGACAATGATTCAATTCAAGGTCCACTTGGCACATTTAGCTCATTTTGAAATACGAATTAAGCATGGTCTGTACTTAAGTCATCATATGAAAAATGAATTCTTTCAATTTAGGGTTTCGCCTTTATTAAATACTAAGGATTTTTGGGACTAAATTTTGAGGGTCGTTATACAATACATGAGTTCTTCATTTCTTCACTCCATCTTCAACCCTAGTCGATCCTTTCACTCCAAAAGCTTGAGAAACAACCTTGGGAGGTTGCTAGAGCTTCAACCACCATTGGAGCCGTGAAGCTTGGAGCTTGGGATCAGATTTGAAGGCTGGTTATATAACTTTAACCCTTAATCTTTGTCATTGAATTCAATTTCTACTTGCAATTGAATTAGTTGTTATTATTGCAATAACCTTGCTTGATTGATGGAGTTGCCATGGAAATGGCAGTAGCTTTCGTGAGCCTAAAGGTTGAAGATGATAACTTGTTCATAAGAACACACCTTAATCAAAGAAGAACAGCAAACGGTCTTGGACTTTTGGTCCAAACGGTTTGCAAACCGTTTGGTAAAGTTGGATCCCAAACTGTTTGGTTTGGTTGACCGTTTGGTCTAGTTGACCGTTTGGACACCAAACCGCATGGCATGGTTGACCATTTGGTATAGTTGACCGTTTAAGGTCTGAACTTATCAAAGGTTGGATGATGATCCAATGGACTCAATTGAATGATCCAAGGTGTGCACGATCCATCAAGTTGTAACCCTAATCAAGTTGACTGATGAAACCCTTGATTGGTCCAATTGATTTCAAGACGTTCTGGGGCAAACGGTCTTGAAACCAATTGGGACCAAATGGTTTCAAAACCCTTTGGTGAATTGAAGGTTGATCCTTGACCCATGGATGGTGATCTAATGGTATGGATTGATGGACCTTCCAATTGAATAATCAATGGCCATTCAATGGTGCAATTGGAAATCGATTTGAATGAGAATTGACCTAGTTAGCCCTTGCGGTTTTGGGACTAATTTGGCCCAAACGGTCTTGAGACCATTTGAGACCATTTGAGACCAAACGGTGTCAAGACCGTTTGGGGCCAAACGGTCTCAAGACCGTTTGGTGGTGTAACTTCAAGACCGCATGGAGGTTGTTAGTGGTTCAATCATTAGGATATTAAAGGCAATGATAGTCCTAATTATCCAATGATGATTAGTAATGTTAATCAATAAGGTACAAGGTTTGAAACCCTAAAAGTACCTATGTGATTAGTGTTAATCAAGAAAGAAACCCTAATTGCTAATAGGAGTAATGACTTGGTACACTATGAGTATTCATAGTTGTATGAACTTGATTAAGGGTTGATAAGATGTAATCAAGTTGAGAGGTATGATAACATAGAGTTGATACATGAGTATGATTCATATGGTGATTAAGGGTATGAATCTTAAGTAATAAGAATCATGAAACCCTAATCATGAACCTAAACCCTAATTGACAAGGTTGTTGATCCTTAACCCTAATCCAAGGTATGGATGTAACCCTAATTTGGGGTGATGATGTGAATAGACTTAATCAAGAGTAACATGATCTGAAACCCTATTGGAATGAATAGTAAATCCTAATTATGGGAATGGACCATGAAAGGCTAATTGGGATGAACAGTAATCCCTAATTGTGGAACATTGAATGTAAATCCTTTTATAGGGTGAATTTGATGTGAAACCCTAACTAAGGATGGTTTCATGAGGAACCCTGATGTTTGATGTACTGTGAAGCCCAAACTCAGGGTAATGCTATGTATTGCTCAATGAACCCTAATCTTGAGCAATATGGTGATAAACTATATCTTTGATATGATAAGGGGATGATTATCCTTAAATAATATGAAATGGTAAACCCTAACCCTGGTAAGGGAATAGTGGTGTTACCCATGAATAATGAATTCATATTTGTTGAACATGGTTCTGATATGCAATTGATATCACTGTATTATCTGTGCTAACAATGCAGGCATCTTGAAATGATGATCATGGCCAGGTATAAGCTATGATGTTTAATTCACTGTTGTGATTGTATATTGAGTGACATAATATACCTTGCTACCTGGCAAGAGGTATCAAGAGAGTTAATGCACATCAAGTACCATGTGTGATGCTTATAATGGCAAAGTATCATGTTTGCCTTGGTCAATTGACCTAAAGGTGATGGTTACCTAGAAAGGTGGTAACAATGTTTAAATGATGAATCTAGGGTTTAATTACCCATGGCCATATGATTATGGTGATGAAATTGAGAAGGGATTGAGTTCCCAATATCTTTGAAGATTGTTAAGCAATTGATGAAATTAGTACATGTTTCCTTATAACATTGTCATAATGAGTTTTGTCTGATGCTAAAAGAATATGAAAATGTCCTTAATTAATCAAGTGAAACCTATTCATGTAGTGCTCTGACCATAGATCCATCATCGTCAGCAATTGGTGATGGTGAAACAGGTATTCTATAGAATTCCTGGAATTCACATATTTTGAATATGTGGGGGTAAATGGGCAAAAATATCCTTACGTCTGGGTGAAGAGATTGAGAAAGAGTAAACATTAAACCCCTCAATCCTTCATGTGTCAGGATAGATGTATCATAAATCTCGCGATGGTTGAGATGGATGTATCATTAATCTCCCAATGTTATTTTATGTCGGGCCGATGGAGATAAACACTAATGCTCTCGATCACCGATGAGAGTGCAGTTGACGTTGTAACTCTATAACTAAGTTCCAGTATACCCCGGAAAGCTAATTGAGCAGTCGACACAGTCCTGCTTGTAGTCCTGTGCTGACCAGAATGTGGGAGGTCATGGGAATCCGACTCTTCCATTGACCTATTTATGGTACCGATTTCGATTCTAGAAATGGTCGGTTGGAGTATGAGCGGTATACCTCATCTCCTCAGAGCTTAAATTTGTTTGTAAAATATAATCAGTCGTGTAGCATATTTGCATAATATTGAAATACGAGGAATACTGATTGATGATATACTGCTTAGCATGCCCTTGATACAAGAAGGTACTTATGTTCCTTTAATTCATATTGATTATGAGACATGCTGCTTAATCAAGTTATTGCTGCAATAATGCATAAGAATGTTGCTCTAGTCTGTATAAATGTGAATCACCTGTTAATGGTTTATAGTATTCCAATGTTCAGTTTATTTCTATTAAACTGTAATGACAATGTTTTGGCGGAGAGTTATATCTCCTGCTGGGGCAATTTTTATAATTGCCTCAACCCCGTGGGATCCAATGTTTTTAGGTAGACGCAGACAGCAAGGCAAAAACTCTTCTGCAGGAGAAGAGCATCAGCATCAGACATAGGGACAACAGTGATCCAACAGGTGGAGACATTGGCTGTCTAGTTATGTGTAGATGGTCCTATAGTCATCTCTGTACTCTCAGGTCCTAGGAGTTAGTGTTTTGATACTTCGATCTGAGATTTTGGTGCATGTATGCCTCGAGATGCAATGATGCATGTAATGTACATATGAACCAGGATGTAATGTTTTACTTTGGTTTTATATGAAAGAGTTTTCCTGTAAGTGGATCTCTTGATAAATGGTTTTAATTTTTAGTGATTTTTAGTAATTCCACTGCTAACGATCGTTTCCACATTAGTTAATCTTGTTTTATGAGTTGTATGCCACAAATTAGTGGTATCAGAGCTCTAGGTTTGCTGAGTCTATAGAGACATAGGATTAAGGTAGTTGAGTCTGTTCTAGTGTCTTCCAATTTATCTGATAGTGTCTTTTGCTCTTATAGGATAAGAAGAACTAAGGATGTCCGGATCACACGAAGAACACGCTGCTGAGAGCAGTGTTGCTGCACCGGGAAATGGTGTAAGAGGCCAGGATAGGGAGGAACCTATACCTAAACAACCCCAGTTCAACCCAGCTGATATGGGGAGCCCAGCCTTCTAGGGGATGTTTGGGCAGTTTATGGAAGCTATGACCCACATGATGGATAGAATGCCAATACCTGCACCCAGGGCACCACCCCATGATGAAAGACATGGTGCCGGCAAAACTTTTGAAAGGCTTAAGAGGGTAGGAGCCTTAGAGTATGCTGGTACAGCCGATCCGGCAGATGCTGATCTATGGTTGACGAAGTTGGAGAAAGCCTTCAGAATCCTCATGATTCTTGATGATGAGAGAGTCAGACATGCTGTATATCTCCTCAAAGGGAGTGCTGGCCACAGGTGGACTATTGAGGAGGGCAAAAGACCTAGAGTTGTGATTGGATGGGATGAATTCAGGCATGAATTCATCGTGAGATACTTTCCCAAAACGTATCTAGATGAGAAGATATCCCAGTTTATGAGAATCAAACAAGGACCCATGAACATTAACGAGTATGAGGCTAGGTTTATGGAGTTGTTGCGGTTCTGTCCGCACATGGCATCCAATGATGAGGAGAGAATTCGGCAGTTCAAGAAGGGATTGACGCTGAATTAACCACTCCGGTGTCTGCTCTGGAAAATCGGGAGAGGTTTGCAACTTTTGTGGAGTCTGTAAGACGTATAGAGATGTCTGTAATTGAGAAGTGACAGACCAAGGGCAAGAAGCAATACCCACAGTTTCAAGGGAAGAGTATTGGGAGTTTCAAGAGACCGAGGTATTTTGTGCCTACACCACCACCAAGGTTTAATACCCAGACGGAGTGGATGTCAAGTAAGGTAGAAACCGTAGTTTACCACCAAAGGGAGCTCAAAGCTCAGCCTCTATGTCAGTAACTGGACCACCCAGACCACCAAGGGGGAATATAACCTATTATAGATGTGGAAAAGAAGGCCATGTGGTGAGAAACTGTCCTGAGAAAGTCAGGAGTGTGACCCAGCAACCGAGACAGAGTCAGCAGGGCTCTCAGAGGCAACAGCCTGGTAGTGGTGTTAGAGGACGTGGACCAGCGTCCCAAGTCGGTTCTTCGACACCTAACAACCAGGCATAGGGTCAACATCAAGCGACAACTAGGTTCTATGCTATGAACCAACCTGAAGCAGTAGTCAACCCTCGGGTTGTGACAGATCAGATGGAACTGCTTTATTCTGATATGTCTTTATCCTACTTCGTATCTGTGTTAATAGATCCCGGTGCTACGCACTCTTTTATCACTCGAGAAGTGATTGATGACTGCAATATGATTGTTAGTCATATAATAGATAGCTTGCTATTAGAAACACCTTTGATGGGATCTGCAGTTTTGCAGGAAGTGTGTTCTCCCTGCAATCTTTTCTTTTCTGGTCACTATATTCAAGTGGATCTTATACCACTTGAGATGCAGGGTTTTGATATAATCCTTGGAATGGACACCTTAGAGAAGTATAAGGTCGTCTTGGATTGTAGTTCCAAGCAAGTTGTGTTCACAGATGGTGGTGACACATGGATCTTTCAGGGAGATAGAAAGATTCTTCCAACATGTCTTGTGTCAGCTATGGTAGCTGAAAGGCTGATGAGGCAAGGATGCTCTGCATTCTTAGCCCATGTGATTGATGCCACAATAGAAAGCCCTTATCCTTCCAAAGTTCCTATAGTCAGGGAATTTGAAGATGTATTTCTTGAAAAACTTCCAGGTGTTCCTCCGCCCCGAGAAATTGATTTTGAAATAAATCTAATTCCGAGCACGCAACCAATAGCACAAACGCCGTATAGGATGGCGCCTGGTGAAATGGCGGAGCTCAAGAAATAACTGCAAGAGTTGCTTGAGAAGGGTTTTATCCGACTGAGCACTTCACCCTGGGGTGCTCCAGTCCTTTTTGTTAATAAAAAGGATGGGTCTATGCGATTATGCATTGACTATAGACAATTAAACAAAGTCACCATAAAGAACAAGTATCCTCTACCAAGGATTGATGACTTGTTTGACCAGTTCTGTGGTGTGACTGTCTTTTCTAAGATATATCTGAGGTCGGGATACCATCAGTTATGTATCAAAGAGGGTGACATACCTAGGTCTGCCTTTAGGACAAGGTATGGTCACTATGAGTTCACAGTTATGTCATTTGGACTAACTAATGCACCAACTGCATTTATGGAACTCATGAATAGAATCTTTCGACCTTTTCTAGATCAGTATGTTGTTGTCTTTATAGATGACATTCTGATCTACAATAGAGATGCTCAGAAGCATGAGCAGCATCTTCACCAAGCTTTGACTTTGCTAAAGGAGTATAAGTTATATGCTAAGTTTAGCAAATGTGAGTTCTGGTTGCCATAAGTTTCTTTTCTTGGACACGTAATATCTTCCTCAGGTATTCGTGTTGATCCTAAGAAGGTAGAATCTATCCTGTAATGGGAACAGCCGAAGACACCGACAGAGATAAGAAGTTTCCTAGGACTGGCTGGCTACTACAGAAGGTTCATTAAGAACTTCAGTTCAATAGCCTTACCCCTGACCAAGTTGACCAGGAAGGAGATTCCTTTTGTCTGGAATGACAAGTGTCAACAGTCTTTCTAGTTGTTGAAGGAAAGGTTAACATGTGCAGCTATGCTGGTACTACTTGAGCAAGGAAAGGAGTATATAGTCTTTTGTGATGCATCTAAGAATGGCTTAGGATGTGTGTTGATGCAAGATAAGCAAGTGATCTCTTTTGCTTCTCGACAGCTTAAGAAACATGAGGAGAATTATCCGACACACAATCTGGAATTAGATGTGGTGGTCCATGCCTTGAAGATCTGGGGACATTATCTCTATGGAGAAACATTCCAAATTTTCACAGACCATAAGAACCTAAAGTATATCTTTTCTCAGCATGAGTTAAATATGAGGCAACGCCGCTGGATGGAATTAATCAAGGACTATGACTGTACAATTGATTATCATCCAAGGAAAGCCAATGTGGTTGCTGATGCACTAAGTAGAAAATCAGCAACACCAACCCTAGATAATGCATAGCTAAACTCTTTAGTGTGCTCTAAGAGAGATATGTTTATCTCCTTAAGGCAAGACAATGTACTGCTTAAAGTGTCATTGTTAGCCGGGTTATTGGCTGAGATGCATATAAAACCAAGTCTGAGACAAGAGATCAAAGAAACACAACAAACTGATTCTATGATTCAGCAGATTAGGTCAGAATATGGTAGTGACAAGCGAGATGGCTTCCATGATTCTGATGATCAGGTAGTCTGTTACCATGGTAGGATGGTAGTACCGGATGTTGATAATTTAAGAAAGTTAGTCCTGGAGGAAGCTCATTCTTCAATGTATGCTATGCATCTAGGGAGCACCAAGATGTATCATAACTTAAAAGATATGTATTGGTGGCCTGGTTTGAAGAAGGATGTTGCTGAGTTTGTTATGCGGTGTCCGGTGTGTTAGCAAGTTAAAGTTGAACATCAGAAGCCCGCAGGAACAATGCAACCCCTGCCTATACCACAGTGGAAGTGGGATCATGTAACTATGGACTTTGTGGTTGGTTTGCCTAGAACAACCGAAAGTCATGATTCCATTTGGGTGATAGTTGATAGGTTGAAAAAGACAACACATTTCTTACTTGTCAAAACAACCTATACAGCTGAGAAGCTTGCACAAATCTACATAGATGAGATAGTGCGGTTGCATGGGGTACCAGTTACAATAGTTTCTAATAGAGGTCCTCAGTTTATGAGTCGTTTTTGGGAACGACTTCATAAAGCTTTGGGCACTCAGCTGAGGTTTAGTACAACTTTTCATCCTCAGACAGATGGACAGTCTGAGAGGACAATACAAACCTTGGAGGACTTGCTTAGGGCATGTGTCCTACAGTTTGTGGGGAGTTGGGATCTACATATGAGCTTGATAGAATTTGCTTATAATAACAGCTATCAACATAGTATTGAGATGGCACCGTATGAGGCTTTGTATGGTAGACATTGTAGATCTCCCCTATGTTGGTATGAAACTGGTGAGTACCATCTTTTGGGTCCAGAGCTGGTTCAACAAACAACTGAGAAGATAAAGGTCATACAACAACAGTTGAAAACAACCCAGGATAGACAGAAATCCTATGCTGACAAGCATTGTAGACCCTTAGAATTCCAAGTCGGAGACAGGGTATACCTCAAGGTTTCACCTTGGAAAGTATCCTGAGATTTGGAAAGATAGGGAAGTTAGCTCTGAGATTTATGGGGCCTTATCCAATCATTGAAAAGATAGGAAAGGTTGCCTATAAGCTGGATTTACCACCTGATTTGCATAGATTGCACCCAGTGTTTCATATCTCTATGTTGAGGAAGTGTCATCCTGACACTGAGTTAGTTCTACAACCTGTGGAGGTAGAACTAAATGATGATATATCTTATGTTGAAGGACCAGTGTTGATTCTTGACAGAAGAATCAAGAAGTTGAAAAAGAAAGACATTAGTCTTGTAAAAGTCCTCTGGAATCATCGTGGTGTTGAAGAAGCTACGTGGGAACTAGTGGATGAGATGAGAAGGAAATATCCTACTCTTTTCTCTTAATGTTTTGTTGATGATTTTGGGGACGAAATCATTATAAGGGGTGGATAAACTTGTAACATCCCTGACCTGGGTTATGAAGTAACCCTAGGTGTTTTGCATAATGAGAGTAATTATATGCATGCTTTTGTCTTTGAAAAGTAATTAGGGCTCAAGAGGAATTTATATTACAAATTTAGTCCTGTTTGAATATTGCTGAAATCAATATTTTGCTATTTTGGACTAAAGTGCAAATTACCCAAGATGAGGGGTCTAATTGCAAACTGTGCATGATAATATGTTCCTCATGTGTTAAGGAATCATGGAAATGAAGATGATGCAGAGGTATGGCTTGTGGTAGCCTGAATCCCAAGAAAAAGTTGATAAAGCAATGTTTGTGCATGAAAATCCTAGTTTTGGTGTAATGTGCAATTTACCCAAAACCTAGGGTGCAATATGTAAATTACCACTTCAATAAGGTCCCTAATGTTTCTTGGCATCATGTGGAGAAAATAAAATAAGAGGGGAGCCTCATTTGATTTAATTTGAAGGAGAGAGAATCTTGATATTAAAATAATCATGATTTAAGCATAATGGATATATTAATGCAAAAATAAATAAACTAATTCTAGGACCTTCAACCAAAATTAATTTTGTGGAATTCAGATGCATGAGTGACCGTCCTTGAGCTTGAAAGGATTGAAAATATCTTAAGGAGGTGAAATTCCACTCACCTTATTATAAGGAAAAGAATTCCCACTCAAAAAGATATATTAGTATTATAATGGATTAAGGTGCTTATTTTCTTTTCCCTTAATCCATGGATAATGGAAGGGAGTTCGGTGGCTTTAAGTTGCCTTTGCATGCAATCAAACCAAGGAGGGAGAGGTGGTACCATTTTTGGGATTAATTGAATTTTAATTAAACATTTTCTCTTTCATCAATTTCTTATAAAAGAGCCTTTTTCAACCCACCTAAGGGTCTTTTTTCGATTCCTTTTTCCCCCCTTTGCTTGAAAAACCGACCAAGAAGGCTAAGGACAGAAGGGAGCACGTCCCCAACCTGTTGGTAAGCCTTTGATCTTCGTTCTTCGTGATTTCATGGTGAAAATCATAAAACAATACATGATTTCTTCATTTCTTCACTCCATCTTCAACCCTAGCCGATCCTTTCACTCGAAAAGCTTGAGAAACGACCTTGGGAGGTTGCTAGAGCTTCAACCACCATTTCAGCCAAGAAGCTTGGAGCTTGGGATCAGATTTTAAGGTGGGTTATATAACTTTAACCCTTAATCTTTGTCATTGAATTCAATTTCTACTTGCAATTGAATTAGTTGTTATTATTGCAATAACCTTGCTTGATTGATGGAGTTTCCATGGAAATGGCAGTAGCTTTCGTGAGCCTAAAGGTTGAAGATGATAACCTGTTCACAATCACACACCTTTATCAAAGAACAACAGCAAACGGTTTTGGACTTTTGGTCCAAACGGTTTGCAAACCGTTTGGTAAAGTTGGATCCCAAACCGTTTGGTTTGGTTGACCGTTTGGTCTAGTTGACCCTTTGGACACCAAACCGCATGGCATGGTTGACCCTTTGGTATAGTTGACCATTTGAGGTCTGAACTTAATCAAAGGTTGGATGATGATCCAATGGTCTCAATTGAATGATCCAAGGTGTGCACGATCCATCAAGTTGTAACCCTAATCAAGTTGATTGATGAAACCCTTGATTGGTCCAATTGATTTCAAGACTTTTTGGGGCAAATGGTCTTGAGAACGTTTGATCCCAAATGGTATTGAAAATGTTTGGGACCAAATGGTTTAAAAACCATTTGGTGGATTGAAGGTTGATCCTTGACCCATGGATGGTGATCTAATGGTATGGATTGATGGACCTTCCAATTGAATAATCAATGGTCATTCAATGGTGCAATTGGAAATCGATTTGAATGAGAATTGACCTAGTTAGCCCTTGCGGTTTTGGGACTGATTTGGCCCAAACGGTCTTGAAACCGTTTGGGGACAAATGGTCTCAAGACCGTTTGGGGCCAAACGATCTCGAGACCATTTGGTGGCAAACAGTTTCAAAACCGTTTGGTGATGTAACTTCAAGACCGCATGGAGGTTGTTAGTGGTTCAATCATTAGGATACTAAAGGCAATGATAGTCCTAATTATCCAATGATGATTAGTAATGTTAATCAATAAGGTACAAGGTTTGAAACCCTAAACGTACCTATGTGATTAGTGTTAATCAAGAAAGAAACCCTAATTGCTAATAGGAGTAATGACTTGGTACACTATGAGTATTCATAGTTGTATGAACTTGATTAAGGGTTGATAAGACCTAATCAAGTTGAGAGGTATGATAATATAGAGTTGATACATGAGTATGATTCATATGGTGATTAAGGGTATGAATCTTAAGTAATAAGAATCATGAAACCCTAATCATGAACCTAAACCCTAATTGACAAGGTTGTTGATCCTTAACCCTAATCCAAGGTATGGATGTAACCCTAATTTGGGGTGATGATGTGAATATACCTAATCAAGAGTAACGTGATCGGAAACCCTATTGGGATGAATAGTAAACCATAATTATGGGAATGGACCATGAAACCCTAATTGGGATGAATAGTAATCCCTAATTGTGGAACATTGAATGTAAATCCTTTTATAGGATGAATTTGATGTGAAACCCTAACTAAGGATGGTTTCATGAGGAACCCTGATGTTTGATGTACTGCGAAGCCCAAACTTAGGGTAATGCTATGTATTGCTCAATGAACCCTAATCTTGAGCAATATGGTGATAAACTATATCTTTGATATGATAAGGGGATGATTATCCTTAAATAATATGAAATGGTAAACCCTAACCCTGGTAAGGGAATAGTGGTTTTACCCATGAATAATGAATTCATATTTGTTGAACATGGTTCTGATATGCAATTGATATCACTGTATTATCTGTGCTAACAATGCAGGCATCTTGAAATGATGATCATGGCCAGGTATAAGCTATGATGTTTAATTCACTATTGTGATTGTATCTTGAGTGCCATAATACACCTTGCTACCTGGTAAGAGGTATCAAGAGAGTTAATGGGCATCAAGTACCATGTGTGATGCTTATAATGGAAAAGTATCATGTTTGCCTTGGTCAACTGACCTAAAGGTGATGATTACCTGGAAAGGTGGTAATAATGTTTAAATGATAAATCTAGGGTTTAATTACCCAGGGCCATATGATTATGGTGATGAAATTGAGAAGGGATTGAGTTCCCAATATCTTTTAAGATTGTTAATCAATTGATGAAATTAGTACATGTTTCCTTATAACATTGTCATAATGAGTTTTGTCTGAGAACTTGCCTGATGCTAAAAGAATATGAAAATGTACTTAATTAATCAAGTGAAACCTGTTCATGTAGTGCTCTGACCATAGATCCATCATCGTCAGCAATTGGTGATGGTGAAACAAGTATTCTATAGAATTCCTGGAATTCACATATTTTGAATATGTGGGGGTAAATGGGTGAAAATATCCCTACGTATGGGTGAAGAGATTGAGAGAGAGTAAACATTAAAAGCCTCAATCCTTCATGTGTCGGGATAGATGTATCATAAATCTCCCGATGGTTGAGATGGATGTATCATTAATCTCCCAATGTTATTTTATGTCGGGTCGATGGAGATAAACACTAATGCTATCGATTACCGATGAGAGTGCAGTTGACGTTGTAACTCTATAGAGAAGTTCTAGTATACCCTGGAAAGCTAATTGAGCAGTCGACACAGTCTTGCTTGTAGTCCTGTACTGACCAGGATGTGGAAGGTCATGGAAATCTGACTCCTCCATTGACCTATTTATGGTACCGATTTTGATTCTAGAAATGGTCGGTTGGTGTATGAGTGGTATACCTCATCTCCTCGGAGCTTAAAATCTGTTTGTAAAATATAATCAGCCGTGTAGCATATTTGCATAATATTGAAATATGAGGAATACTTATTGTTGATATACTTCTTAGCATGCCCTTGATACAGGAATGTACTTATGTTCCTTTAATTCATATTGATTATGAGACATGCTGCTTAATCAAGTTATTGCTGCAATAATGCATAAGAATGTTGCTCTAGTCTGTATAAATGTGAATCACCTATTAATGGTTTACAATATTCCACTGTTCAGTTTATTTCTATTAAACTGCAATGACAATGTTTTGGCGGAGAGTTATATCTCCCGCTGGGGAAATTTTTATAATTGTCTCACCCCCGTGGGATCCAATGTTTTTAGGTAGACGCAGACATCAAGGCAGAAACTCTTCTGCCGGAGAAGAGCAGCAGCAGCAGACATAGGGACAACAGTGATCCAACAGGTGGAGACATTGGCTGTCTAGTTATGTGTAGATGGTCCTATAGTCGTCTCTGTACTCTCAGGTCCTAGGAGTTAGTGTTTTGATACTTCGATCTGAGATTTTGGTGCATGTATGACTTGAGATGCAATGATGCATGTAATGTACATATGAACCAGGATGTAATGTTTTACTTTGGTTCTATATGAGAGAGTTTTCCTGTAAGTGGATCTCTTGATAAATGGTTTTAATTTTTTGTGATTTTCAGTAATTCCGCTGCTAACGATCATTTCCGCATTAGTTAATCTTGTTTCATGAGTTGTATGCCACACTTTTGATTATGAATCAATAGAGACATGTGAATCTTGTTTGTTGGGAAAGATGACAAAGACTCCCTTTTCAGGTAAAGGTGAGAGAGCTAGTAATCTATTAGGACTCATACATACTGATGTATGTGAGACTTTTAGAACTAATGCCAGAGGTGGGTATCAGTACTTCATTACCTTTACTGATGATTTCAGTAGGTATGGCTATGTGTACCTGATGAAACATAAGTCAGAAACCCTTGAAAGGTTCAAGGATTTCATGAGTGAAGTACAAAACCAACTTGGTAAAAGTATTAAGGCACTTCAATATGATCGAGGTGGAGAATACTTAAGCCAGGAGTTTGAGGACCTTCTGCGAGCCCGTGGTATTGTATCACAATGGACTCCGCCTGGAACACCACAGCATAATGGTGTGTCTGAAAGAAGGAATCACACATTGTTGGATATGGTGCGATGAATGATGAGTTTTGCTGATCTTCCAATTTCTTTTTGGGGTTATGCTCTTGAAACCGCCGCTTTTACACTTAACCGAGTACCATCTAAATCGGTTTAAAAGACACCATATGAGATATGGTATGGGAAGCGTCCCAATTTGTCTTTTATGAAGATTTGGGGTTGTGAGGCTTACGTTAAGAAAATGTTTCCTGATAAGCTTGGACCCAAATCCATTAAATGTTATCTTGTTGGATACCCCGAGGAAACGAGGGGATATTACTTATACCACCCTACTAATAACAAAGTGTTTGTTTCCAGGGATGTTGTATTCCTAGAGAAGGAATTTATTTCCAAAGGAAGCAGTGGGAGGAAAATAGAGCTTGAAGAGGTTCAAGCCCAATAAGAAAACATTGAACCGGTAGATGTACGAGAGGAATATGAAGATTCACAAGGTGTTGTAGAATCTCATTCTCCTCAGGTAACACAAGGACCTCGTAGATCTAGTAGGACCCGCCTTGAACCTGAGAGGTTTGGATACCTTGTGACTCAGGAAGGTGGTGAGTTGATCATAGATGATGATCCAACTACCTACGTAGAGGCTATGGAAGGACCAGATTCTAAGAAATGGCATGAAGCCATGAGATCCGAGATGGAATCCATGTACTCCAACAAAGTATGGACTTTGGTGGAACCACCCAAAGGGGTAAAACCCATAGGGTGCAAGTGGGTCTTCTAGAAGAAGACCGTCATGGATGGCAATGTGCAAATTTATAAAGGAAGATTGGTTGTGAAGGGATGTGGACAAGTTCAAGGTGTTAACTATGACAAATCTTTTTCTCCAGTTGCCATGATTAAGTCCATCAGGATCATGCTTGCTATTGCAGCTTATTATGACTATGAGATTTGGCAGATGGATGTTAAAACCGCATTCCTTAACGGGAATATAAATGAGGATGTGTACATGACACAGCCTGAAGGTTTTATAGATCCAAAGAATGCTAATAAAGTTTGTAAGCTACAAAGGTCAATCTATGGATTGAAGCAAGCATCTCGGAGTTGGAATCTTCGATTTGATGAGGAAGTCAAAGTGTTTGGCTTTACTCAAAATGAAGATGAACCTTGTGTGTACAAGAAAGTTAGTGGGAGCTAGACCACATTCCTCATATTGTATGTGGATGACATACTTTTGATGGGGAATGATGTCTTAGCCTTAGAGAAGGTAAAGACTTGGCTTGGGAATACTTTCTCAATGAAGGACTTAGGAGAAGCATCCTACATTCTAGAAATTAAGATCTATAGAGATAGATCTAGAAGGCTTCTCGGACTAAGTCAGAGCACGTACATCGACAAAGTGGTGAAGCGGTTCAGCATGGAGGAATCAAAGAGAGGCAACATCCCCATGCTACATGGAGTCACCGTCTCTAGAGCTCAATGTCCCCAATCTTGTGAAGAGAGGGAGCATATGAATGGGATCCCATATGCATCAGCCATCAGATCCATCATGTGCGCTATGTTGTACACACGCCCAGATGCCTCATATGCTCTCAGCATGACGAGCAGGTACCAGTCAGATCCCGGCGATGCTCACTGGACAGCCGTAAAGAACATCCTCAAGTACTTGTGAAGGACTAAGGATCAGTTTCTTGTTTACAGCGACGAGGAAGAGCTGGTTGTAAAGGGTTACACCGATGCAAGCTTCCGAACCAATAAAGATGATTACAGATCGCAGTCAGGATTTGTATTTTGCCTTAATAATGGAGCTGTGAGTTGGAAGAGTTCCAAGCAAGAAAAAGTTGCCGATTCTACTACAGAGGTCGAGTGTATTGTTGCTTCACATGCAGCAAAGGAGGCTGTGTGGATCAGGAAGTTCATTTCTGAACTTGGTGTAGTTCCCAGTAGCTGTGATGCAATTGAGCTTTATTGTGATAATAATGGAGCTATTACACAAGCTAAGGAACCCAGATCACATCAGTGGTCCAAGCACATACTGTGGTGCTTCCATCTCATACGAGAGATCGTATAGTGAGGAGATGTGAAGATTTGCAAAGTACCAACTAAAGACAACATAGTTGATCCACTGACTAAGGCCCTTTCTCAGCAGAAGCATGATGGTCATGCTAGGTCACAAGGACTGAGGTTCCTTAATGACTGGCTTTAAGTGCAAGTTGGAGTCTTTTGGTATGTATGCCCATAGAGAAAATCATATGATGATTGTAGTGGGATACTTTGTAAATGATTTGAATAATAATAAAGGCAATTTCCGATCTATATGTTTAAACTATTTCTGATATGATAGTGTAACATGATAGATGTCTAAAGAATTGTTTTACTCAATGACGTATGCTTTTGGGTTGAGGACATAAATGATGAGATCATACAGATGTTAATAGTATACATTCTTGTTTGGTCCGTCGTCAGTTGTTATTGTGGAAATAACCATAGACATCAATAACACTAAAGACTAGATTGTGTGTTGGTTGATGACAGAATCTCATTAGTCATGATATAGTGATATCAAACCAAGCACATAGGTACTTGTTAGAGAACAAGGTACCATACAGACCCACCGTGAGAGTGACACATGGAACCATGACTTGGTAGTCACAACAGCTCTCACAATGATGGTGGTGAGTGTGATTCTTAGACCTGAAATCATTACACTCAAAACATGTCGTTGGGTACACTTTGACATCATAAAACGCAGTCCTGAAACATGGGTTGTTATAAAGGTGATGATTGGGTAGCTTTGACACATGGGGCTTTTGAGGGGTGAGTGATAGATATGGGATTTGTCCCTCCTGAGGGAGTTTGATGTCCTTGGCCACTTGATGAGTAGGATTGAGAAAGGCATGTGCATGTACGTGTGAATCAATATGTGATATTGATGTCACACACATCTCTCCCAGTCTGCTCTGAGATCAAGGAAATGAATGAACGTTGACAGGATGACTGTTCCATGCCTTTAGTTCATTCAGGATATCAGTGACAAAGGAATTATACATTCACTGTAACACCATTCACGGATTGTAGGATTGAAAGTTGTTCTCCAACTTTCTATTTCACTTGGGTAGCACTGATGTGTGACTAGGCACCACTCTTTGCTTGTGAAGTCATAAGTGTTATGGACTTTCACTACCAACGTGAAATTGACCTGCATGGTCACACATATAGGATTTAACCTGGAATAGGAGTTTGTCCACAAACATGTTTAGATTGATTACTAAAGGATTTTAGTAGTTCAATTAAACACTCAATCAATTGATAGCTCAGTATCATAGTGTTCAAGGTGTTGTACTGATTGATTAGAGTATATGAATGATTGAAACTGCGATTGACTGATTCTGCACAATCTGCACTCCCAACCGATCAGCTCATGTGAAGAACCAATCGGCTGAGCTTGGTGAACCGATCAGCTCAACTGGTGAGTCGATTGACTCATGGACAGGGTGAAATGATCCATTCAAGTGTTGAAACGATCGGTTCAAGTCCACCCGAGCAAGTTGGGAAAGTAAGATTGGTGAGAAATTTCCTTTCGTTTCACTTGCCCAATTTGATTGGAACAAGGATTGGTATTTGATACCAATTTGAAAAAAACGAAGAAAATTCAACCGGGAATTGATCAGGACCATGAACTGACCAGTTCAGTAGTGAACCGACCGTTTCATGGGTCCCAACCGATCAGTTGAGGTGTCAATCGACCAGCTCAGATCCCCAACCGACCATTTTAGTTGTGAAATGATCAGTTCAGGTTACGCAGTTGGTTGTTTTTGTGGAAAATCTCGAACCCTTGTACTCCTACTTTAGTCCCGCATTGCTCGGGATAGAGAACCCTGTCCCATGACCTTCCTACATATATAGGGGTATTGGGGGCTTCTCAAAGTACAACTCAGTGCAACCAGTTTCTCTAGAAAGTTGTCGTTCTCTCTGGTTTTGGTAACCGAGAGAGCCTGAGCAAGTGCTACCCGATAAGGGAGGCACAACAAGGGAAAGACAACTACAGAAAGCGACTGGTGGCAGGAGAGTGTATCGGCGACTAGTACACTGACAGGAGGGTGTGACTCCTTCTGATTCCTTGTGGGACAAGGAGATCAGAGTTCCAGGCAGTCCGTGTGGACGACTGCAGAGGCGGGAGACCTCTGTCGCTCGGAGAACAACTGTCAATCCCTACAGTCCCGATGAGACCAGGAGTCTTCAGTCCCGGTGCGACCAGGAGCTGCACAGACACCATCCAAGACCGGAGGTGAAGACCACACAGGGCATGAGGTACTATCTCCAAGCAAGCCTCGGGACAAGGTATGCATCCACAAACCATCTTTCCTATTGTATAGACGTTGACGCGATTCCTTTTGTTCTGGGTTTTGGGGAGAAATGTTTTTTGTTTCCGCTGCTTCTCTGCCTCCCTTAAAACCCAAAAAAAGCATCCTTGTCTC
Source organism: Alisma plantago-aquatica (assembly GCA_963693085.1). Taxonomy (NCBI): domain Eukaryota; kingdom Viridiplantae; phylum Streptophyta; class Magnoliopsida; order Alismatales; family Alismataceae; genus Alisma; species Alisma plantago-aquatica. The sequence goes on along the minus strand of OY856413.1, from coordinate 104,662,987 downwards.
ATCAGCCTCTCAGATACCATAGCTGACACTAAATAGGTTGGAAGAATCTTTCTATCTCCCTGAAAGATCCATGTATCACCATCATCTGTGAACACAACTTGCTTGGAACTGCAATCCAAGACAACCTTATACTTCTCTAAGGTGTCCATCCCAAGGATTATATCAAACCCATGCATTTCAAGTGGTATAAGATCCACTTGAATGCGGTGATCAGAAAATAAAAGATTGCAGAGAGAACACACTTCCCGCAACACTGCAGATTCCATCAAAGGTGTTTCTAACAACAAGCTATCTTCTCTATGACTGACAATCATGTTGTAGTCATCAATCACTTCTCGAGTGATAAAAGAGTGTGTAGCACCCGGATCAACTAACACAAATACGAAGAAGGATAAAGACATATCAGAATAAAATAGTTCCATCTGACCTGTCACAACCTGAGGGTTTATTACTACTTCATGTTGGTTCATTGCATAAAACCTAGCCGTCGCTTGTTGTTGACCTTGTGCTCGATTATTGGATGTTGACGAACCGGCTTGGGACGCATGTCCACGTCCTCTAGCACCACTGCCAGGCTATTTCCTCTTAGAGCCTTGTTGACTCTACCTTGGTTGCTGGGTCACATTCCTGACTTTCTCAGGACAGTCCCTCACCACATGGCCTTCTCTTCCACATCTATAACAGGTTACATTCCCCCTCAGTGGTCTGGGTTGTAACATCCCTAACCTGGGTTATGTTTTAACCCTAGGTGTTTTGCTTAATAAAAGTAATTACATGCTTTCTCTTATCCTTTGAAATATAATTAAGGCTCAAGAGGAACTTATATTGCAATTTTAGTCCTTTTTGAAAATTGTTGAAATCAATGTTTTGATTGTTTTGGACTAAAGTGAAAATTACCCAAGTTGAGGGGCTTAATTGTAAATTGTGCATGATAATATGTTCCTCATGTCTTGAAGCATCATGATAGTGATTATGATGCAGAGGTATGGCTTGTGATAGTCTGAATACCAAGAAAGAGCTGATAAAGCAATGTTTGTGCATGAAAACCTAGTTTTGGTGTAATGTGCAATTTACCCAAAACTTAGGGTGCAATATGCAAGATAGCACTTCAAAAAGGTACCTAATGTTTCTTGGCATCATGTGGAGTAAAGAAAATGAGAGGGGCATCTCATTTGTATCTCTTTGAAGGAGAGAGAATCTTGATATTAAAATAATCAAGATTTAAGCATAATGGGAGCATTAGTTCAAATTAATGTAAAAATAAATAAAATAATTGAAGGGCCTTCAACCAAAATTAAAATGGTTGGATTCAGATGTGTGTGGACGTCCTTGAGTTTGCAAGGACCATGAAATATCCTAAGGAGGTGAAAACTCCACTCACCTTATTATAAGAAAAAGAATTTCCTCTCAAATATGGATATTATTATTATAAGGGTTAAGGTGCTTAATTTCTTTTCCCTTAATTCATGGATAATGGAAGGGAGATCGGTGAAGATAGAGTTGCCTTTTCATGCAAGAAAACAAGGGGGAAGTGGTGGCAACAATTTTGGAATTAAATTATTTTTATAAAACATTTTCTCTCTCATTGATTTTCTTATAAAAGAGCCCTTTACCACCCAAACCAAAGACTTTTTTAGATTCCTTTCTTCTCCTTGCTTGAAAAATCGACTAAGGGAGATAGGAACAGCAGGAAGGACGCCCTCAACCTGTTGGTAAGTCATTGACCTTCGTTCTTCTTGATTTCATGGTGGAAATCATAAAACAATGCATGATTCCTTCTTTTCTTCACGCCATCTTCAACCCTAGCTGATCCTTTCACTCCAAAAGCTTGAGAACGGACCTTGGGAGGTTGTTAGAGCTTCATACACCATTGGAGCCATGGAGCTTGAAGCTTTTAAGCTTAATTGAAGGCGAGTTATATAACTTAAACCCTTAATCTTTGTCATTGAAATCGATTTCTCAATTCAATTGATTTAATTGTTATTCTTGCAATAGCTTTGATTGATTGATGGAATTGCCATGGAAATGGCAGTAGTTTTCATGTGTCTAAAGGTTAAAGAGGATAACCTGTTCATAAGCACACACCTCAATTAAGAATAAGAGCAAACGGTCTTGGACCTTTGGTCCAAACGGTTTCACCAAACCGTTTGAGACCAAACAGTTTGCAAACCGTTTGGTGACTTGGACTCCAAACCGTTTGGTTATGTTGACCATTTGGTCTAGTTGACCATTTGAGGTCTGAAACTAAGTAGGTTTTGGATGATGATCCAGTGTATCCAATTGATTGAGTCAATGTGTGTACATTCCTTTAATTGGAAACCCTAATCAAGTTGATTGAAGAATCATTGATTGGTCCTAACGATTTCAAGACAAATTGGGTCAAACGGTCTTGAGACCGTTTGGAGGATTAGTGGTTGATCCTTGATTGTTGGATAAAGATCTAATGGTGTTGATTGATGAATCCTTCAATTGTATAACCGATAGTCAATTCAATGATGCAATTGCATTTTATTGGATTGATGAATGACCTAAAGAGCCCTTGCGGTTTTGGGACTGGTTTGGCCCAAACGGTCTTGAGACCGTTTGAGACCAAACGATCTTGAAACCGTTTAGGGGCAAACAGTTTCAAAACCGTTTGGGGTCAAACGGTTTTCAAAACCGTTTGGTGTTAAATGGTTTCAAAACCGTTTGGTAATGAAACCTTGAAACCGAATGGAGGTTGAATGTGGTTTAATCATTTGGATATTGAAGGTAATGATTGTTCCAATAATCCAATGATTGTTAGTAATAGTAATCAATGAAGGTACAAAGGTTGAAACCCTAATAGTGCCTAAGTGATTGGTGTCAATTAAGGGGATGAACCTTAATTGCTTATAAGAACAATGACTTGGTACACTATGTCAATCATAGGTGTATGTACTTGATTTAAGGGTTGATATAACCTAATCAAGTTGTGAGGATAATAGAATGGAATTCATATATGAGTATGATTCATGTGGTGATTAAGGGTATGATCCTTAAGTAAAGAGATCATGAAACCCTAATCATGAACATAAACTCTAATTGACAAGGTTGTTAAACCCTAACCCTGATTGAGGGCAATTATAATTGAAACCCTAATCTAGGGTAAGGATGTAACCCTAATCCAGGGTGATGTTATATGTGAATCTAATTTAGGGTAATATGATGCAACATCCTAATAGGGATGAATAGTAAACCCTAGTTATGGGTAATGGAACATGAAACCATAATTGGGATAAATAGTAAACCCTTTGTGGATTATTGAATGTAAATCCTATTCTAGGGTGAAATTGATGTGAAACCCTAACTAAGGATGGTTTCCTATGAAACCCTGATGTTGAGTGTGCTGTGAAGATCAAATCCAGGGTAATACTATGTAATGTTTAATGAACCCTAATTTTGGGCATTATGGTGATAAACCATAATTTTGATGTGCTGATGGGATGAATATCCTCATATGACATGCAATGGGAAACCCTAACCATGGTAAGGGAATAGTGGTGTTACCCATGAATAGTGAATTCATATTTGTTGAACATGGTACTGATATGCAATTGATATCACTTTTATCATATGTGGTAACCATGCAGGTATGTTGAAATGATGATCATGGCCATGTATGAGCTATGATGTTTAATTCACTAATGTGATTGGGCCTTGTGTGCCATTATATACCTTGCTGCCTAGTAAGAGGTAACAAGAGAGTTAATGGGCCTCAAGTACCATGTGTGATGCTTGTAATAGAAAGTATCATGTTTGCCTTGGTCAGTTGACCTGAAGGTGATAGTTACCTGAAAAAGTGGTAACAATGTTTAATGATGAATCAAGGGTTTAATTACCCAGAGTCATATAATTATGGTGATGAGATTGTGAAAGGATGAGAATTCACAGTATTGAAATAAGGGACTGAGTTCCCAATGTCTTTTAAAGACTATTAAGTAGTTGATGAAATCAGTACATGTTTCTTTATAGCATTGTCATAATAAGTTATGTTTGAGAACTTGCCTGATGCTAAACAAATATAAAAATGTACTTAATTAATCAAGTGAAATATGTTCATGTAGTGCTCTGATCATAGATCCATCATCGTCAGTAGTTGGTGATGGTGAAATAGGTTTTCCTATAGAACTCCTGGAGTTTGCATATTCTGAATATGTGGGGGTAAACGGGCGAAAATATCCTTACGTCCTTGTGAAGAGATTGATGGAAGGTAAACATTAAACCTCTCAATCCTTCATGTGTCATGATAGATGTATCACAAATCTCCCGATGGTTAGGATGGATGTATCATTAATCTCCCAATGATATTTAATGTCGGGTCGATGGAGATAAACATTAATTCTCTCGATTGCCGATGAGAGTGCAGTTGACGTTGTAAATCTATAGCGAAGTTCCAGTATACCCTGAGAAGCTATTTGAGTAGTTAACACAATCCTGCTTGTGGTCTCGTGCTGACCGGGATGTGGGAGGTCATGGGAATCCGGCTCTTCCATTGACCTATTTATGGTATCAATTTTGATTCTAGAAATGGTCGGTTGGAGTATGAGCGGTATGCCTCATCTCCTCAGAGCTTAATTATGTTTGTAAAATATAATCAGTCGTGTAGCATATTTGTATAAGACTAAAATATGAGAATCACTGGTTGATGTTATACTGCTTAGCAAGTCCTTGATACATAAATGTACTTATGTTCTTTTAATTCATATTGAATAAGAGACATGCTTCTTTATCAAGTTATAGTTGAAATACTTGTATAAGAATGTTGCTCTAATCTTCATAGATGTTGATTCAACTGCTACTGAATTATATTATCCCACTGCTCAGTTTATTTCTTTTAAACTGCAATGATAATGTTTTGGCAGAGAGTTATATCTCCCGCTGGGGCAATTTTTATAATTGTCTCACCCTGTGGGATTCAACATTTTTAGGTAGATGCAGACATCAAGGCAGAAACCCTTCTGCAGGGGAAGAGCAGCAGCAGTCACAAGGACAGAAGTGATCCATCAGGTGGAGACATTGGCTGTCTGGTCTTGTATAGTTAGTCCTATGAGTCATCTCTATACTCTCGGGTCCTAGGAGTTAGTGTTGTTGATAACTTGATCCGAGATTTTGGCTTGATGCCTCGAGATTTTTATACTACCTGTGTACAATTGAGACAGAGTAGTGAATGTTGTAACTCTCGAGAAGAAACAATATAAGAGATGTACTAGTGAAGCAGGATGTAATAATTTACTTTGGTTCTGAATGAAAGAGTTTTCCTATGAATGGATCTCTTGATAAGTGGTTTTAATTTTTAGTGATTTTCAGTAATTCCACTGTTAATAATTAGCTTCCGCTTTAGTTAATCTCATTTTGTGAATCATATGCTACATGGGTGGTCCTGTTACTGACATTGAGGCTGAACTGTGAGCTCCCTTTGGTGGTAAATTACGGTCTCTACCCTTACTTGACGTCCATTGCGTCTAGGTATTGAACCTTGGTGGTGAATCATATCCGATCACGACTCCAGGTCTTTTGCTCTCCCCAATGGTCCACTAGTGGATAGCACTCCCTTTTAAGAGATATACAACATGCCTGACCTTCTCATCATCAGGAATCATGAGGATTCTGAAAGCTTTCTCCAGTTCAGTCAACCATAGATCAACATCTGCTGGGTCGGTTGTACCAACATACTCTAAGGCTCCTACCCTCCTAAGTCATTCAAAGGTCTTGCCGGCTCCATGTATTTCATCATGGGCTGGTGCCCTTGGTGCAGCAACACTGCTCTCAACAGTGTGTTCATCATGTGATCCATACATCTTTAGTTCTTCTTCTCCTCCTATATGAGTAGAAGACACTATCAAATAACTGGATGACACTAGAACAGACTCAACAACCTTAATCCTATGTCTCTGTAGACTCAGCGAACCTAGAGCTCTGATACCACTAATTTGTGGCATACGATTCACAAAATGAGATTAACTAATGTGGAAGTGTATTATTAGCAGCGGAATTACTAAAAACACTAAAAATTAAAACCATTTATCAAGAGATCCATTCACAGGAAAACTCTTTCATTCAGAACCAAAGTAAATCATTACATCCTGGTTCACTAGTGCATCTATTGTACTATTTCTTCTCGAGAGTCACAACATTCACTACTCTATTTCAACTGTACACAGGTAGTATAAAAATCTCGAGGCATCAAGCCAAAATCTCAGATCGAATTATCAAAAGCACTAATTGCTAGGACCCGAGAGTACAAAGACGACTCATAGGACTAACTATACAAGACCAGATAGCCAATGTCTCCACGTGATGGATCACTGCTGTCCTTGTGACTGCTACTGCTCTTCCCCTGTAGAAGGGTTTCTGCCTTGATGTCTGCGTCTACCTAAAAATGTTGAATCCCATGCGGGTGAGACAATTATAAAAATTGCCCCAGCGGGAGATATAACTCTCCGCCAAAACATTATCATTGCAGTTTAAAAGAAATAAACTGAGTAATGGGATAATATAAAAAAGTAGCAGATAAATCAAAATCTATGCAGATTAGAGCAACATTCTTGTGCAAGTATTTCAATTATAACTTGATAAAGCAGCATGCCTCTTATTCATTATGAATTAAAATAAAATAAGTACATTTATGTATCAAGGACATGCTAAGTGGTATAACATCAATTAGTGGTTCTCGTAAAATTGCCCCAGCGGGAGATATAACTCTCCGCCAAAACATTATCATTGCAGTTTAAAAGAAATAAACTGAGTAATGGGATAATATAAAAAAGTAGCAGATAAATCAAAATCTATGCAGATTAGAGCAACATTCTTGTGCAAGTATTTCAATTATAACTTGATAAAGCAGCATGCCTCTTATTCATTATGAATTAAAATAAAATAAGTACATTTATGTATCAAGGACATGCTAAGTGGTATAACATCAATTAGTGGTTCTCGTATTTCAATCTTATGCAAATACGCTACATGGCTGATTATATTTTACAAACATAATTAAGCTCTGAGGAGATGAGGTATACCGCTCATACTCCAACCCACCATTTCTAGAATCGAAATCGGTACCATAAATAGGTCAATAGAAGAGCCGGATTCCCATGACCTCCCACATCCCGGTTAGCACAGAACCACAAGCAGGACTGTGTTAACTGCTCAAATAGCTTTCCAGGGTATACTGGAACTTCGCTATAGAGTTACAGCGTCAACTGCACTCTCATCGGCAATCGAGAGAATTAATGTTTATCTCCGTTGACCCGACATTAAATATCATTGGGAGATTAATGATACATCCATCCCAACCATCGGGCGATTTGTGATACATCTATCCCGACACATGAAGGATTGAGAGGTTTGATGTTTACCTTCCCTCAATCTCTTCACAAGGACGTAAGGATATTTTCGCCCATTTACCCCCACATATTCAGAATATGTGAACTCTAGGAATTCTATAGGAATAGCTGTTTCACCATCACCAACTACTGACGATGATGGATCTATGGTCAGAGCACTACATGAACAAATTTCACTTGATTAATTAAGTACTTTTTTATATTCTTTTAGCATCAGGCAAGTTCTCAAACATAACTTATTATGACAATGCTATAAAGAAACATGTACTGATTTCATCAACTACTTAACAGTCTTTAAAAGACATTGGGAACTCAGTCCCTTATTTCAATACTGGGAATTATCATCCCTTCACAATCTCATCACCATAATTATATGGCTCTGGGTAATTAAACCCTTGATCCATCATTAAACATTGTTACCACTTTTTCAGGTAACTATCACCTTCAGGTCAACTGACCAAGGCAAACATGATACTTGCTATTACAAGCATCACACATGGTACTTGAGGCCCATTAACTCTCTTGTTACCTCTTACCAGGAAGCAAGGTATATTATGGCACACAAGGCCCAATCCCAATAGTGAATTAAACATCATAGCTCATACCTGGCCATGATCATCATTTCAACATACCTGCATGGTTAGCACATGTGATAACAGTGATATCAATTGCATATCAATACCATGTTCAACAAATATGAATTCACTATTCATGGGTAACACCACTATTCCCTTACCAGGGTTAGGGTTTCCCATTTCATGTCATATGAGGATATTCATCCCATCAGCACATCAAAATTATGGTTTATCACCATACTGCCCAATTAGGGTTCATTGGACATTACATAGTATTACCCTGGATTTGAGCTTCACAACACACTAAACATCAGAGTTTCAAAGGAAACCATCCTTAGTTAGGGTTTCACATCAATTTCACCCTAGAATAGGATTTACATTCAATAATCCACAATTAGGGTTTACTATTCATCCCAATTAGGGTTTCATGTTCCATTACCCATAACTAGGGTTTACTATTCATCCCTATTAGGATGTTGCATCATATTACCCTAAATTAGATTCACATATAACATCACCATGGATTAGGGTTACATCCTTACCCTGGATTAGGGTTTCAATTATAATTGCCCTCAATCAGGGTTAGGGTTTAACAACCTTGTCAATTAGAGTTTATGCTCAAGATTAGGGTTTCATGATCTCTTTACTTATGGATAATACCCTTAATCACCACATGAATCATACTCATATATGAATTCCATTCTATTATCCTCTCAACCTGATTAGGTTATATCAACCCTTAAATCAAGTACATACAACTATGATTGACATAGTGTACCAAGTCATTGTTCTTATAAGCAATTAGGGTTCATCCCCTTAATTGACACCAATCACTTAGGTACTATTAGGGTTTCAACCTTTGTACCTTCATTGATTACTATTACTAACAATCATTGGATTATTGGAACAATCATTACCTTCAATATCCAAATGATTGAACCACATTCAACCTCCATTCGGTTTCAAGGTTTCATTACCAAATGGTTTTGAAATCGTTTAACACCAAGCAGTTTTGAAAACTGTTTGACCCCAAACGGTTTTGAAACTATTTGCCCCCAAACGGTTTCAAGACCGTTTGGTCTCAAATGGTCTCAAGACCGTTTGGGCCAAATCAGTCCCAAAACCGCAAGGCTCTTTAGGTCATTCATCAATCCAATCCAATCAAATGCAATTGCATCATTGAATTGACTATCAGTTATACAATTGAAGGATTCATCAATCAACAACATTAGATCTTTATCCAACAATAAAGGATCAACCACTAATCCTCCAAACGGTTTTGAAACCGTTTGGTCCCAAACGGATTCAAGACGTTTGGGCTCAAACGGTCTCAAGACTGTTTGACCCAATTTGTCTTGAAATCTTTAGGACCAATCAATGATTCTTCAATCAACTTGATTAGCATTTCCAATTAAAGGATTGTACACACATTGAATCAATCAATTGGATCCATTAGATCATCATCCAACATCTACTTAGGTTCAGACCTCAAATGGTCAACTAAACCAAACGGTCAACATAACCAAACGGTTTGGAGTCCAAGCACCAACTGATTTGCAAACCGTTTGGTATCAAACGGTTTGGTGAAACCGTTTGGACCAAAGGTCCAAGACCATATGCTCTTTTTATTAATTGACGTGTGTGCTTATGAACAGGTTATCCTCTTCAACCTTTAGACTCATGAAAACTAGTGCCATTTCCATGGCAATTCCATCAACCAATCAAAGCTATTACAAGAATAACAATTAAATCAATTGAATTGAGAAATCGATTTCAATGACAAAGATTAAGGGTTTAAGTTATATAATCCGCCTTCAATTAAGCTTCAAAGCTTCAAGGTCCACGGATCCAATGGTGGATGAAGCTCTAACAACCTCCCAAGGTCCGTTCTCAAGCTTTTGGAGTGAAAGGATCGGCTAGGGTTGAAGATGGAGTGAAGAAAAGAAGGAATCATGCATTGTTTTATGATTTCCACCATGAAATCAAGAAGAACGAAGGTCAAGGACTTACCAACAGGTTGAGGGCGTCCTTCCTGCTGTTCCTAGATCCCTTAGTCGATTTTGCAAGTAAGGAGAAGAAAGGAATCTGAAAAAGTCTTTGGTTTGGGTGGTAAATGGCTCTTTTATAAGAAAATCAATGAGAGAGAAAATGTTTTATAAAAATCATTTAATTCCAAAATTGTTTCCACCACTTCCCCCTTGTTTTCTTTCATGCAAAGGCAACTCTATCTCCACTGAGCTCCCTTCCATTACCCATGAATTAATGGAAAAGAAATTAAGCACCTTAACCCTTATAATAGTAATATCCATATTTGAGTGGAAATTCTTTTTCTTATAATAAGGTGAGTGGAGTTTTCACCTCCTTAGGATATTTCGTGGTCCTTGCAAAACTCAAGGACTTCCACACATATCTGAATCCAACTATTTTAATTTTGTCTGAAGGCCGTTCAATTATTTTATTTATTTTTACATTATTTTGAAATAATGTTCCCATTATGCTTAAATCTTGATTATTTTAATATCAAGATTCTCTCTCCTTCAAAGAGATACAAATGAGACACCCCTCTCATTTTCTTTACTCCACATGATTCCAAGAAACATTAGGGACCTTTTTGAAGTTCTATCTTGCATATTGCACCCAATGTTTTGGGTAAATTGCACATTACACCAAAACTAGGTTTTCATGCACAAACATTGCTTTATCAACTCTTTCTTGGTATTCAGGCTATCACAAGCCATACCTCTACATCATCTTCACTCTCATGATGCTTCAAGACATGAGGAACATATTATCATGCACAATTTGCAATTAAACCCCTCAACTTGGGTAATTTGCACTTTAGTCCAAAACAATCAAAACATTGATTTCAACAATTTTCAAAAAGGACTAAAATTGCAATATAAGTTCCTATTGATCCTTAATTATCTTTCAAAGGATAAGATCAAGCATGTAATTACTTTTATTAAGAAAAACACCTAGGGTTAAAACATAACCCAGGTCAGGGATGTTACAATAGTTATATAAGATCTTGAGACGATTAAAAAGATCCCACATAAATCACATGTTTACCTTCACTAGCAGTGCCTTCATCCTCCTATAAACTAACAAAAGAGTTTGATCTAGATGCTTTGTCATCTATATAATGAGACATATATTTACTTTCCAAATGGAATACATAAGATTAGAGAGAAGAATAATAAAAGGACCCTATACCTTTTTTTAGGCCATCTTTCAGCCAACTTTAGGCACACATCAAAGCTTCAATTTTAGTTTCATGTAGTCTGCTACGGTGAGGGTCAATCACCCTACTTGATATGCTAAAGGTTGACTCTGAAGACATAGTTGTCACTGGAATGGCTAGTAAATCCTTAGCAATAGACTTAAGAGTAGGGTAAGACCCACTATTCATTTTCTACCATAATAAAACATCAAACTCTAAAGCTCATGACACATTATCACACTCCAAGTACTTGTCTAGTTCAGTTTTATAGTAACATGATTGCCTTTTCAACTCCTTTAGATAAGAGTCAAAGATGGGCATGTCATCATCACCATCGTCTTGAGAGGATACAAGAGGATTAGCAAGCAAATCAGATACATCATCAACTTCATCTTATGCATTACTTCTTCCCTTATATTCACTTATCAGCTCTATACAAGCATCATGAATTTCTTTCATGTAAAGTGCAACTTCATCTCCATATATATTATCAAAATAGAAATGTATAATGTGCATTTTATATCTCGGGTCTAATACAACAACTACTCCCATTAATATATATATATATATATATATATATATATATATATATAATTCAAATACTTCAAAAATTTCTTCAACATCTCTGTAGCCATATTTTTAATTACTTGATTTGGACTATTGACCCAATTGGCCAAAGCATCTCTAATTAGGAAAATATTAGGAAAACACAAGTTGGCAGTTCGATAACTTGTCCCTGAAAACAACTACGTAACTTTGAAAAACACCTTCAACTTTTCTCATACTTCATAACAAAGTTTCCAATCTGATTCACTAGGTGGCACCTTGTAATTCCTATCTTGTTGCTTTAATATATTGAATACCTCTTCGAATATCTTTGCAGTCCAAAGCATTATATATGTAGAGTTCCACCTTGTTGGACAATCAAGAGATAATTTTTTAGGAACACCCATTCTCAATTGTCTAGCAGTTTCCTCAAACCTCTCCAACCACTTTGGAGTGGCATCCCAATATGCCACACTATCCCGAATATTCTCTACTCCTTTATGTACAACTAACCCATCTTTGACTATAATATTTAAAATATGAGCTACACACCTTATGTGGAGAAATCTACCAGGTAGTAATTTCGATTTTGCGTGCAACTTATCCTTCACCAGTTTAATCATTGAGTCATTTGTTGTACAATTGTCAACAATAATGCGTGAGAGTTTAGTGTCTATGTTACATTAAATCAAACAAGTCATCAACTCTTCACATAAGACCTCACTCGTACGAGGACATGGTATATATGCAAACCTCAATATATGACTCCGTAAGAACCAAGAGGGGTTGATATAGTGTGCAGTGCCTACCATGTAACCTTTCATCTGATAGTTTGCAGTCCACATATTAGTGGTCACACTAAAATGAGAATCCTTACCATCCAAATAGGCCCTCAACTTCTTCTTCTCACTATCATAGAGTTTCTTTAAATCTGATTTTATAGTATTTCTAGTAGGACAATTAAAGAGGGGTTGAATCACATAAAGTAATTTCCTAAATCCAGGGTGATCTACCATTTTAACGGGTAATCATGCATTATGACCATAACAGATACATCTTTTCTCCCATCTTCTTTGTTGAATAGAACTTGTGGGTCTGCCTAGGAGTTCTCCTCACACCCTTCCCATTAAACACCCGACATATATTGTCCATATGCTCATGCAAATGAGTTGTCCCATTCTTGGGTTTCACTCCCAACAATTTTTTGCAATATAAGTATTTTTCCTTTCAAATGCCACCCTCAAATTTTACCTCAAATGGTTCCATATCTCAACCCTACGACCACCTCTACTTGGTGACACTACTGTGTTTTCAGTAGGTACATAAATGTCACCGATTGGGTTTGAACAACTGCAGGTGATCTATATTCTTCTGAGAGAGTATCCATATCTAGCAAAGGTAAATTTTAGTTGTCGTGACTAGACTAGAAAATAAGATCATACAAAAATAAGAGTGACGGAATTGAAACTGTGAGCTATACTATTTCGGTGTTATTGAGTATACACAGAACATAATATCACAAAAGCTGACAAAAAAATACACAGAACAAAATGTAAAAAAATATATATTCAATCGTACATATAATTTACTAAAACAAAATGTACAAACATATACACCAAACAGATGCTAGTTGGATATACACAAAGGCATAACATATAGTACATAGAACACAATGAGCAAGAGAAATCACACATCGATAAGGATAAGCATTTTACCTGAACTGTACTGAAAATCTCATAAAACTTAGAGACACTATTTTGCAAGGCACTACAATTAACAATTTAAAAAGTATGAATTAGTATAGCATTCAATGAGTTGGTAGCCTATATATACAACAATAAGGTACATAATTCATGGTGGGGAAGGGTATTTGGGTTGTATTGAGTTAAACAGTGAAAGAAATAGGCACCCCAGAAGGGTATTTGGGTTGCTGGACGTGGCTGTGTGAGGAGGTAGAGGGCTGTGAGGAGTGTGAGGAAGGGAGTGCGTGTTGGTGTGGGAGGCTAAACTACAGGAGGTCCTAGAAAATATCGGTGTGAAGAAGAGAAAGAACGTGGCAGATCAGGAAGGGAAACCATGTTGATTAGGTGTATGGGTCGTGGGTCAGATGGAGCGGTGAGAGGGATGATAATAGGAATAGGGACCAACATCACAAAGAGAGAGTAGCAATAGTTGGCTCGTTGTTGTATCACCCACCTACCCACAACATTTCCTTATCTCTACTGCTTTAGAAACTGTTAAACTTGTTAGTAGGGTGGTGTTCATATCCCCCTCCAATCTCATTGTCTTATCTGCTACAAGTACGCCTAGTAGTAGTCGTGGAAGAGGGAAGAAAGACGAGAATAGTTAATGTTTTTACTTAAGCCCATGGGATTTTTGCGGCGGAGAATGGCCTTCACGAAGGTACCATTGAGGTCGTATGACACGTTGTGAGGATGGTTGTGGTCGGCGGTCCAAGTAGTGCACAAAAATTACAGTTGGGTAATCGATGGGTTGGGCGAAGGCTTGGTGCTCGACGAGCTGTGCCAGAACTAGTAGCAGAACGAGAAAGCACCATGTCCTCTTCATGCCAACCTGAAAGACGCAGATCTCTTGGCTGCAGACAATGATGAATCCGAGGACACTAGAAACCGGCAAGACGAATAATCCTAGGAGTTCAGGCCCTTGAGGGTGACACAGCAACAAAGTCCATTTTCGGTGACCGGCCCATTGATGTTATAAGTGAGAGGTATACTCCTCTCATTTTGATATTACCGTGTTACCCCTCACGTAACGTGGTGGCGGGGCCCGGAGGGTGGGGAGGGCGGGGCAGCAAACGAATTCACGACTCGAGTATACCGATAGCTTGCAACGATTGAGTTTTTACCCCCCCCAATCGATCGGCCTCCTGCGGCTTTCGCCCCCTTCTCTCCCTCCCGTTTTTTACCCCTATTCGATCGGCCTCTGCGGCTTTCGCCCCCTTCTCTCCCTCCCGTTTTCTTCGCCCCTTCTTTTCCTTCCCGCGCGATTGCTCCGGCCACTCTCTACCACGCGCTCGTCTTGCAATTAATCCGGATAATGGGGCATGCCGTTTACGACTTCCAGTCTAGGCAAAGCACATCCCCACGATTTCTATTCAAGTCTCCAAGGAAAGTCGCCGCGGCTCTCTACGCTGAGATACTCAGAGTCGCCGTCAGCTCGTCATACCACCCCGGCGGCGGGCTCCTCTGGACCTGGAAACAACGCGACTAGTGGCGGCGACGGAGATCTCGACGACAAGGGCGACTAGTGACGTCCACGATCTGGACGGTTGCCGCAGATACTGGCGGCTGTGTGGCGGTGTGCAGTGGACAAAGATCTCGTGTTGGCACACAGTGGATAGCTAAAGAGGGAGTTGCTAATTGCACACTTTCTTTGCATCAGGTTTGACTTTCATATTGTCTCTGCAAACTTACATAGATCCCTACAACTCAGATCCCTACAAGTTTTAATTTTCTCTACGGATTGTAGATCTGTATAAGTAGATAGGGATTCAAATTAGGGGCCGTTCGGCCGCAGCAATCATGAATACCGACATTTGTATACATAGATGGCACAAGATTCTGGTATCATGTCGTTATATGATACCATCCAACTCTGCAATAAAACGATCCAGTACAATGCTACCGCTCAGAACAATTTAATTATATTTCGACCAAGTCATGTGCTCGGGCTGGATGGATACGACATGTACTTTAAGGCACGGTTACCTTAAACAACAGTGTACAGTACCTGAGAAAGCTCACAGCAAATTATATTAAGAACAAATTCTGCTAAACATGATGATTACAATGAGTCGTTCCTAATAATGTACAGCCATCATAATAGCTCATGTAGCAAGTTGAACATCGACTCAAATTAGGGGCCTATTATCATACAGGTGAAACAATTTTTACATAATTTTCATAAACTAGTTTGTGTCCTATTATCATAGCGAGCATCATATCTCAAAGCAAATATTTTCTCAAAAGCCGAAAGGTAAGCACACATTATGCCAACACATTCATGGAACTCGTCCTACGTGATCATCACTGTATAATTATGAAAAATCTTACGTAGCGGCATTTTTTCTGAAATAATAGAACATCATCATGAACTGTAATTAGAAGCACGAACATTGCCATTTGAATGCAAACAGAGGAACGATTTAGTTTATAAGATTGTGATTATGTTGTGTACTATTTTTATTTTATAAGAGTAGATATCTGAATATGAAAGTTTGACAGAAAATTTATGGGATTTGAGTTTGAATAATTCAGTTAGTTGTTGCTAACCAAATAGATGAAAAAGAGATACTTGGTGTACTTTCAACTAAGACAATACAACTAGTTGTTCCTTAATTTAGAAAGGTAGAGCTACATTCACGATCACATTTCAATCATAGGAAACTATGCTAGTAAACTGATTTGATAAGAAAAAAAATGAATTGTACAATCTATGTTCAGATTTTTTGTCATTATTTCTTTTATTTGCAATACCTTTTGGAAATGTGGGTTCCTTGCAACTCTGAGAATATGACACATTCGAGTTAAAAAGAAGAATTTCCTGGTGAAAGATTATTAGGGGGCATAATATCCAACATCTAATCAACATAATTAACTAGTGAAAGATTTTCCTGAAATATATTAAGAAGAAACGAATGGCATGCATGCTAATTAAGTAGAAAGCCAGACCAAGCTTTCTAAAGTAATGTCATAGGTAATAGATAAATCCTTTTTTTCTGGTGGCTAAGAGTACAACAAAATTTATCTAGTTGTCATTTTCAATGATTAGTACGTTAAGTATAAGTTTGAAGTAGCCTTAAAAAAAAGTATAAGTTTGAAGCTTGAACATTCAAAAAAATAATGTACAACAAAAAGAGTATATAATGTGAAAGTTTTTGAATATATGGAGGCAGAATGGATGAATTATTTGAAAATAAACGTCGAAGAAAATCATGGAAAAAGAAGATGCATATAGAACGTAATATAATGGCATACCTAGGATAGTAGTAATGCAGTACATATTTCTTTCATGAGTGTTTCCCTCTTAAGAAGGCCATTATTTAGCATTTAAACACGCTAAGTAAATCAGCCAGGTGGATACTGACATTCGAACTATCTACTCGAAACAATCATAACATTTTACAGAGTCAGACCTCATGAAGTCATAAGAGTGAATCTTGGTGCCCACTTCTTGTTGGGTTACAAGTTCCAGAAGTACAAGGCAGTTGTAGGAGGGGATGATGATAGAACCTCCCTAGCTAAGCCCTATTTAAATTTTATGACATGAAAATCATGACATTGATATTAAATTTTATAGTCCTAACATATGTAGAACAGAGTAAGGATACAAATTCATCACATTGTCTCTAAGTACTTTTTTCATATTATTACATGTAATACAAGTATACTCGTAATAAATCTATAGCAAAATGACTATATAATTGAGGCAATAGACAATACAGACAAAGAGAAAATGCCCTTGATGTTAAGATGCAAATCAAATCAGTTTAATCTCGTTTTGGGGAAGGCATGAAAATGCAGTGCCACGAGTCTCAATGAATTCATTAAATTATTAGAAGTAAATTTATCATCAAAGGAGTGCTATTTTGATCAAAGTGTTATAAAAAGCAACCTTGACAGTTCTATCTGCAGTACTGCACTAAAAGTAATACCTCTGGACTGCAACTGTCTAAAAGCATCCATAGCTTCTATTATAGAAGAATCTCTCAGTTAGGAACTCCATGGTCCATTCCCTTTCCGTTTGCATCTTCAAACAAAGTCATGTCATCAACATTTTTAATTTTACAATATTTTAGTCTCTCCTTAACCTACCGTTAAAATAGAATTAAATGAGTGAGTATGCCAATAAAGAACAAATGATTTTAGGATTTTAGAGACGACCTTTGACCTTAATCTCGACATCTCATAGATAGAATCTTTGCAATTTATAAAGCTAAAAAGAGAAATTAGTGCTAGGGTGAAAACACATGTTGGTTTTGTCTTATAACAAGGGAAACTAGAGCCTCCTACTTAAAATTTAAAAATATATAACGAAACAAGATAAAAAATGAGATACTTAACTGAAATAAAGAAAAAATGACGTACAGAAAGGGTCATCCTTGGCTGGAGCTCCTAAGCTCAAAGGTCCCTATGTATTTAATAGTTTTGAAAATATTCTTAAAGAAGTTTATACATATTAATGGACATCTCTAATTTAATGATAATTAACTTTTGGTAATTAATTTTTCTAGGTCTCTGAATGGTTGTAATAAGAGTAGGCAGGCACTAGAATTTCTAAATTCCCAACCTCACACTTTAAGGAATGGTTATGGAACTACTTTAGAGGCTAGACCACCCAACTCAGGGAAGAGTTTGCCCCTATTACCCAATTGGACGATGAGTTTGACTTTCGGGAAAGTTAACAATGAGATAAACATGTGTTAAGGAAGATAAATATGTACTTGTATCACTATACTAACCTGACCACCAATTCCCCGTCCTTTTCTTCTTGAAGCATACGAGACTAGTAAAAGGAACTTGTTGCATAGATGGGCCAATACTTTGTTGATTGTTTGAGTATTTAATAAAACACATTACATTAACAATCCCCGACCAAGATCTTGAATAAGTCATATACTAGTAATAATGCAAATCATTTTGCATCTTCGCTCAATAACCACACAACAGTGCAGGACAGTCTTGCCTCTGGCAATGATAAGGAACTTAGGGAAGGAAGTCATTGCCCTATTGTAACCAACCACATAAGGGGCACAAAGTTTGTTGTGTTGTAATGGTGTAGAAAATAGTAAGAGGTGAGTGGGTGAAGATTGCAGTCATTGTAGAGGTGGAACCCAAGTTAGTCACTCCCTGCAACACATCATGTGCATTCATAGGTGAACATGGTAGGAAAGATGCTTAGCTATAGCTAAGAGCCAATTATAATGATGCAGATGCTAACCAAGAGCCCAATTATGGCATGCATGATGTGGGGTACACCCATAGGTAGTTGGCTAGCTATCTACAGTAGTAATGTATTGTTTCTAGCATCTAGCTCCTGTTCCAGTGTAGATATGAAAATCTTAGCGATGAAAATATGAAGCATAGTGTATATCACATAAGAAACCATTAAATCAGGAACCACGTCTTCTAAAACTGGCCTAAAAGAATTCGGGACTTGTTTATACAATTTTTTTATTGCAATGAGATTGTATATATGATAAAAGGGTATTATTGAAGAGAATGAATTAGGATGATCTATACTGATTTACATAACAAGGATTTATGAAGTAATTTATGTGATGTACCATCTTTCTTTATACAATAACTATTTTCTTAAAAATCTAGTCACATGATAGACAAAAAATGTCATCTAATGCACTTCTATTTTCAGTTAGATGAAGACGATGCATATTTATTTCTCTGCTTAAAACTTGCTTTTAGGTTCACAGGACTATTTAGACACTAAAAGACTGTCAGGAACTTGCTGAGACTCAGAAAGAACTGGTCAACTTCCAAAAAGAAGCTTCCGAGGTAGTTGTCACAGCACAATCCTCTCAAAAGAATATGTACATTGATCCAGTCGGTGTTGTTACCTAGCAAATGGCCATTGCCACACCTATGCAAATGGCTACTGAATATCCTTCACAGAAACCACAACCGCCCTCTCCAAATAAGCCATAAATCTCTTACGTTTTATGTCAAGGGGGAACCTATTCTCAACAAGGTCAACTGGTGCAGCAACCTGCCTATTTCCTACAGCATCAACAGAATCCACCAATGCCACCACAATGGAAAAGTACTGGCCAACCACACTTGCAGCAACCACATGTATTGCCTCAACCACAGTGCACAAGGACCTTGCCTCATTACCAGCAAGCTTACCCTCCTCAGATTCCGCAACTGCTCCAAGTTGAACAATCACAACATCTAGGGACACGGCACCAACCTCCGAAGGCCATGTCCGACCCTTCATGCAACACATATGTGCCAGTTCCATATTCTGTCATTCCATATCCAAATGGCAGCGATACTGATGGTGTTGCTTACAACAGTCTAATGCAGCAACCAACTTCTCCCAATTACATGTCAACTCAGGCTATACAGAGTCAGCCAAACCAAGGTTCTTCTGGCAGTCTAGACTTGAATAAATCTGACACTAGACTTAAATGGTGGATTTCTAGCGTGCTTAAGATAAAAGTTATCATAGATAATGTTAAAATATCTAGTCAATCTACTGCTAACTCACAAGGCTCAATCATGTAGAGGTTGTGCAAAATTCAATTGATGAAATGTAGCAGAAATTTTAATTTTCAATGGAGTAGCATAAGGGGCTAGTGTGCAAATGAACAACAACAAAACCATGTTGTAGGTCACATAGAAACTGAGTCTTCAGTACTAGTAACTATCGTTTGATACCTTAGTACTAGTACCTATCACCACTCTCAAATAATATAAATGCCTATGTATTTCTTCCTTATTGTTTGAGGATAAAAGCACCTAAGTACCTATCACAAAGATATGACTTTCTTGCTACTCTAACATGTCCATGGAGCTGAAAAAATAACAAAAAAAATCCAACATTTAGGAGTCCATCTTTTATAGAAAGTTTTAGGTATCAAGGAGTTCAGCTGGCCATGACACCTTCCAAGCAATCTTAGTAAAAGTATGATGGAAGGTCAGTAGATCCATCAAAAGATAAGATGCAACATTCAGCAGCAATTACTCCATCTTGGACCCCCATTGATAAGAGAGCCAGACATGTCAATTTGGCTTCTCAGCCTAATGGAAGACTTGTAATATTTGTGTCATTTTCAATTTGTAGCCATTTACAAAATTTTACCTTAAACAAAACTTATTATAGGAGGCATACCTTGCACTAAATTGATCCCACAGTAAAGAATACTCAGTAGTAATCACTAGATACACACATTCTTTTAGGCTAAGGGAACATGAATTGGTCCATGGTGGTTCGACTTCCAGAAATATGTATGCTATGTGTTCAACACATGTCATCTCATCATAGTATACTTCACAGGAACAAGATTGCATATAAATCAACTAACCATACACTTAATACTAAAGGAATAGAACCTTATCAATGTCTCTTAGTAGATAGAAATAGTAGCCACCCTTCACACCCCTGCAACTATAAGGAGTTCATCCAGGAGTGGCTCCAGTGAGTTGGGATGAGGATTATATTACAAACGGATGCTGCCAAAAAAGGATGACCCAATTGGTATTTCCAACACAAAAAATAGATGTTGCGATGAAGCTAATGTCATGCTGATTGTGAAACGCACGTTACAACCGTCAATCAACTTGCAACTTTCAATTTTTTGAGAAAATTTTGAATCAAGCCAATAGTTATGTGCTACACTAAATCTACTATGTAAAATGCTACTACAAATTTCTGTTATCAACTCATAGTTCTGCATAAGGAAATGTTAATTCATCCTTCTCTGATTACGTCAAATACTTGCCACACTCTACCGTCACAGGGTAAATAATAAGAAAGGTTCCTGATCTACAATGGAAAAAATGCTAAGCACACAAATGCACTCTACCTCTTATCATTTCACTTACAACAAGTATAAAGATCTTGCAGGCAATGAAACGTTATCATTAAAATTCAAGGATCTACTAGTTTCTTAAGCTAATCTACTATTACAAAAGTTGTCAATATTCTTCTAGGTAGGACTGTCAAAATTTCGATTCTGGGTTAGAAAAGGCTGACCAAATTTTATTATAGTGAGACCTAGAACAACTACCTAAACCCAAAACTGATATGGATTGTTAAATCTAGAATTTAGAATTGCACATAGCCTCCATTTTTTATCAATAAAACCAGCCAGTATGTATTAAAACTAGAACCTATAAGCTCTAGTATGTAATAAAACTAGAACCTATAAGCTATGTGTGTTAAAATTTTAATTTCACAAAAATGAAATTTTTTACTAGTCACAGACGCCAACACAGACTCGAGATTTGTCAATTTTCTAAAATATAGGACTCGAACACAATGCCAATGTAGGGTGCATATGATTAGAAAATTGTGGTGCCTTGATAACTAAACGTAACTTAGTATTTCTCCATATATGATATCCTAGGTTGCAATACAAGATTGCTTTCGCATTGCCTACATAGTGTATGTATTCCAATACAAAAGCTACCACTTATAATGATTACTAGAGAAAATGATCTTGAAGAAAATATTTCTTTGATGTAAAAAAGTACACAATTCATAGACTTTAATAACACTGGGTTTTTATTTTCCAAGAGGTATTAAATAATGGCGGATGTGGATTTCATAATTGATAAAAGTTGGATTGCTCATGGAAAGACTTGCTTTGATAGATGTCGTGATCCATATTTTATGAAAGGAGTAGATGCTTTTATGGCTTTTGCATTTAGAAAGGAATCTACTAGAGAAGTTAGATGCCCCTGTACTAAGTGTGAGAATAAATGCTATGGAGATATGTACAATGTAAAGAGTCATATTATCATGAATGGGTTTATGGAGGATTATACAACTTGGACACGACATGGTGAGGTACCTCAATGTTTAGATAGGAATCCAATGGATGAAAGAGTTGAATGTATCGATGATATACCTGGGCTTATTTTTGATGCAATGGGGTATAATGACTATGTAGATTCATACCATTCAATGAACAATTCTGCAAATGAACACAATGAAGATGTAAGACAATTCCAGAAAGTTGTAGATGATGCTAGCCGGCCTTTATATCCTGGTTGTTCAAAATTTTCCAAATTGTCGTGCATTATTCGGGTGTTTGAATATAAATGCAAATTTAATCTGACTAATAGTGCATTATCAACTTTATTCCTGATGTTGAATGAATTTCTTCCTGAGGGTAATTCTTTACCCAAAAGTTGGTATGAATGCAAAAAGATAATGTCAATTTTGGGACTAGACTATCAAAAAATCCATGCTTGTCGGAATGATTGTGTTCTGTTTCGGGGCAAGTATGAGCATTCAAATAATTGTCCTATTTGTGGATCTTCTAGATGGAAAAGATTGAAAAAGAAGAATACGGTGTGGAGGTTACAGAAGATCCCTGTAAAAATACTTCGCTATTTTCCTTTATCACCAAGATTGAAGAGATTTTTCATGTCCAAAAAGCTAGCTCCACTTATGGTTGGGCATCACACTTTTCCTCAGAGTACAAGTAACAACATGAGTCATCCTAGAGATTCAATAGCATGGAAAGACTTTGATACAAAACATCCAACCTTTGCTG
Source organism: Alisma plantago-aquatica (assembly GCA_963693085.1). NCBI lineage: Eukaryota > Viridiplantae > Streptophyta > Magnoliopsida > Alismatales > Alismataceae > Alisma > Alisma plantago-aquatica. The sequence goes on along the minus strand of OY856413.1, from coordinate 104,640,019 downwards.
CTGATCCTCGTAATATAAGACTAGCCCTTGCAAGTGATGGTTTCAGCCCTTTTAACATGTCAATGGGTAGTAGCTGGAGCACATGGCCCGTCGTTTTGATTTGCTATAATTTTCCACCTTGGTTGGTTATGAATAAATCATTATTTATGTTGTCTCTTCTTATAGAAGGTCCAAAATCTCCCGGTAGCAAAATTGATACATATTTGCAGCCACTAATCGATGAATTAAAGACCTTGTGGTTTGATGGTACAATGACTTATGATGCAAACAAAGAAGAAATATTCAACATGAGAGCAGCACTCATGTGGACAATAAATGATTTTCCTGCATATGGAATGTTATCTGGTTGGAGCACCAAAGGTTATAAGGCATGTCCATATTGTGGTGTTGATCATGGTTCCATTTATCTTCCACACAGTCGCAAATGTGTCTACATGAGGCATCGTCGTTTTTTAGATGAAAACCATCCATGGCGCGTAGATAAGAAAAATTTTAATGGTATGGAGGAACATGCTACTGCACCATATCATCTTAGTGGGAAGGAGATACTGAAGTTGTGGGAAAACCATGGTGATGCTAATGTTATAGGGGAAAATGTTGATTTTTGTGAACAAAGAAGTCCTGAATTGCCCGAGGGATGGAAACGAAAGAGTATTTTTTTTGAACTTCCTTATTGGTCAACTTTGTTGATTCGACACAATTTAGATGTTATGCATATAGAGAAGAACATATCTGAAAACATCCTCAGTTGGTTGTTGTATAAAGATGGACATAGTAAAGAGAATGTTAATGCTTCTTTGGACATGAAAAAGTTGAATATGAGGAAATCACTTTGGCCTAAAAAAAGAAGCCACAATGATCAATTTGTGTTCCCTCATTCGCCTTATAGTATGAATGGAAAAGAAAAGGAGGTCTTCTTATCAGTTCTTAAGGACTTGAATTACCAGATGGTTTTTCTTCAAATATATCAAACAAAGTCCAAGTTGAAATGAAAAAGATTGTTGGTTTTAAAAGTCATGACCACCATATTTTAATCCAACATCTCTTACCTTTGGCTCTTAGAAGAAATCTTCCCAATCCAGTTGCCAAAGTGTTGATTGAATTTTGTAATTTTTTCAAGTCTTTATGTGCAAAAATAATTAGTGTTCAGAATATGAAAAAACTTGAAGCACTAATTCCAATTATTCTTTGCAAGCTTGAGCGCATCTTCCCACCGGCATTTTTTGACATTATGGTCCATTTAACTATACATTTACCATATGAGGCTAGAGTTGCATGTGGTGTGGAGTATAGATGGATGTATCCAGTGGAAAGATTTTTGTATTCTTTAAAACAATTTGTTCGCAATAGAAGTAGACTTGAAGGGTCTATTGCAGAGGGATATCTTTTGAAAGAGGCGACTACTTTTTGCCAACATTATCTAGAAAATATGGATTCTTGCTTAAGTAGGCATGTAAGATATGGAGAGGGACCTATTGGTGCCAGTTTATTTATGACTCCCTCATATGAAGAACTCTACCAAGCTCGTCGCTTTATTTTGTTCAATACAACTGAGATTGAACCATACTTATTGTAAGTATCAAAGCTTTAGTTTTAGTAATGATGAATTTCCTTTTCAATCCTATATATTCAAAATTTTACTTGTTGTGAATACACTTTTGAAGGACGCATGCCGATGAGATAAGACATCAAAATCCATCTTGGAATGAAGTGAAAATACAGGGTGAACAACACAATCATTTTGTTAAGTGGTTCTCAAATTATGTAAGTTTCAATCTTTGGAATAAAGAGTTGAAACTCAATTCCATTTTATGTGACGTAAATAATGGTAGTTGCATTTTTATCAGGTAAATTTTCTCCCACGAGATGTGGTTGTTCCTGATGTTGTGAGAATTCTCGCTAGGGGGCCTACATTAGGAGTACGTTCTTATAAAGGGTATTTTGTGAATGGATACAAATTTGAAATTGAAGCAGTAGATAGTGGTCGTGTCACTCAAAATTGTGGTATTCAAACTAAAGGCCCTGATGACAACATGTATTACGGAGTGTTAGTAGACATATTAGAGCTTCAATATGAAAGTATTCCTCCTATTTGTCTTTTCAAATGTAAATGGTATGATATGGAGGAAGGCATAGGTTCATATGTTGATGAATTTGGTTTCACTTTGGTTGATACATCAAGTACAAGTTTTGATGATGAACCCTTCATTTATCCCGATCAAGCCACTCAAGTTTCTTACTCTGTTGATATAGAAGACAAAAAATGGAGCGTTGTTTGTCATTGGACTCCAAGAGATACTTTTGATATTCCTTTGAGTACTATAAGTAGTGAATATAATGAAGTGGAGGGTGAACTAGATGAAAATAATGAGATGGATATAGTTTGTGAAGATGATGACAATATTGATTGGGGTTGATACTACTTAATAAATTGCAGCAAAATTTTAAAAAAGAACAAAGGTAATCTAATTTGAAATTCTAACTTTTGTTTCATTATTTTTTTCTCTTTAAAAGAAATTTATACAATGGATTGTGGTATATAAGTTTTTTTGATATTAATTTATCAGAGTTTACTACAAATATGCCACCCAAGAAGAAGGTGAAGTCTTTAAAAGAAGTGGTACAAGCTGAAAACTAACTAGCTGAAAACAAGCATCATTCAGCAACTTGTAATCCACTTCCATCTGATAGTGAGTCATCTGGATCACAAGAACAACTACTGTCCTCTATAGCATGTAAGTCTTATTTTTTATTAGTTTGTTGAGATACATTTTACAATGTGCTTATTTGGCTTTGTTTAGGTACAGTTCGGAAAAAAAAAGTTGTTAAAGATAACTCTAACAAGCCTCAATCAAGTGGAGTTAAAAGATTTGATGACATAGGTATTGATGAATTTTTATTCTTAATAATTTGTAATTAGTAAGTGAACCCATATAATATCTAATATTGTTATTTCTATATACTAATGATTTCTATTTAAGTTGTAGTTCATCCAAAGCACAAAGTAAAAGAGTTCATTTGTCAAAGTGGTGTGGGTGCAAAAGGTATTTGATTTTCTTAGTATTCCAAGAAAAAATTATCTACGTAAAATACTTCTACAGAGATGATTCAAACTTCTATAGGTACTAAAGGGATGGTCTCTACTTCTTCAAAACTAAGAGAAAGCAACATTCCAAAGATTTTGGTTCCTTTTGCAACATGTGGTGATGAGTTAATGAAAGATGCACGTTTAGGTAATAATTACACAACTTTTCTTATTCTTTATATAGTCAAACAACTTTGAGTTGTGATTTACATACAACTCATTCAAGGAAAATGCTGAAATCTTTGATTCAAAATGGATTTGGATCAAAACAACCCATTCTTAGTTCTCCTAACCCACAAAAAAGTATTATCTCCATGAGTTCAATTTCAAATGCAGTGGATGATCAAAGAGGTATGATAAAAACATGTGCCAAAGATATGTTTTTCATTTTTACAGTCTCATATTCCAATCAGCAAAGATGTATGTGGAATACTTCTATAGAGAAGAATCTTACTTCTACATGTTCTATAGGGAGGAATGATACTTCCACAAGGATGATTTCAACTTCAACTGGGTCTAAAGAAGTGACTGATACTTTTTCAAAAATAAGGGAGAACAACATTCTCAAGAGTTCATTTCCTTCTGCAACATGTGGTGATGGTGCACACTTAGGTAATAAATGCAGTATTTTTCTTAAATTTTTAAATTTTCAGATAACATTCAGTTACATTTCTAATACAGCCCATTCAAGGAAAATGTTGGAATTTTTGACTCGAAATGGACTGGGATCAAAACAACCTGCCCTTAGTTCTCCTAACCCACAAAAAAATATTCTTTCCACTAGTTCAATTTCAAATACAGTGGATAATCAAATAGGTATGATGGAAAAACATGTCAAATATATTTGTTTTATTTTTAGTATCTCATATTCCAAACAACAATGATCTATGTGGAATACTTCTATAGAGAAGAATCTTACTTCTACATTTTTTGTAGGGATAAATGATACTTCCACAAGGATGATTCCAACTTCAATTGAGTCTACAGAAATGACTGCTACTTCTTCAAAAGTAAGAGAGAACAACATTCCCAAGAGTTCATGCCCTTCTGCAACATGTGGTGATGGGTTAATGAAAGATGCACGATTAGGTAATAGATGCACTAGTTTTCTTTAATTTTTAAATTTTCAAATAACATTCAATTGCATTTCTAATACAGCTCACTCAAGGAAAATGTTGGAATCTTTGACTCAAAATGGACTGGGATCAAAACAACCCGCCCTTAGTTCTCCTAACCCTCAAAAAAAGATTTTATCCACTAGTTCCATTTCAAATGCAATGGATAATCAAATAGGTATGATGGAAAAAACATGCCAAATATATTTGTTTTATTTTTAGTGTCTCATATTCCAAACAACAATGATCTATGTGGAATACTTCTATAGAGAAGAATCTTACTTCTGCATTTTCTGTAGGGATAAATGATACTTCCACAAGGATGATTCCAACTTCAATTGAGTCTACAGAAATGACTGCTACTTCTTCAAAAGTAAGAGAGAACAACATTCCCAAGAGTTCATGCCCTTCTGCAACATGTAGTGATGGGTCAATGAAAGATGCACGTTTAGGTAATAGATGCACTAGTTTTCTTTAATTTTTAAATCTTTAAATAACATTCAATTGTATTTCTAATACAGCTCACTCAAGGAAAATGTTGGAATCTTTGACTCAAAATGGACTGGGATCAAAACAACCTGCCCTTAGTTCTCCTAACCCACAAAAAAAGATTTTATCCACTAGTTCCATTTCAAATGCAATGGATAATCAAATAGGTATGATGGAAAAAACATGCCAAATATATTTGTTTTATTTTTAGTGTCTCATATTCCAAACAACAATGATCTATGTGGAATACTTCTATAGAGAAGAATCTTACTTCTGCATTTTCTGTAGGGATAAATGATACTTCCACAAGGATGATTCCAACTTCAATTGAGTCTACAGAAATGACTGCTACTTCTTCAAAAGTAAGAGAGAACAACATTCCTAAGAGTTCATGCCCTTCTACAACATGTGGTGATGGGTTAATGAAAGATGCACAATTAGGTAATAGATGCACTAGTTTTCTTTAATTTTTAAATTTTCAAATAACATTCAATTGCATTTCTAATACAGCTCACTCAAGGAAAATGTTGGAATCTTTGACTCAAAATGGACTGAGATCAAAACAACCCACCCTTAGTTCTCCTAACCCACAAAAAAAGATTATTTCCACTAGTTCCATTTCAAATGCAATGGATAATCAAATAGGTATGATGGAAAAAACATTCCAAATATATTTGTTTTATTTTTAGTGTCTCATATTCCAAACAACAATGATCTATGTGGAATACTTCTATAGAGAAGAATCTTACTTCTGCATTTTCTGTAGGGATAAATGATACTTCCACAAGGATGATTCCAACTTCAATTGAGTCTACAGAAATGACTGCTACTTCTTCAAAAGTAAGAGAGAACAACATTCCTAAGAGTTCATGCCCTTCTACAACATGTGGTGATGGGTTAATGAAAGATGCACGATTAGGTAATAGATGCACTAGTTTTCTTTAATTTTTAAATTTTCAAATAACATTCAATTGCATTTCTAATACAGCTCACTCAAGGAAAATGTTGGAATCTTTGACTCAAAATGGACTGAGATCAAAACAACCCACCCTTAGTTCTCCTAACCCACAAAAAAAGATTATTTCCACTAGTTCCATTTCAAATGCAATGGATAATCAAATAGGTATGATGGAAAAAACATTCCAAATATATTTGTTTTATTTTTAGTGTCTCATATTCCAAACAACAATGATCTATGTGGAATACTTCTATAGAGAAGAATCTTACTTCTGCATTTTCTGTAGGGATAAATGATACTTCCACAAGGATGATTCCAACTTCAATTGAGTCTACAGAAATGACTGCTACTTCTTCAAAAGTAAGAGAGAACAACATTCCTAAGAGTTCATGCCCTTCTACAACATGTGGTGATGGGTTAATGAAAGATGCACGATTAGGTAATAGATGCACTAGTTTTCTTTAATTTTTAAATTTTCAAATAACATTCAATTGCATTTCTAATACAGCTCACTCAAGGAAAATGTTGGAATCTTTGACTCAAAATGGACTGGGATCAAAACAACCCACCCTTAGTTCTCCTAACCCACAAAAAAAGATTATTTCCACTAGTTCCATTTCAAATGCAATGGATAATCAAATAGGTATGATGGAAAAAACATTCCAAATATATTTGTTTTATTTTTAGTATCTCATATTCCAAACAACAATGATCTATGTGGAATACTTCTATAGAGAAGAATCTTACTTCTACATTTTTTGTAGGGATAAATGATACTTCCACAAGGATGATTCCAACTTCAATTGAGTCTACAGAAATGACTGCTACTTCTTCAAAAGTAAGAGAGAACAACATTCCCAAGAGTTCATGCCCTTCTGCAACATGTGGTGATGGGTTAATGAAAGATGCACGATTAGGTAATAGATGCACTAGTTTTCTTTAATTTTTAAATTTTCAAATAACATTCAAATGCATTTCTAATACAACTCATTCAAGAAAAATGCTGGGATCTTTGGCTCAAAATGGATTGGGATCAAAACAACCCATCCTTAGGTCTCCTAATCCACAAAAAAGTAGAAGTTGTGGCTATTCAATTCCCAGCACTATGTATAATGAGGAGGATATGCAAGAAGATCATGTTTGTAAGTCATAATTTATTTATTTATTACTATATTTTTTCAAAGACTATTGATCTACGAGATAAATGCAGCTGTAACAACGAGCAAACAATTAGGTTCTTCCTTCAAAAAAAGATATTCAGACCCTAATGCAATGCATCACGAGGAGGAAATAGGAATAGATCGTATTGGTATTCGATAATTTCATTGTTTTTAATTATTTTTCAAACAATAATGAGTTATTTGTCTTTCTTAATTTTACTTTACAAGAAACAATATCAATTTACAATTTTTATGTAGCTCCAACAAGTGGGAAAATGGCATATACTTGTACTAAAAGTAGCATGGGGACTAAAAGGATGACCCTAAGTCCAACTTGCATGGAAACCAATGCTCCTAGAACATCACTTGTTTTGGAAGATGTTCATATAGGTAATTACAACATCACTTGTTTTCTCATTTTCAAACAAAAATTAGATGAGTTTTAATGCAGGTCCAACAATGTTTTCTGAGGAAACTATAAATAGATGGGAAAACAATATCCCTACAACCTCAATGTGTGATCCAATGGATGACTTTGGGGGTGAGGTACAAACTATGCTAAGTCCCTTTGATCCTGAAGAGCCAATTGTACCAATCCCTCTTGAAGATCAAGAGACAACTACATCAAGTCAACCAGAGGTTGAAAGTATATCAAATACTTGTGATAGAAATCCTGAAGTTGGTGAGTTAAATAACTTAATTTTTTTAAAACATTTTCATATCATATTTTCAATATTTTTCTTTATCCATCCAATTTCTTGTTACAGAAAGGGCAAATGTTGAAATCGCAGAATGTTTGGATAATAATAGTATAGATGACCATAATTCTAATATGGAACACATACCTAGCACAAGTAATCATCAGCGTACGATGAGATCTAATCCTCGAGCTAGTGATATGCAACTTGAAGAACATGAGTTTGCAAGTATGTATAAAAAATTACATATCATTCAATAAAAATATATATTACAACACATGTTTGTTTTTACAGCTCATAGACGAAAAGGACGTGGATGGACAGGATATCGTACAATGAAGCCACCACTTGGGAAAAGTAAGCATGAGTGTATGACACTACGAAATGAACCCGTTGATCATGAATGTACAACCTTGTCCAACTTCTTGGGTCTGAAGGCTAGAGATACAGATGCATTTCCTTTACATTTGAAATGGGGTGTCTTCCATAATCGCAGTTTTGATGGTGTTTGGGATGACGTCATGGTAATTAATTGGTTCTACATTCTTGTATTGCACTTTTTTTATATTCTTTTATGCCCCCATTATCTATAACATTTCCACTATATTTGGAACAGAAATTGTTTAACTTCACAAGTTCGGAAACCAAAACCAAGCCGAACATGTTTTGTGTTAGGCAATGGTGCTTAAAAAAGGTGAAAACTGGTGTTCAAACACATAGGTTTCGTTTGAAACAATATTTGAAGAAAAGAAGTCCAGAACAACTTCTTGTGTCACCAGAATCTAGAGTTAGCCAAGATCAATGGGAAAAACTATTGGATTATTGGGGCAAAGAGGACGCAATTGCAGAGGCACTAAGAAATGCTAACAACCGTGCACATATCAGACCTACATACACACTTGGAAGAAAATCAATAAGGCAGAAGCAATATGAGATGGTATATGTTCTGATTTATTTTAAGATTATTACATATCAGATATTGATTTATTTATTTTCAGATGTTACAAGGTCTAGACCCTTCTAATTTAACCATGTATGTAGTTACTCATACTGATAAGAATGGTCGATTTCCAAATGAACATACTAAGTCGTGTGTGGTAGGTTATTTTGTACTCATTGTGCTATTCATTTTGTGTATATATACCGAGTTCTCATAAATTTAATCAAAAAGCACACCTTATTTGTCTGTATAGGAGAATGTTCAAACTGAAGCAGAACGACGTCATGTGCAACATAGTAAAGACCCTGTTGATTTTATGCCAGTAACGGACCATGTATATGGTCGTCATCATGGTGGATATGAAAGAGGTTATGGAAGTGGAGCAACCAGACAAATGTTGAGACAAGCATCCGGCATGGAAATAGCACAGAAAACCTATGAGGAGATCGAAAAAGAGGCTAAATTTTATGCCGAAGCACTTGCTAATGCGGAACTAAAGTTGACACAATTGAGGAATCAGGTTAGATGTTCTGATATGATCTTATTCTATCAATTTATTTTGTCACTAAGATACTAGGTAAGATAAAACATGAGCACTTCCTTGCTGCAGGATGTTGGGTGTAGTAGGAGGCCTGAATTTGTCAATGAAGAGGAAGACGATTACGAGAATGATCAGAATTCAAGACCATGTTTAAGCAATCTGATCAATGATTGTTAAAGGATGAAGCCTACTAGATTAGGACTTTAATCTTTTCAATTTCAGAACTCCATTTTATCACTTGTTTGACTCTCAAAATTTCAGCTAAACTTTTATGATTGTGTGAAGTTTGTTTAGGATTTATCTATTTTCAATTCTTTTGATGCTTTTGCATGTCTCTACTAATGCAAAAACGCATTTCTTAGTTTTTAAACATTATGTCAAATGTATTGAAAATATATTATGTATATCTACTATTGTTTAGCTGCTAAATTGATGGGTTGGAGAGGGTCACCTCTGGAGGGTAAGGTAATCCATAGGTTGGAAGGGTACGACAGTTGGGATTACATACAACAGATGATAAGAATTAATCGACAGCAAGAAGAACCATTTCCAAGGCAAGATAACAAAATAGTTGGGCATCAAAAAATCAGATTCACATTCAATCATTACAAGGAGCAGAACCGAAAGGTATATAAAATTATCCAATATATATCAATTATTTTCCACATTTATCATTGATGTTAGGAGGATTTTTTTGTTAATTTTTAATAATGAGATGGATGATGTAGGAGGTCTTACACTCCTTTTGGTACAATCTCAGTATAGTCATCCAGTGCATTCCATACTATCAATTATTTTTTATCTTTCCTCATTTGTGTGGTCTTTATTAGATTTTGACCGGTAGTCCTTTGTCTACAGGTTGATGCCCTGAGTTACATGGGTGTTCTAAGTAACTTTCATTGATGTTTTGGGAATAATTGTTTTGTTTTGTTCCCGCTGAAGATAAGTGCTATGGTTACATAGACTTATGCTAAAGATAAGCTTCAAATGTCTCATTCTTTACTGATTTCCTCTTCTTTAATAGCTCAACTCTCAACTCCAATGTGAAGTCAAAGTTGCACTCTCCCTGTCCAGGACAAAGTTGAAGTCACTACATATTATTAGCAATAATTGTTCAAATGCCATTCAAGTTTAGATGACAACTTTCTTTGGAAAACATATTAGCAGTAATTATTTTTGAGGTAAGCTTGTAAATCATCTGTACAATTCTCGCTCTTGTATTATGTTATCCTCCTATTATCCATGTATCTAGTTTGGTATAATTACTATATAGTGATGAATTGATCCAATTTTAATTAATAACTTTCAAATCAATGCAGGGAAGCATTACTGCATGTGGAGTTTCAGCTACCAGGGCAAACAAACAACTTGATTCAACAAGGAAGGTTAATCGGGCAAGGGCTTGGGCCTATGTTAAGCTTTTGATGATGATGATACTAAGTGTGGGTTGGTATTATGAGCAGTATTCAGCCCAATGATTAAGTATCTAAAGCTTTGTTTCAGACTTTATATTGGCAGAAATGTGGATCTGTCCAACTCATTATTTGCGCCATGCCATGTTTCTATGGCAGAGGAATAACTCAAGTGTTCTATATTTTAAAGATTGCCTTTTCACAAATCTCAATCACCAACTTCATATTCATGTGTAGTTCTATGTTCAAAGTAGAAGGTAAGATCTGTATTCCTTTCTCTTGAGAATTACCACCATTGATCCCCATTCATGTGCTATCATATTTATTTCCCCATATTTCTTTGAGTGCTAGCCAATTTGTTGCTTTCTATTTGTTATATTTATTATTAAGCTAGAGTCTTAGAAAAGCCTGATCTGTATGTTCGTTCTCTGTATTGGCTAAGACATTTTCTTCCCTGATTCGTTTAAAATGAGTTGATGTACGCTCTGAACATGCTACTGTTTTGTATTGAGTGCTAATAAAGCCCATAAAGATAGCCTTCTAGTGTTCTTGAGCTTTGTGTAACTGTTCTCTATTACTATCAGATGTTGTATTCACTTATCAATGATAGTGATAACTTCCTTTTATTTCAATTTCTTATTTCTGTTTTTCTAAAGTGCAAACCTATTATTATATATAAGTAGCATTCTCTTAGATGTATTTTCTTTTATAATAACTTTACTGCTCCAATGTTATACATCTTTGTCTCAAGCGCTACCATCTTAGATTGGAAATTTGGAGAGTTGAACTTCTATCAATTCTCTGTAGTTATCTCACATGAAGTATCTATAAGCTACCATCTTAGATTGGAAATTTGAGGCGGCCCTCAGAACCCAATTAACAACAACAAGAGCCCGTAAAAGCAATGGAACGTGCAGCAACAACAACAACAATATAATCATCAGAACAACACGGCCAAATCAATAGCAGTGTGTCATAAACAACAACAACAACATCAAGAACACCATAGTATGTTGAAGGGTCTGCATGCGTTCGGTAGCAGTGGAGTTTGAAATGACCTACTTTTCCAACTGGTAAGAAAGATATTCACTAATTTTCCACTCTTAAGGATTTCATCTAACTTCTCTAATTCAAGATATATTTGGGACCTTTTTCTTGATTTGAAGGTTTGAGAGATGAAGGCAGAATATTTTCCTCCCAAAGAGGACATCATCTTGTAGAATGAAACACCCATATACTTCTACATACTTGTGTCTGCTGCTGTGGTGAGTTCTCTTGATCAAATTCCATACATATTCCATGTACTGCTAAGCTTGTTTTCTTTATAAGCTTCTCAGTAGATATCTATCTACATGTTGATTTGAAACCATTTCACATGAGTTGATCAAATATAAAAATGGAAGTGAACATGCAAGTTAGAGGGACAGAGCTCACCCCTTATAAAATTTTAAATACACCTCTGTGGATTGCAACTATTTTTTCAATCTTATTTTCATCTTATTGAAGCCTATTGGCAGCCATGTTATTACAGAGGCCAATATTGGAGAACTTTTTGGAGAGATTGATGTGCTCTGTTACACGACACAATTATTCACTGTTTGAACTACACGGATATGCTCGTTGTTGTGACTAAATTGGACTTGTTTCCTCAATATTGTTCAAGACAATATAGGGATGGAACCATAATTATGAACAACTTGCTTCAGGTTCATGTTCTAATGACAACATTTTTAATTTAGTGAGCAGTTGGCAATATTTTTTGTTCTTATAGGAGAAGTAAGTAGTATGCTTACTTGTGCCATCTTCTATTTTTTGTAGCACTTGAAAGAGGAAAAGTATGATCCTATAATGGAAGGAATTCTAAAGGAAACCAAAAAGATGCTTGCTCAGAGCTGTATGGATTTAACTTTGACCCTCTCTTTAGCTAATATGCCATCATATTAAGTCTTCTTCTTTTCCAACCTGTTCCACATGTCATCTCCATGCATCCAGTATGTAAGGGTCTTTGAATGGCTTTACTCTTGTGCAACAGAGATGTGACGGTTCGGTGCTACTGGACGGGACCAACAACAAAAAGACGGCGCCACCGAACACGACTCTTCACCCCGTCGTGTTCACACTCATGAACGCCATCAGAGCCACCGTCAAGAAGGCCTGCGGGAGGATCGTGTCTTGCGCCGACATCACAACGATCGCCGTAAGGGATTCACTCTCCCTGGTATGCAAAGAATCTGCCAAAAATATATATCATCATGACTTTTTTTGGAATAACGAAAAACTGACGACTGCAAACTTTAAACTAACTGTTAGTTTACTTGCCGATTAGTAAACTAGGTGGCAGCCACCGAAGTGTGTGATGAATCTAAGGTCATGTGCGACTTCCAAAAAGTATATTGGAGTAACGTTCACTGTGTAATCGTTACACTATATTGTTTAACACACACAAAAACAGACAAACAAACAACAATATGACAAACAAATAGACACGTGCACCATCGCCTCACAATGACCCAACATATGGAAACCACCATTTTTACTAACTCCCTTTTTCAATCTTGATATGATTCAGATTTAGTTACTAAATTTACATGGCTCTAATACATTCATATGGTAGGAAATATTACATATATGGAAATGACCTTGATTAGATGTGAATCTACGACGGGTTTACCTTTTTATTGGAGAGTGGACTTGATGGGCTACCACGAGTTGGTCACATACTGGTTAGATATACTTATTATACATATAAGATTGAATGTCCTATTCTTTATTGTTTTCCTTTTATTTACTATTTACCAATAAATGGATTCCACATTAGCCTTTATAATATCATCATCTTTTTGTTACATAGTTTAGTTCATTAAATATGAATGGATATTTAGAAAAATAATAAACTTCTTGGTGTTTCATGAACTTGATTAAAGGGTTGGTTATCATCTTGCCTTGACCTTGGGCCATTTTTGTTCTTCTCTTGGACAAAATCTTTAACTTATGTCTACAAATGTCATCATTTTTCACATACTGCAAAATTAGGCATTCGATCATTGTCCACCTATCTAGCAGATTGTATGGCACATGTAGCAAGGGTTCTTGCTTAAGATCACCATTTTCCTTACAAAAGTTGGCTTCCTCACAACATCCGTGATGGAATGTGGTCATGAAAAATACAGCTTGTGCATCCATTTTGTGTTGAGTAGCCTCAAGTGTGTCTTAGCTAAAAATTGTTGCATGGATTGTTGACAATTTGACAGCCCATTCCTATGATTATTCTTTTTGGATTCCGAGGCATTGACAAGTACTCAGAACTGTTAGTGCCAACCCTAATGTTCCATTCGCAATTAACATGGTCTATAGGATAATCTCAAAGTCATATCCCACAACACCAAAAAAAACTTCAGTTTGGAAGCTCTAATGGCCTAAGTTGTCCTGAAACATAAGTGGGAGTAATATAAGCAAGAATTCAGATTTTTCCATTCAAATACTATTTTCCTTCTTGGACCTCCATTCAAATATAAGCATGACGGGTTTGCCCATTTCTCCCGTCAATCAGTTTGAAGGTGGGGAAGGATGACACATGATGTTTTACAATTTTTAGTGCAACCTCACTATGCCCATTTGGTCCATTTCAAATTGAAGATTTAGACATTTAGCATGAATGAGAATTATGTAATGTTCTCAAGGCCTTTGACTTACTGCATAGAATCTAATTGATGAATTTTAGTTCAAAGTGGTAAACTAGAGCAATCTGCGAGGTTTCCTAACTCAAGGCACTAAGGAAACCTTTCTTCCCTTGTGATAAATTTATGTGCAACCATCATGAAGACAAAGTTTCAAATATATATATAGATGAATAGCTCATTAGCTTAGGAATGCCTATATATAGGTGCATACCTTCTTTGTATAGCTTAAAAATAGCTTTCACATTTCACATGCTATATCTCTTGACTGACATTACTATATTAACCACAAGACACTTGCTATATATATCAAAATCTATTTTTTGCTAACATAGGGAGAATGTGTAGCCAATTTTTTGTCCCAAAGTTTCTTATTCCCCTTACATGTCATCATTACAGAGAATGAACCTAAAAACATATTTTAGAACACACCCAATGATTAAATGCGTACAGGAACAAATTTTCCCATGGACAATAGATATACAATCTTGCTTGTGAGGGAAACAACTGATGTTGATATTTTTCTTTTGAGAGGATGTAACATTTATATGTAAATGTATATTCTTCAACCGAGATATTGCTGAGCTGCATACTAGTGTTCTTTTGATGCATATTTATGTGTTTGCCATTTCTCACTACTTTGCATGATTTGTATGAGGAGATTACATGGAGTGATTTTATTGACTAACTACCATTTGTTTAATTTGTAGTTAGTTGATTGAGATATTTTTAGAAATCTTTCATGTTATCATGAATGCCTTGATCTATTTTTCAGAGCACTAAAGTCTTCATTGTGCAGGTTAATTACTTGGAAATATATGAACCCCCTATCGCTCACCTGGATGTGAAACCAAGAAATATCCTTCTGCAAAGGATATGACTACATGCCTTGGTAATTTCGTGCAGACCATACTTTCGAGCTCGTCAACAATGACTGGAGTGAAAGGAACATTGGGGTACCTAGATCCAAGTAACTTGCATCTAGTCTGATTAATTCTTGTATGCCAATTTGATTATGCGTGTTAATTATCCTTACATGATTTATTTCTACAGTGTGGATGGATGCAGATCCAATGTCTACTGGTTGGGATGTTTCATGTTTGGGGTTGTACTCTTAGAAATGTTAACTTGTTAAACACCCAGTGATTTACTGTTTATAGGACTATAGAGATATTGAAAAACCACTGGGTATCATATGTTGAGGTGATATTAATCTGTCAGTGACATTTTTTTCTCTCATTTCATGTTAAGGAAAAAACTAATGCTTATTTGTTCTTTTACTTACAGATGCATGCATGTGTTGCACATATATTATCAATAATTTGCCTCCAAGGCTCAGTGGTAGTGGCTATCTTCATTGTCTTGGTTGACATCTACTCTTATTATCTTTTTCAATTTAGGTTGTGACTGTATACATTAATTAATTTGACATTGCTTTCTTTTCTTTTACAGACAACTTAATTATATGTAGCATTCATGCTTTAGCTAGCCTATATACATGGGAGACCTGGAGTGAATAACTATATCTCTCCCATTAATGATAAGAAGACAAATTCTACAACTTTGAAGAGCTCATGTTTGTACAGGTGGGTTGCAGAACTTGGTATGAGGTATCAATAATTAATTGTTTTAGAAGCTGATTTAAACTATATTTCCTCTTTTTCATCTACAGGAAACAACATTGGTAAAGATAGATGGATCTAGAACAGAACCATAGTGAACACATATATTATTCAGATCATATTCAAAATGTGTTCATGAAGTCAGTAGTTGATGAGATCCCAGTCTCATAATTTTAATCCGCTACCACACTGCTGGTTCTGAGATCCACAAGTTCAACAAGTATTGGCCGGAAGCAGTGTATGAGCCATTGAGAAGCCTTCAATCAGTTCATGCATCTATACACTCTTCGTTCATGATAGCCTTTCTAGTTTGCTGATGAAAGCGTTCATTCTTGCTTGGCGATGATCTCATGGTTCATTGAACATTCAGCTGGTTTTGGAAAGTGCTTGGCGCATATGAGATCTGCAAATGGAAATTTCTGGAGTAGGATGAGTATCTAATAGAGATCCACACAGATTGCAACAACATTATAGACTATTTAGTCATCCAAGAAATCTGCTGCTCATCATCTGATTTGTGCATACAAGAAATCATGCAAATTCTTCTACATCGATTGTGTTGCAATGTGTGGATAATGTTGTTCTGAGCTTCATCCAAGTGCTAACAGAAAATAAAATTCTTGTACAAGCCTACCTTTTTCTAATACTATTTTCATCCAATCCCAAGCTTCCTCATATCACATTTGTTTCCCTTTTTACCAAC
Source organism: Alisma plantago-aquatica (assembly GCA_963693085.1). NCBI lineage: Eukaryota > Viridiplantae > Streptophyta > Magnoliopsida > Alismatales > Alismataceae > Alisma > Alisma plantago-aquatica. The sequence continues at coordinate 104,623,619 of OY856413.1, read as the reverse complement.
CAGCAATGCCTGGAGGAATGATTCATAACACATGTAATCCTTGGGGCATCGGTCAATGTCCTCCCCAATGTAAACTTACAGATTTTATTTGAATTTAAATGATGATTGAGCATTGTGTGATTGAGTTTGTTCTCCGATGACTACTCTAATCTCATATGTGGTATACAGAATTATGTTAATAAGCATAGATCTAATACCATGGAGTATATACAGGTACTGCAGGGAAATACTCCATTATGCTATGGTTTGAACTGTCACGTATCACAGTACTGTGATCTGGCCTCTGTTTTGTTATGTGACCGGTATAACCTTCCCTGTTGGAATTGGCGACCAGGTTTTAGATGAGTTTTTTAAGGTGAAGGGCCCCCCAAAGGTGAAGGGCCTCATCCTGACACATTGACTTCGTATTACGGTCACCCCCCTCTCAAGATGTGGTATTTGCTGCAGTGTGAGGAGGCACTCTAGACGAAGTGTGAGAGTCAGTGATAGGGGTAATCTACTTCGGAGGATTAGTAATACTTGTTTACGTCCTGGTCCATGTTGCGTTGCAGAGAGAAAATAGGGAATCCGCCGGTTCTTGTAATCGATGACGTGCAGGACGCGCTGAGGTAGCCGGAGTTCCTCTGAGGTAGCCGATGCCTGGATGCACTGACTTAGCCAAATACCACGTGTTGCGGCACAAGCGATCTGCGAATGAGTGCGAACTGTGACGAGCTGATGTAAGATCTGGAGTTCGTCGAGGTTGGAAGCAAGCTGCTAGCCGGATGCGAGGTCGGGAGGTCGTCGAGGATGCATTGCAGAAGCTAGGGTTTTAGATGTCTAGGGCAGGGAACGAGTGCGGCAATTCATGAAGGAGAGAGCTAGAGGGCTGTGAGTGCGAAAAAGTGCGAAAGTGGGTTTCCAGATACCACATTCTCAGTCCCTGGTATTTTCCGTACCCGACCCAACGACCATTCCACGGACTGAATACCCAGAGTGCACACCACTGAACCCTTCCATGACGACAGGACGTGCAACGGTTGATCCCGAGCGTCTCCGCGGCACCACGTGGGGAGTACACCCACGTGATGGTTACATGGAGGATCAGGAGCGAGCAAGTTGGCGGATGGTGTTGGGGTTTGTAAGGCGACTCTTAGATGCTATCTTCTTGCTCATTGTGGTGGTGAAGACCCGCCGATCATATAGCTTGCTCTTTCTGTGTGGGAGTGAATGAATAAATGATAGATATATACATATGTGAATGGCGCAATTATTTGATGACAGTAGGACGGGGAAAATAGAAAATTTCTAATTCGATCATTTATTATGATGTAAAAAGAAGGAACTTTAGACCATGTCTGATGAAAATCTGAAAAGAACGTAGTGCACCGGTAGAAAGTCGAGAAACTGATGGTCGCTTGCTAGTTTTGGGCATATGAAATAGGCTTTGATAAAAATGAAATATGCAAAGGTTTTTGATGATATGCATGTAATTTTTGAAACGTTACGATAAAATTGTGAAAACGGGAGAACGTGGTATTTTTTATGAAATTAACCCTTAAATTAATATACACACAAAATAAAAAAGAAAGTGACTTCGATGGTAATCGAAGAGGAATACAATACACGTAATATATAAGATAATATATACACGAATAATAACAAATTAATTAAAATGTATTCATCTAACTATCTCAACTTAAAAAATAATTTTTGTTATTTTCCACCCTTTGTCCTATTTTATTTGCTAATATAACATAACAACACCCATTCATAATTCTCTTTTTCTTTTTTCCTATTTTTCTCTTCTTTCCTAACAATTCGGATGAACATACCAAACACATTGATTCTATTATGGATTGCAATTTAACATTATACGTATCATTCAGTTATATTTCAATTATGGGTTATTTTTGTCATTGTATCTGTTTTGAATATGCATATTATCAAATATTATATAATTTATTTTCAAAATTATTTTGGTTAGCTTGACTATTACATTTATTATTATTGTTTTACATTTTTATATATTCGATAAAGATTTAAATTCTATTGTATATTTACGTAATGTTCTATTAATTTTACAAGCTATTTTTTACATCTACTAATACGATATGTTAACCACCTATTCTACTTTGTCATAGTTATTTTATATTTAGTTACTATGATGAATATTGGTTTATACTAATGTTTCGGTCGTTGAGAAACTCGACGATTATAATATAAAAGCAGTTTACCTGATATCATAATGAAAAGAAACTAATAGTGATATGACGCCAAGGGAGACACATTGTCTATGTGGGACAATTGTTCCTAATTGGGAACCAGTTTCTCTGATGCATTGGTTCACATGGGACAATGTGTCTTCTTTAGCATTATTCTCAAATGAGATATTCTGATAAATATTTAATGAAAATTGATTACTAAAATTTTGTAAATGTTATTTTGATATTTTGGTCATTCAATCATTTATATAAAATGTATTACATTAACTTATTAGTAAAGTTGAGAGCACAATAATAGAAAATAAGAAGTACCTAAATATAAACATATATATAGCAGCCAACATCAGCTCGAACAGGCAAGCACGTAAACGGGTTATCTATGACATGGGGCCAATTTGAGCTAGTCAACTTTGAGCTCCACTACTTGAGGATCCTCTCTGGCAGTGGCGTAGCGACATAGACATGAGGGTGGGCTAGTGCCCTACCCCAATATTGAAAACCACATACCGCATCATGTAAGGATGAGTCTATAATAAAGAAAAAACATATTTGTGCCCTACCAATATTTCTTCTTTCTATAGTGATAATAAACAGTGCCCTCCCTAAAGCCTTATTTGCCTCTGCCACTGCTCTCTGGGTTTGGGGCTACCCTTAGTCTTCCGCTCCAACTTGCGGTATCTCGTGTTGAACTGGCCTCATGGATCCCCTCCCTTCTTCGAGGTATTTCTTTGATATTCCTTTAGTCTAGGGTACACGAGTACATATATAGCCTAAGGCGAAGGTTATTTAGGCACCACAACATAGGGTAAGAGCCATTTCCCATGTGGGTGTCGCAATAAATGATGAAAAAGGTGTTGTTAATTATGTTGTTTGCTAAAAAATATCTTTGTGGCATGTCACTGGCATCAAACGTGATGGATATAGCTCTTCGTCGATAGTTTTTTAAACAACACTGATGTAACCCAAAAAAGAAAATTGTATATTTTTAACAAGCCTAATATCGATGAACTTTTGAAACCTCAACCACAACTTTGTTTAAATGTGGGACTCCGAAATATCAAAGTTTAGAATTAGTGTGGGAATAGATCCACCCACCGAACTACTAGAAATATTGCTTTCCAAAGCCAACATGGCATTAGAATGGGCAAGCATATTACATGACCTATTAAAAAAAGCAAAGGACAACGAAATAAAAGAACTAGCTAAAGAAAGTATGCCATCTACTACTAGAACAAAGCGGTCAGATCTCCTAGAAGGTTTTTCTAAAGGAAAAACCAGAACCAGTGAGTCGCATTCAAATTGGACTTTGGGGTAGAGGCTCCTTTCGGCCTTTTGCATGCAAGCCAATAGGGCCTGTTCCTCTCCAAGATCCGCCGAACATGAGATTTTCCGCCTCTCTGCTATCAGTTCCTTGACACCTCCAACCACATTGTGTAGAATACCACTTATCCCAATCTCCCCTTGGTTTCCTACAACAAAATCTATGTGCATCTTCAGCTGGTCATTCGCCGGAGGTTGCCACTGTGCAGGCTACTCGCAGCTATCCTTTCCGATGTGATAGTCTTGTGTAGAGTTCACCATGTGATAGTTAATCATAAGGTTAGAATAGCGTCTTGTAAGAGCACCTCTTTCCAATTTATGTGTGTTTCTCCATGACCACATACCTACATCATTGTCATAGCGCTATGAAGCTCATCTATTGTCAACTTGTCCACAAGTACAATAAACGACCACCTGGGAGAAAGGGCATTTGATGTCTGGATAAGGTTGTGTGCAGGGTGAGCGAGCCCATACCTTATTCACCTCCTGACATTAAAAAAGCATATGGGAGATTATTTCTTTGTCCTCCTTGCATATCGAGCACACTCCATCCACATTGCAGTGTTGGTCATAAAGTCTTCTTAAGGTTGTCAGGCTTCTTGTGCAAATGCGCCAAACAAAGTGTGAGAGTTTTGGGCAAAAAGATCTAGTCCTGATGGGATCTTTTCTTAGGACGTGTTGAATTCCATCCTGCCGCACGAAAATGCCACTTTTCTGTAGACAACTAGATCAAACCCTGGGGCATTTTTGGGTTGGGGAAATTTTTTTTTTGGTGCCAAGATTTGGCAACCTTCTGGCAACCCTCTCCCATATGCAACATGCATACGAACACAGTTTCATTCGTTGTCATCTTCATCTCCCTCTCTCATGTTCTCTCATTTTCCCTTTCAACCCGAATCTTAGATCGTTGTTCCCTTTCCAACGGTGGTGGCGAGACGGGGTCGGCGAGATAAATCTAATCGTTGTTTGCTTCTCCCCCCACCTTTTTCTCAAAAAAGGATACAACTTCCTTTATTTTGCATGTAGACAAACTGTATTTCTTAAAAAGTTATTTTTTGTTTGTTAAAAGGAGGCTCTTTCATTCATATTGTAGAGGAAAATATGTGTAAATCAATGATTTTTAATATCATAGCTAGTTACATCGATAAATGATTGCTTTTTCATATCATATATTTTCATTTTCTACAAATTATTACATCATGGCCGATGAATGGATGAACTAGGTTGACATAGATTTAAAGGAACTTCAACATGCTCATCGTTCTGAAGCTGGTCTGTCCTCACGACCCCAAGTTTCAGTTGTTGGTGTGCCATCGTCACCTCGCCAAGGAGCTCAACAACAACATGCTCATCGTTCAGAAGTTGGTGTGTCCTCACGACACTAAGATTCAGTTGCTAGTGTGCCATGGTCACCTTGCCAAGGAGCTCAACAAGGACAAGTCTGCTATGTTCTGCCGTTATCACACCAAGATGTCCAACATATAAATTATGTCAGCAATACATCTTTGTTTGACGTAGATCTAAATGAGATGGGTTCTCAAGAACAGGACTGGCAAGGAATATCACCAGAATTTTCACAGAGAGATTTCTCAGAGAGAGACATAGCTCCTTCTGCATATCTATCTTGCATATATATTCCTGATGTTGAGTCACATGACGTTCGGATTTAAATAGATCTGAATCAGACCTATGTGACTTCTAATATCACTGAAGATGAGATTGGTGCGGAAGTTAATTAGTTAACCTCTGATGGTTAGTCCATATACTGTCCTTTATTAATAGTGTCATTGCTTTTTAGCTTATCGTCGTTCCTTTATTCCCTCTCTTTGTTCTTTCTCTCTTCCTCCAAGTTCCTTTTCTCAAGTAATTTAGTTAACCTCCAATGGTTAGTCCATATACCGTCCTTTATTAATATTGCCATTCCTTTTTTACTAATTGTCATTCCTTATCTCCCTCTCTTTATTCTTTCTCTCTTCCTCCGAGTTCCTTTTCTCAAGCTAGTGTTCGTTCTTTGTGTTGTTACTATCATTGTTCCTTTTTACGTGATTATTGTTACTTTTCTCTTCATCATGTGTTCCCTTTCTCCCTATCCTTGTATTCATGATTTTCTCATCTTTTCCTTTTCTCATTCTAGTCGTTCCTTTTCTCCTTTTCTTTTCTCATTCCAGTAGTTCCTTTTCTCCCTAACTGTATCATGCTTACTTGCTTTTCTTGTTCCTTTTATCATGCTAGATGAGCATTATTTATTTCTTTCAGACATTATTAATCATGTTGTCTTTCATGATCTCAGATGAACTTGATAAACAGGAGTACTGGGAAAACCTTGAATTTATCTCTGTACACAAAACACATCAGTTCTATAACGATTATGCTCATCGAAAAGGGTTTGCCACGAGGATTGATTGGGAGAAGAAGAGTAAAGGCAAGAACATGGATTATGAAAAGATTCATTATATGTGATATCTCTGCAATAAACAAGGCTTCGAAAGGGTAGTATAATGAATGACACTGGTTCAAGCGAAGAATTGATAAATCACCGACCAGGATTCGAGAAGCGCTGTAGAGAAGAAAGGACCGGGTGCAAAGTGCATATTAGTCTAAAGCTTGATTGCCAACTTATTGTGTACAAGATAAGTGAATTGGTTGTTGATCATAACCACATACTTCACCCGCAGGTATATGCACACCTTCTTAGATCCAACCATATTGTTTCGTACATGCAACGAGCTGTAGCAGATATCAACAAAGATGTTGGAATTCAATTAAGAAGTTCTTACGATGCAATGTCTTTGGTGTCCGGTGTACGTGAGAGTGTTGGGTTTCTTTGAATGGATTTAAAGAACCATTTGAGGAGGAGGAGACAAAAGACAATGATAATTGGTGAGGCCACTGCTCTACAAGAGTACTTCCACAATGAAACATACAACAACCCATCATTTTACTACAACATTGAGGTTGATAATGAAGAGAGAACTGCAAAAATCTTTTGGGCCGACGGGAGGATGAAGCTTGATTATCAGTTATTTGGTGATGCAATTTCTTTTGATACAACTTTCTAGACAGACAAGAGCTATCGACCATTAGGTACTTAATCAAATCATGTGTTTCATTATTCTACAACAATGTTCCTGTATTAGATATCGTGTGTTCCTATATTCAACTCATGTGGTCCTGTATTCGAAATTTGTGTTCCAATATTATACAATATGTGTTCCTGTATTCTACAATATGTGTTCTAGTATTCTACAATATGTGTTCTAGTATTCTACAATTTGTGTTCTAGTATTCTACAATATGTGTTCCAATATTCTATAATATGTGTTCCAGTATTCGAAAAAATGTAATCCAGCATCAAACCATATTTGTTCCATTATAATAAACTTCCATGTTATTCCTTTATGCATAAGTATTGAAACATATTTGCTCCTATATTTGACTCATTTGTTCATGTTTTCAACATGTGTGTTCCAGTATTGAACCATATTCATTCCATTAAGCTGAAGTGACATTTTTATGCAGCTTTATTTGTAGGTTCTAACCACCACTGACAGGGTGTCATATTCGGTGTAGCCCTCCTCTACGATGAAACTATTGAGTCCTTTTGGGTGGTTATTTGAGACGTTTCTTAAATGCATGTTAACAAAGTCACCTTTAAATATTTTCACAGATCAAGGTGCTACAATGGTTGTAACTATAAGAAATGTTCTCCCTGATACATTCCATGCGCTATGTACATGGCATATATTACAAAATGCTCAGAAGAACCTCACTCAGTGGTTCACAACTATTTTGTGTGACCATCTTACTCTCCTTATGTATGAAGTTGAAAACATAGAGGAATTTAATTTTTCTTGGACAAAGATAGTTGAAGAATGCTTTCCTGTTGGGCCACATCGTTGGATTGACAAAATACATGGCTACCACAAACAATGGTCCTCGGCTTGGGTAAGACAACATTTTACTGCTGGTATGAAATTGACCTAGCTCAGTGAATCATGAAATGGTGTAATGAGGCTCTATCTACATCCAAATCACAATTTGGATCAGTTCTTCACACACTTCAATAGAATGGTTGCAAGAAGGAGGAGTAACAAAAAGGAACAAGAGTTTCAAGCAGTTGATGAATTTACAAACAATATATTTTCCTACAGCCTAATTGCAAAAAGGGTCGTTGATGTGTATACTCCTAATATGTTTGCAATCTTCAAATCAAAGTAAAAAAATGACGGAGTATGTAATCAACATCTCAATCGAAAATAATATTGGAGGTAGGATTTCATACACTAGTTTTAAAAGCGTAGACAATAATACATTAGATGAGAGGACTGTGTTATTCCAACCAGCTGAGATGAAATTTAAATGTTCCTGTCGTATGTACAAAAGCATGGCAATGCTCTGTAGACACATTCTCAAAGCTTTGTATGTTCTAGGCTCTTTGGGAGAATGCAATTTGTGAATAATGTCCCTCACTACATAGTCGGTCGTTGGACAAAGCTTGCTAAGAGTGGGATTGGTATACTTGACTCCGTTGCTGATGTCAATAAACTAGCAAAATATGGGGAATGCTATCAACATATGTGGCCACAAAATGGTTCAACTGGCGACATCAGTTTGCATGGACGATGATCTTTACCAAATGGTAGACAACGAGATTAATTTTTTATGCTTAAAGGCTGACTCATTGAGGAGAAAACATAATGAAAATGGTGTTCCATTTCCTATTTCTCAGCCGAATGCAGTTGATGATGAACCTACTCCTCCTGGAAGTTTGTTTAAAGGCAAGTTAATAAAGGTTCGTCCAGGTTCAATCTGGTCAAAAAAAAGATGGATTGGTATTCTAGAGAATGCGAGACAGACAAAATGGGAGAAGATGTGTCGCTAGAGAGAGAAAGAGTCCAGACAAGGTGAAATGCCTTGCTTTGACTTGGGACTTGACGGATAATAACTACAGGAACAACAATGGGGAGTATAGGATCATAGAGGATAAGAAAAGGAATGAAGAGGAGATAATAGAAATAGCTGCACTGTAGGAGAAAAGGAAGAAGGACAAGGACCACAAGAACAAGAATGAGGAGAAAAGGATCATGGAGGGTGAGTTCAATAAAGAAAGGTGCAACATTAGTACTTAATATAGTCATGATTACTCAAACATGTCAATCCAATAATACTAATACAAAAACACATTACAATTACAGTTACATATACAACTGTAGATTAATGCAAACTATAGATTCAGATATAGTCACCTATATATCTACTGAATAATAGAAAAACCCAACCTACAGATACATATATAGATTTCTCCACAAATACTGATACAAATTTCTCCATGGATATCGATATGGATACAACTACAGATTCATATATGTCTGCAGTCATATCCTCTTCTTGGCTTGGACAAGGATTGTAGTTGAAGCCTAGAAGAAAGAAACATTGTACGTTGGAACGAGTGTTACTCCATGACTTTATCCTTCCCATTAGGGTCAGAAGGATTGGAAAATATTTGGAGTTTCACTGTCCAGTTCACTATTCGGTTAGGAAGGATTGAAAAAGTGGTTGGAGTTACGATCAAGAACTGAAGAAATCTTTTTCAATGTCTATAACGATTATATCACATGGTTTGAAGAATCATCCCACGTAGATGGTAACATCTTGTACAATGCTTATCGCTCTTGTGAAAGAATGGTCTACGAATTGAATTCACATACCCATTTTGACCATGTCAATAAGTCCCAACCTCTGAGCCAGTGTGAGAGGCATAAGTCTAATACTTGCCCCAAGATCAACTAGCCGCTATCTTACCTCTTTATCTTCCATGTTGAATGGGATAATAAAAGCTCCTAGGTCATTATGCTTAGCAGAAATCTTTGCGTGAATGAAAGCACTAGATGTTTTGGCTAGCTTGAGAGTTTCAATGTGGTATCCTTGCCTTCTTTTGATAATTAGTTCTTTGAATAACTTCACATAGGTTGGAATTCCTTCAATGGAATCTAGGAAGGGGACATCCGAGTGCAATTTCTTAATAGCCTCTAAGAACTTTTCGTATCTCTTTCTCAAATGAGCCTTGATTAGCTTATATGAGAAATGAATCCTTGGTGCATAAGGACCCTTATCTGCTAAAACCTCTTCAATTGCATCAAGCTTATTCTCCTTTACTGGTATCTTTCCCTTACAATTTTCCTTTGTTTTAACCTTATTGGTAACAACTTCTACTTTAGGCTCTTCTTCTATTAGGATAGTTTTAGGTTAGGACTCAATAACATGAGCGTTCTTTTGAATATTCTTGTCTATCAAATTTTCTAATATCTTTCATGATCTAAGAGTAGCCATTTTTGTAGTCTCAATATTGCAAGGTATCTTCCCCTATGAGTTCTTTATTAGTTTAGAGAGTTGCACAAGCTGCTTATCAATTTGTTTGGTATGGACTTGCATGCCAGCCATTTGAGCAGTCATGCCCCCTAGACGGGACTTGATTGTATTCAACAAGCTAGTATTGTTTATGGCGCTTTGACTTAGTTTTTCATTTATAGAATCTTGCCTCTTTGAAAAAGCAAACAGTTTTAACATTAAGTCTTGTTGGTTAGAAGCATGACCCTGACCTTGACTTACTCCTTTGACAATTTTGTTCTGGATTTGACCTTATCCTTGGTAATTGTTTTGATTATACTGATAGCTTGTGGTACGTGTGAACCCAAATGATCCCCCTCCCCTACTGAGCCCAGGTGGTCTCTTGGGTGGTTCACTCAATTGATGGGAGTTTTTAGCATCATCTTTGTTTTCATAGGAGAACACATGATGGTTTGACCTTTTGAAATTTAAACAGGGCACATTTTGCATATCCTCCACTTCGATGTCCTCTTATGGCTGCATATAAATGCAATTGTCTATTTCATGTCCCCCTTCTCTGTAGCTAACACATTTCATCACTTTATCATCTTTTCTCTTCCCTTTTCTCCCTAAATCTTTCATCTGGTGCACATCTATGACAATCTTTTGGATCTTAGTGGTTAAAGATTCTATGGCCTTAGACTCGATAGTTGTCCCTTTGACAGAGGTCTTATTTGCCGCTCCCCTGTCATAATCTAGTATATCTTACAACACAACCATGTTGTCTATACTCTTCATAGTTTTTTCAAGCTTCTTACCACAAAAATTCACTACCTGCTGTTGCATTAAGAAAGGTCATTTCAGCAGATGTGAGGCTATTATAGAAAGTAGTTATAAGGAATCCTTTATCATAGTTGTGATGGGAACAATCTCATTGATACTCATTGAATCTTTTCCATGCCTCATATAAATTCTCACCTTGCTTCTGTCTGAAGCCAACGACCTTGTGTCTGTTTATAAGGGTCTTCTCCTATGAGTAAAATTTGGTGACGAAGGCGTCAACTAGAGGTGCCCAACCATTGATGCTTTTGTCTTTCAAGGACAAGTACCAATACATGGACTTTTCCCTTAGCGATAAAGTGAACCCTTTATAGTATATAACTTCTTGAGGCACCATGTTCATTTTGATAGTGTCATAAATGTTCTTATATTCATCAAGGTGATGATAGGGTTCTCATCTAGTGAGTTTCCTCCAAAAGAATGGTGTCAAATCAAATTAATTCTAGATGGCAAGAATTTAAAATTAGTGGCATTGAAGCTGGCAATGATGATTGGGAATTTGGATTCATTAGCCCTTGTGGCAGATAGCTTGCGAAGAGAAGGTCCTCTATCATTATCTTTGTTGTACGACAATCTTCATTATTTCTATTTCTTCTAGAGCTACCATGTGGAGGATCTTTGGCTTCATGATCGTCCTCCTCCTCTCCTTCATGGTGGTCCTCATCACAATCTTCATCACGTTCCTCCAGGAAATCCTCCACCCTTGGTATGGGGATGTCTGGTACCCTATGAGGAGGCATGATCCTTGTAGTTGGTGGTAAATGCAGTCCGATTTACTCAAACTTCTTGAAACAAGTCACACATTCAAGTTAAACATTGGACATGTGATACACATATTCAAGAGAATAAGAGCTATCAGATCTGAGATGTTTATTCAAGTCTATTACTAGGTTTGAGGCACAAGTGTATTGTAAACAGACTTAGGTTCTGAATAGTGTCAGTTTCCTTGTTCCCAGAAATGACACTAAAAAGTTGATTGACCCAAATTGCTCAGTCAAAAAGGAGAGGATCTTGAGTAATCAGACTTTTAAATTTATAACCCAACACTTAGGCCCTCAGAATGATTATAATGGGGTCTGATTAGTAGATCGGGGTCAAACCGCATGGATAAGGGTGGTATGTGATAAGAATTGAAAGTCTTGACTTAGTTACACTAGTCAAGGGGTAAGATAAGGTTTGTGTTCCTTATGGAATGGTGGTACTTCAATAAGAAAGCAACAAATAATAAAAACAAATTATAAACGAGCAAGGATCTTTAAAGGATAAGAAAAAGTATGAAAGGAAACTTGGATTGAGTTTCACTGTCTAAGATCTCTCACCAACAAGAAATACTCACACTGTAACATACTGAAATCCATTATGTATCTCTTTGTACTATTTTCCAATAACATTTTTTCCCTTCATTTTTCATTCCATATGTCTTGGATCTAATTTAGTGGAATTATGATGGTTATTGGATAAATGTTTCCCGTATATTCTCAACATAGGGTTGTATGCACAAATACCTTAGCTAGATTTTAAATAATGGGCTTGAAGTGCAATTTGTACACTAAGTAATAAAAATACTAAAATATTTCGTCCTAGAACTTTCTAGTACTTTGTAGAATAGGAAAAAGAAGAGAAAATCCAAATTATATATAAACAAAATGATAAATGCAATAATTGGTGATAATGTGGGATTTAATGGATAAAAGGAGATAATGAGGAACAAATTGTTCTAAAAATCATAATGGGACACCCACAAAGATAATTTGACACTCAAATTCGTTTTCTTGACCAAAAAGTAACTTAAGGGTCAAGTATCATCTAATTGGGAAGATAAATGCATATATTAAAATCTTTATTAAAAGAAAATAGGAATAAGGCCAATAAAGTGAAATAAAATACTTAATGCCCACAAATTAGAAAACTAACTCAAAATTCGTATTCTAAATATAAAAATAAGCCTTTGGGAAATTTTGCAACTAATTTCGATAATGTTTGAATAATGAGTAAAATAGGAGAGAGAAAGTGTGTAGAATCTTCTATTTATTTAATAAATAAATAAATAATCTCAACTTGTGAAAATAATAACAAAATCGTGTTCTAACCCCTTAGGAAGACTTATGGGTGAAGTTACACAAATTTTAAATAATGTTATCACCTCTATTGAAGGAGGAAAGAGAAAATGACATTTTAATTATTTAACCTATTAAATTTACCAAAAGTCAAAACTATCTCCATATTTGGATTCTAAGTGTCAAAATCAGTCAGAATATATAATTTGGTTAATTTTAGATGTCGTTTGGGCCTCCAAATGAAGAGAGAGAAAAACATTTAATGTAATATGTCTCTTTGGCCGAAATTGGCTTAGAAATAAAATTTCCTTGCACAAGGCCAAGATCGGATGGTCGGGATTCATCCGTGGACCCGAGTCCATTGATTGGTTGGCTGGTGCCCGTCTTCTTCCTCAAACCCATTGGGAAACAGGTTGTTTTATTTTCTAAAATTTCAAATCGCATTATCTCTTTCAATTCTCAACCAAATCAAGAACTTTTTGGTTCGTTGGTTTCCTCGTTGGATTTCACTTTTTTTTATCCTAGCATAGGCCTCCTTGCCTATATATATCCATACCCCTAGGACCGCCATCATCTTAGAAACTCAACCAAACTATCAATTTCGTGTTTCATGGACGATTTGGCCTTCATCTAGCCGCCAAAGCCTCAGGACTTGTGGTGCCCCTCACATTCTGCTCTCCTCATCTCCATTCAAATACAAGGTACATATAGATTCCTCTCTTCTTCTTCTTTCTTTTAAGCACTTAACCATCGAGTTTCGTTGGGTGAGGCATTTTTGCCCAAACCGAGCCCGAGCAAGCTGCTCGCAGCTCACTGCCATGGCACAGGTAGCGGGAGGAAGATAACTCCCTATTTTTTTACCCAATCGCCCCCGACCATTTTCATTTAGCTATGTTTTTCACGTGAGGGTATTTACGTCTTCTCGCCAATTTTTACTCTTGCTTGACCCAACGCTGACCCGGTTCAGCTAGCGCCAGCCGAGGGGCCCATTGGGTGCCCGCGTGCATGAGGCTAGCCCCCATTGGGCTAGGTCAGTAGTGCGGGGCCCACTCCCCTCTTCTGTTTGCTCTTTGCGCACATGCTTTGCCTACGTGGCAAGCCATGATTGGCTGAAGTAAAATAAATACTATAAATTATTCCAGTGGACAAAAATTAAAAATAAGTAGTGTTTTGAAATCAGGAGAATGAGATCTATCCATTCAAAATATTTCTGAGGTTTGATTCTGATGTTTGAGAAAAAGTATTTTTAGAACGATTTAATTAACTAAAAATCACCAAAAATAACCTAAAAAATACATATCTTCAAAATAGATAATGTTATATGTCATTTTAATCAGAAAACCCTAACTTAGATGATGATGATTTTTTTAGAGTCTAAATTGAAGGTTTGTGCAAAAAGCTAGTAACTTTAGGGTTTTGACCTTTTAATGAATGAACTTATCATTAATGCAAGAATATGATTATGTAATAGTGAAAAGTGGACTTTAATCTGGTCTAGTAATCTGAAAGTGAGTTCTAGGGTTTGGAGGATTGATGTATGTGCATCTACCCCCTTCAGTTCGGAAATTATTTATACCATTACCTATGTTCCTTAATGAGGCTATCTAACCTATTCCATTATTCTTTAAACCTAATTTATTCATGCCTCAAAATTAGTTGTAGTATTATCTTGTTTGGGTTTTTATACCCCACTTCCATGTTATATAAATCCTTTGATTAATCTTACCATAACTCTTTTTCTAGCATGTGGTTATATGTTCTATTTAATTATAAAGTAGTGGTACTTATGTACAACCACCCACAGAGGGCATGTATATAATCGCCCTAGGGGAATGTGTGTATTTCTCCCCATAATATTATAGGTGACTGGGAATATCTTATTCTCCCCTCACCTAAGGTTAGAGGTCTGATAGGTGCCTCAACCCTACTTAGTTAGGTAGACATATTAATTTACATGCAAATCCTTTATTTACTTTTGTTAATGGCAAGTTTCATTAAATAAAACCTCATACTCTTGATGTCTCATCTTTTGATGATTTCCTAGCCTGTTTTACTTGTTACAACTATCTTGTCACTTTTAGAATAATCTTGTAACACATACTTTTTCTTCTTTTTCCTCTTGATGGGTGTCTTCCCAACCACCCAGGTGTCGGAGCTATGCAAGGAGAAGGACAAGCTTGAAGGAGGTTTTCCTCAGATGTTGATCTTTAGATTTTTAAAAGGATGGCTAGGTTGCTATAGCTAGATCCTGTTTTTCTTATCTTTTCTTTTAGAAATCAATCATGTAGTAAACAATAAAAGCCATGTGAAGGCTTAGTATTTCTTTATTTCCGCTGCTATTGACATTTTACAATGTATTTGGAATCATGCTTATTTACTTGGTATATTATGCAATCATCCTCAAAGTCTCTATTTTTTTGTTAAAATTGTGGATGTTTTGTATTTCCTTTAAATTTTAGTAAAGAGGTGATCTCGCCTCTTTGTCAGAGCCTTTAGGCGACTATTAGGGCATGAAGTTGAAGCAAGGGTGTCTAGAAAGGATCAGGGTTTTGGGGGCTGGAAAAATTTTCCTCCGCACCACTAGCTTGGTATACGAGGACTCCCGTGCCCATATGATATCGGCCTAGCCTGTGCTGATACAAATTGCCCAAAATAGTCTGCTTTTAGGCAATAGCAATCTAGATATCCTTTTCTCATCTCTATTTCTATTCTCTTCTCATCTATGATCCTATACTCCTGAGAACCAAACATGTTAAACCTAATTTTCAGGAGAGGTGACTTGTTCGACAACATGAACCAAGAGTCCACCCCAAACGACCCCAACACTCCTGTGACTCCTGCGGTCAACCAGAATGCTTCGGGTACTCCCGCCTTCATGCCTGAGCAAGAACTGGTGATGTTACGTCAGTTGCTGTCCTCCACCATGATGGGACAACTCAACACCATAGCTACTAATGCCAACAAGCCGAGGGAGTTCACCCTCACCGACTTCATCAAGATGAAGCCACCCTACTTCAAGGGTGAAAGTGAGCCTAACATGGTGGACAAAGCCGACGATTGGGTGTTGGCCCTGGATCGGACCTTCGAGGGTATGGTGTGCCCTCCTCACCAGAAGGTTCGGTTCATGACATATGTGTTGGATGGACCGGCACGCATTTGGTGGAATGGTGTTTCCCGCACTCGGGACACCTCTTCTATGGAGTGGGCCCAATTTCTGAAGCTATTCAGGGACAAGTATATCTGCCCTGCCTTCCTGAGGAATAAGGAGGCTGAGTTTTACAATCTCAAGCAAGGAAGCATGAGCATGGCTGACTTCGTTCAGAATTTTCTACTGCTAGAACGTTACGCCACCGACCTTGGAGCTGATAGAAGGGCAGCCATGTTCTTGGAAGGTCTGAACTATCAAGTGGTCTGGAGCCTCGTTCCACAACTTCCACTTACTTTTCAATAGATGGTGGACAAGGCTCTTGCCATTGAGTCATATCCAGGGTTATAAGCTTCTAATTGCTATAACAACAAAAGGAAGAATCAGAACCAGCATGAGAACCACAGACGTGATCCCTATAGCAGGTGCAATCGCCACCATCCTCCTAGCAGATGCCCTGCCAACAATGCACCTACCCGTAAAGACAACCGACCTGCCATGAGTGCGGCCAAGTCGGGCACATCCGACCCAACTGCCCTCGTTTCCAGTAAGGGCAGAATAATGCCCAGCAGTCGCAGTAGCTAAGACAAAACCCTCCTCCACAGAATAACAACAACAACAACAACAACCAGAACCCGAGGCGTCCACCTGTGGAAAGGCAGAATGGGAGAGTGTTCGTGTGGGCTCTGATCTCCAAAACTACGATATAAACTTAGCGGAAGCGATTCGATTAACAGCGGAATATGAAAATCACGAGAAATTAAAACTTTTCGAAAACGAGATCTTAAAAACCTGAAACTCCTTTTATAAAAGTAAGATGAACTATTTACATCTCTGATAAATCACTTCTCGAGTGATTACATACGTCATGATAAAAAAATCTCAAGATTCCAAAATTCTCAAATCAACAAACTCCTAGGACCTGAGTGTACAGAGATGACATAAGACTATTCTGACTACAAGACTAGACCGCACAGTGTTTCCACCTGGAGTCACGGCTGCTCCTGAAATTGCTGTTGTTGCTGTTGTCCACCTGTAAATTGGTTCCTTTGACCTCGACGTCCACCTAAAGGTAGAAATCTACGGGGTGAGACAATTTTAAATAATTGTCCCAGCGAGAGTTATAACTCTCCGCCAGAAACTTTGTTAAAAGCAATTAAAGGAAATATCATGAGCAGATAATTTAGGTTACTCACAACAGGTTTACTAACAAATGCTCATCTTTATTTAAGGAATATGAAGAACATGTATACTAATACTTGAACAGGATAAGAAATATAATATTAATCAATGTTCTTCGTAGTTCAACCTAAGCAGTTATGCTACACGGTTGATTATGTTTTACAAACATGATTATGCCCTGCGGAGATGAGGTATACCGCTCATGCTCCAACCGATCACTAGTAAGTCGCATCGGTATCATACTAGGTCATCGAAAGAGTCGGATTCTCATGACCTTCAACTACCTCAGTCAGAATGAGGATAAACATGCAGGACATCTAGTGTCTCTACTACTATAGCTTACCAGGGTATTCTGGTACTTCGCTATTAGAGTCACAGTGGCATTCTGTACTCTCTTCGCCATCGAAAGATTTCTTGTTTATCTCTCATCGATGCGGTATAAAAGTTTTCCTCGGGAGATTAGTGTTACATCACCCCGGCATAAACACATAGTGAAGGATTGATAGATTAAGACACATCTACATCAATTCCTACACTAGGATGTAAGGTTTTACACATCCATATACCCCACATACTCAAAAGTATGTGCTCCAGGAGTTCCCTTAGGAAAACATGTTTCACCATCATATAACTTCTGACTATGATGGATCTATGATCAGGGCTTTACATGGTATGATTATACTTGATTAGTTAGGTACAATTTAGTATTCTTTTATCATCATACAAATTCTCAAACATTAATCATTAACATAGCAGCTATGAAGGAAGAATACTAAATGTAACAAGCCTAACTCTCATCAATTATCATTTCTCAATACTCTCATCACAAGTCATCTCTTAAAGCATGACCTTGATAGTATTCATGGCTCTCACAGCCTATCAATCTCATAAGATGTTATTAACAAGGCATCAGGATATATGTCACTATTCATAAAGCTAACAACATGCTTTTAATGAATATAGTATCATCATCCATACCTGGACATGATTATCCTCATATAGGAACCTGCATGATTAAATCAACTGATAACAATAAATAACTCATTCAAAGAAGTTGTATCTCCCTGCTCATACAAGAGCTAGGTTTCCCTGATTTTCATCAATTAGGGTTTACTATTCATAATACATGTCATCACCCTAGAATTAGGGTTTACTATTCATAATTCATGTCATCACCCTAGAATTAGGGTTTACTATTCACCTATTGGTGAATTGATCTCATAACATCACCATGTATGAGAAACATCGTCATTAAAGTCCTCAGATAAGATTAAGATTCATTAATTAACATATTTAGGGTTTCCATGATCTCATCTGGTGGATCATACCCTAATCATGCACATTCATGTATATTGAAGGTATTTTACTTGAGTTTCCATCATAATTGGTACTTTCTCTCTCCTCTTACTAGTAGATGGTGATTACACCACTCTAGATTTGGTTGGATTAAGTCCTCTTTGATTAGCATAGACCAAATCACCACTATTGAGTGATTAGGGTTTGGTTAGGACAAAGTATCACTCAATTGAACCTTTTAAGGGCATTTTGGTAAATTACCTTTTGATCATCATCATGAGTCACTTCATTAGTCACTTAGTTCCTTAATGTCTTAAGTTACCATTATGATTTAGATTGGATCATTATAGAACCATTTATACCTTCAAGTGGTTAAGTATAATCATCCTTGAAAGTCTCCACTTGGTTTAGGGTTTAACCTTCAATCTTCAACCCATTTGATTCTTAACTGACCTTGAACTCGTTTAACCTCAAACTACCTTGGACCCATTTGAGCCTTAAGCGAGTGTGGACCTTCTTGACCTTAAACAGTTGTGGACCCATTTGAATCCAAACGGGTGTGGACCCATTTGAGTCTAAACGGGTGTGAACCCGTTTGAGTTCAAACGAGTGTGAACCCGTTTGAGGTCAAACAAGTGTGGACTCGTTTGGGCTTAAACGAGTGTGGACTCATTTGGACTCAAACGAGTGTGGACTCGTTTGGACTCAAACGAGTGTGGACTCATTTGGACTCAAACGAGTGTGGACCAATTTGGGTTCAAACCGCATGATCATAAAGGTGACACATAGGTTATATTTGAATAGGGTTTCTTATATTGAAGCCTTTAATTGATCAAGGCCATGTTAACCACTTATAATTTGAGTCAACGAGGATGAGCCTCAATCAATTGGACTCCAATGCGACCCTCAATTGAAAGCCAATTAGGGTTTAGTCTAACTCAATTAGGGTTTCCAATCGGCTAATCATCAATGTTCAACAATATAATTCAAATCAGAGTTGAACCTATCAATTGACCTCCAATTGGGACCAAACTTGGCTCAAACGGTCTTGAGGTCGTTTGGATGATCTCCAAACAGTCTTGAGACCGTTTTCCCAAAGTTTGACCAAAAATTAAGTTGATTTGATAAGGGTTGAGTCCTAATTAAATTACAAATCAGCACTTTTCATCAATCTATCAATATCTTGTGATTGGACCCTCAAACCATCAAATTTTTTTAACCCTAGACCTTCAAACGGTCTTGGGGTGTCCCAAAACGAGTGGGAGATCGTTTGGATGAACCCCCAAACGGGTTTGAACTCGTTTGGGTCCTTCAACCCAACACTCAACAAAATCTATATGAAAAACAGCAAATTTAACCTGATTAGGGTTAGGGTGATGAAATACCTTCAACTCTTAATTGGTTAGGAATTAGATCATGATTCTTGGTAGAAATAAAATTTAATATATTATAAACAGGAATCCCAAACGGTCAATGCTTGGTCAACTCCTTCAAATGGGTTGGAACCCGTTTGCCCAAAGATTCACGTTTAATCAGTTTAGAAAAACAGCACTTAATTCAATTCAATTGCCTAATTGATTGGCCTTCAACCTACGATTCCTTTGGATTTAACCTCTCAAATTTGGTGGGTCATTAGCCTACATAATTGTGAACAGAAATCCCAAACGGTTAATGCTTGGTCAACGCCCTCAAATGGGTTGGAACCCGTTTGGACAAACCGACCTATTGAACCCGTTTGGATTGAAACGAGTGTGAGATCGTTTGACCTATTGGTCCAAGATCATATAGTAAAGTTGGATAAGGACCAACATAGGTATTAACGCCCCTTGTCTTCAACCTTGAAACCAAGGTCTATTCTTCACGAAAAAGCTTGCAAGGGTGCAAAGAAGGATGGGGAAGAAGAAGAACTAATCATAGAAAACAAGAACAAAGATATGCATAACAAAGCTAAGGGTTAGAGTTATAAAACCCGCCTTAAGGTCGTTCCTTGAGCTCCAAGCTTCCAAGCTTCAAGTATTTAATGGTGTCTTGAGCTCCACAGGTCGGCCAAGGGTTTTTCTCCAAGGAAAGGTTGCGAAAAGATGGCTAGAACAAGAAAGCTAAGTAAGAAAACTAGCAAACCAACCTTGTAACATGATATCCTCCGTGAATTTGAGCAAGATGATGATCAAAGATTACCTAGAACTGCTTGGCCATTCTCCTCTTCTCCAGAGCTCTGTCCTAAGTCGGTATAAGCAAGGAAAAAAGAAAGGAAGTGAAGGAAACGTTCCTTTACAAACAAAGGAAGGGTGTATATATATCTTGGGGTCATTTCCAACATAAGGACAACTAGTTTCTCCTTTTCACAACTAGGTCCTTCCTTTCTTTTAGGAACGTCCCTCCTCTTCTTTTCTAAGGTAAAACTCCTTCAAAACAAGAACTATAGGCAAGGAAGGTCAACTTATCACTAAGGTACATATGTACATAAGGGTCTCCTTACTTACATCTTGAAGATTTAATTACAAAAGTGTTCCTTATAATATGATTATTCAAAGGAAGTGCCCCCTTCATCATTATTACTCTAAATGATGTCAAAAGTCATAAAAGATGTTCTAGATGGTGTATTTTATATGTTGCACCCCACATTTGGGTAAATTGCACTTTAATCCAAATTAGGGTTTTTAAGCACAAGGATCATTCCACAAGCTGTATCTTGATGCCCAAGCATGGGAAATCCATCTTACCTCATCATACTTACTCATATGATGTCTCATCACCAGAGGAACATCTTAACTTGTGAAATTTGTAAGTTACACCCTTTAACTGGGTAATTTTCACATAGGCCCCTGCATTACCAAATAATTCTACAACATTGTTTTAAAAGGACAGAAATGAAAATGTATGCTCCTTAGGAACTTAATTACATGTCAAAAGATAATCACCAGGGTTTAATTACCTATTTAGGCAAAACACCTAGGGTTAGTTTATAACCCAGGTCAGGGATGTTACAGTTCGCTCTCAATGCTGAGGAAGACGGTGAAGGAAATGAAGTGATTGAAGGTACCCTACACCTTAATATGCATCCTTTAAAAGCACTATTTGATTTTGGTTCCTCCAATACCTTCATATCTTGTCAGTTTTCCTCTATGCTAGAAATAAAATCTGAGTTTATGGACCATGTGTTAGACGTAAACACCCCTAGTGGTAAGATCTACTCCTCGTACCTCCAAACTCCCACCATGGACCTCTGTATATCCAGAGTAATGTTTCCCACAGATTTCGTCTTACTTGATATGACCGTCTTTGACGTCATCCTGGGTATTGATTGGTTAAAGAAGTATAAAGTAGTTTTGTACTGTGAGGAATCCAAGGTTAGATTGGTTCATCTCATTGAAGGAAAAATGTGTGTCAAGGGCAAGAAGCGAGAAGAGCGACAGTTTGTCGTCTCTGCCATTAAAGCTGAAAAGCTTGTCTCACAAGGGTGTAGAGTTTTCCTAGCCTCCATAGTTCCCGATGCTACACCTCCTGCTCTAGATCACATTGAGGTGGTGAAGGACTTCCCGAATGTCTTTCCCGAGGAGTTTCCCGGGTTGTTGCCAACTCGCGAGGTGGAATTCTCCATCGAGCTTATACCTGGAACTTCACCGATATCGAAGCCACCTTACCACTTGGCCCCAGCCGAGCTAGATGAGTTGAAGAAGCAGCTTGAAGAGCTTCTTGACATGGGTTTCATCCGCCACAGTGTTTCTCCATGGGGAGCCCCTATCCTATTTATGAAGAAGAAGGATAGATCAATGTGGATGTGCATGGACTACCGCATGCTTAACCAAGTGACGGTGAAGAATTATTATCCGTTGCCACACATCGATGACCTATTGGATCAACTAAAGTCAACCACCGTCTTCTTCAAGATGGATTTACAAAGTGGTTACTACCAGATGCGCGTGAAGGGTGATGATGTCTCAAAGACAGCATTCAGAACTCGTTATGGGCATTATGAATTCATGGTCATGCCTTTTAGTTTGACAAATGCCCCTGCTACATTCATGGACCTGATGAACCAAGTATTCCACACATACCTTGACAAGTTTGTAGTGGTGTTTATTGATGAGGTTTTGGTTTATTCCGAGACGTTAGAACAACATCGTGAGCACCTGCAAACTGTACTCAGCACACTGTGAGAAAATCAACTCTATGAAAAATTCTCAAAGTGTGAGTTATGGATAAAGGAAGTTATGTTTCTTGGTCATGTGATTTCTTCCGGTCATATAGCTATTGATCCTGCGAAGGTAGAAGCTGTGACAAAGTGGAATGCTCCGAAAAACCCATCTAAAATACATATTTTCCTTGGTCTAGCCAGTTACTATCGGAAGTTTATCAAAGGTTTCTCTGAGTTGGCCTTACCTTTGACCAAACTGACTCCAAAGGAGGTCAAGTTCTCATGGACCCCTGAATGTGAGAACAATTTTTAGAAGTTGAAGAAGAGTCTGACTTCTACTCCCGTGCTTGCTTTGCCTATTGAGGGCTTACCCTATGTCATCTACACTGACGCATCCAGACAGGGCTTAGGGTGTGTTTTGATGCAAGATGGTAAGGTAGTCACCTATGCTTCTCGACAGCTCAAACCTAATGAAGCTAGTTGGCCTACGCATGATTTGGAGCTTTCTGCCATAGTTCATTCTTTGAATATCTGGCGACACTATCTCTATGGAGAAAAGTTTGAAGTCTTTTCTGATCACAAGAGTTTGAGATATCTGTTGACTCAGAAGGATCTGAACTTGCGACAACATAGGTGGATGGAATATCTTAAAGATTATGACTTCACCATTACCTATCATCTTGGTAAAGTGAATGTCATAGCTGATGCTCTAAGTCGCAAGAAGGATGCGGTTTGTGCTTCTATGAAATGTTCAGTGTGGGAAAATCTTGAACATGTGGCTAGTTGGAGACCTCAGCCTGTTGATTCAGTGGATGAAGATAAGTTGTGTGTCCATATGGCCAGCTTGACTGTTACACCAACCTGGATCTCGGAAGTCATGGCTGTAGAGTTGGGGAGTTCTGAGCTTGAAGAGATGAAATCTTTAACTGAGAAACCGCAATCTGACTTCTCTATCGGAGTGGATGGTGTTGTCCGCTTCAGACAAAGGTTGTGGATTGCCGATTTTGGTGATCTGAGATAGAAGGTTCTGAGTGAAGCTCATGGGTCCAAGTACACTATTCATCCTGGCACAACAAAGATGTATAAGGACTTACAGCGAAGCTTCTGGTGGAAGAACATGAATACTGACATAGCTCTGTTCGTGGAAAAGTGCTTGACATGTCAACAAGTCAAGATTGAACACCAACGACCCGG
Source organism: Alisma plantago-aquatica (assembly GCA_963693085.1). NCBI lineage: Eukaryota > Viridiplantae > Streptophyta > Magnoliopsida > Alismatales > Alismataceae > Alisma > Alisma plantago-aquatica. The sequence goes on along the minus strand of OY856413.1, from coordinate 104,599,916 downwards.
TGGTCTTCTTCATCCTCTTGAGATTCCAGAATGGAAGTGGGAGAAGATCACAATGAACTTTGTTACTGGTTTCCCTAAGTCCAAGAAAGGTTATGATGATGTTTGGGTGGTGATTGATCGGCTTACAAAATCTGCTCATTTCTTGCATTTCAAGACTACATATAAAGTTGTTGAGATGGCTCAGTTATATGTGGAGTGGATAGTTCGTCTACGTGGTACTACTGTGATAGTTTCTTATCGAGAACCGAAATTCACTTCTCGCATATGGGGTTAGATTTCGGAAGAGATGGGTATTGATCTGTGTTTCAGTACTGCTTACCACCCACAAACTGATGGTCAGTCTGAGAGAATAGTTCAGATTCTGGAGGACTTGCTATGTGCTTGGGTGATGGATTGGGGTGGTTCCTGGGATTGATATCTACCATTAGCAGAGTTTGCTTACAGCAACAGTTCCAAGCTACTATTGGTATGCCACCTTTTGAAGCTCTCTATGGTAGACCTTGTCATTCACCTTTACATTGGGATGATGTTGGTGAACGGTCCCTAGTAAAGACCGATGACATGCAGATGATGCTTGAGAAGGTACACTGATAAAGAAACGGATGAAAGCTTCTCAAGACTTACAAAAGATGTATGCTAATAAAAAGAGGTCTAATGTAAGCTTCTTAGTGGGAGACTATGCTTTTCTGAAGATCAAGCCTATACATTCTATTGCAAGATCTAAAGTAAAATGCAAGTTGATTCGTCGCTATGTTGAACCATTTGAAATCTTAGATAAAGTGGGAGACTGTGCATATCGCTTAGCCTTACCTCCTGCTTATGACACGATCCACAATGTGTTCCATGTCTGTGTGTTGAGGAAGTATGTGAAAGATCCTTCTCATGTACTCGCTATTGAACCTGTGGAGATTCATGAGAATATGACCTATGAAGAACTACCTGTGAGGATCCTTGACTCCCGAGTAAAGCAGCTGAAGAATAAGGAGATAGAGTTAGTAAAGGTTTTGTGGAGATATCATGGTTTAGAAGAAACCACTTGGGAGTTGAAAGACAAGATGTTACGTACTCACCCTTCCCTCTTTGTATGAGATTTCGGGGACAAAATCCTTTTTAAGGGGTGGAGTGTTGTAACATACTGAAATCCATTATGTATCTCTTTGTACTCTTTTCCAATAAGATTTTTACCCTTCATTTTTCATTCCATATGTCTTAGATCTGATTTAGTGGAATTATGATGGTTATTGGATAAATGTTTCCCGTATATTCTCAACATAGGGTTGTATGCACAAATACCTCAGTTAGATTTTAAATAATGGGCTTGAAGTGTAATTTGTACACTAAGTAATAAAAATACTAAAATATTTCGTCCTAGAACTTTCTAGTACTTTGTAGAATAGGAAAAAGAAGAGAAAATCCAAATTATTTATAAAGGAAATGATAAATGCAATAATTGGTGATAATGTGGGATTTAATGGATACAAGGAGATAATGAGGAACAAATTGTTCTAAAAATCATAATGGGAAACCCAAAAAGATAATTTGACACTCAAATTCATTTTCTTGACCAAAAAGTAATTTAAGGGTCAAGTATCATCTAATTGGGAAGATAAATGCATATATTAAAATCTTTATTAAAAGAAAACATGAATAAGGCCAATAAAGTGAAATAAATTACTTAATGCCCTCAAATTAGAAAACTAACTTCAAATTCGTATTGTAAATATAAAAATAAGCCTTTGGGTAAATTTGCAACTAATTTGGATAATGTTTGAATAATGAGTAAAATAGGAGAGAGAAAGTGTTTAGAATCTTCTATTTATTTAATAAATAAATAAATAATCTAAACTTGTGACAATAATAACTTAGGAAGACATATGGGTGAAGTTACACAAATTTTAGATAATGTTATCACCTCTTTTGAAGGAGGAAAGAGAAAATGACATTTTAATTGTTTAACCTATTAAAATTTACCAAAAGTGAAAACTAACTCAATATTTGGATTCTACGCATCAAAATCAGTCAGAATATATAATTTGGTTAATTTTGGATGTCATTTGGGCCTCCAAACGAGGCGAGAGAAAAACATTTAATGTAATATGTCTCTTTGGCAGAAATTGGCTAGAAATAAAATTTCCTTGGACAAGGCGAAGATCGGATGGTCGGGATCCATCCGTGGACCTGGGTCCATTGATCGGATGGCTGGTGGCCATCTTCTTCCTCAAACCGATTGGGAAACAGGTTGTTTTATTTTCCGAAATTTCAAATCGCATTATCTCTTTCAATTCTCAACAAAATCAAGAACTTTTTGGTTCGTTGGTTTCCTCGTTGGATTTCACTTTGTTTTATCCTAAAATTTTGGTGTTTTCACATTTATCTAGAGAATCCCCCTTTTTGCCGAAACTCTCCTCTCACCTCGCCTATGTAAACCCTAGCATAGGCCTCCTTGCCTATATATATCCATACCCCTAGGACCACCATCATCTTAGAAACTCAACCAAACTATCAATTTCATGTTTTTTGGATGATTGGGCCTTCATCTAGCCATATAGCCTTAGGACTTGCGGTGCCCCTCACGTTCTGCTCTCCTTGTCTCCATTCAAATACAAGGTACATATAGATTCCTCTCTTCTTCTTCTTTCTTTTAAGCACTTAACCATCGAGTTTCGTTGGGTGTGGCGTTTTTACCCAAACCGAGCCTGAGCAAGCTGCTCGCAGCTCACTGCCATGGCACGGGTAGTGGGTGGAAGATAACTCCCTATTGTTTTACCCAATCGCCCCGACCATTTTCATGTAGATGTGTTTTTCAAGCGAGGGTATTTACGTTTTCTCACCAATTTTTACTCTTGCTTGACCCAGCGCTGACCCGGTTCAGCTAGCGCTAGCCCAGGGGCCCACTGGGTGCCCACGCATATGAGCCCAGCCCCCATTGGGCCAGGTCAGCAGTGCGGGGCCCACTCCCCTTCTGTTTGCTCTTTGCACACATGCTTTGCCTACGTGGCAGGTTATGATTGGTTGAAGTAAAATAAATCATATAAATTTTTCCAATTGTCAAAAATTAAAAATAAGTAGTGTTTTGAAATTAGGAGAATGAGATCTATCCATTAAAAATATTTTCGAGGTTTGATTCTGATGTTTGCAAAAAAGTATTTTTAGAATGATTTAATTAACTAAAAATCACCAAGAATAACTTGAAAAATCTATATCTTCAAATATATAATGTTATATGCCATTTTAATAAAAAAAACCCTAACTAAGATGATGATGATATTTTCAGAGTCTAAATTGAAGGTTTGTTCAAAAAGTTAGTAACTTTAGGGTTTTGACCTTTTAATGAATGAACTTATCATTAATGCGAGAATATGATTATGTAATAGGGAAAAGTGGACTTTAATCTAGTCTAGGGATCTAAAAGTGAGTTCTAGGGTTTAGAGGATTGAGGTATGTGCATCTACCCCCTTCAGTTGAGAAATTATTTATACCATTACCTATGATCCTTAATGAGGCTTAATCTGACCTAATCCATTATTCTTGAAACCTAATTTATTCATGCCTCAAAATCAGTTGTAGTATTATCTTGTTTGGGTTTTTATACCCCACTTCCATGTTATATAAATCCTTTGATTAGTCATTCCATAACTCTTTTTCTAGCATGTGGTTATATGTTCTATTTAATTGTAAAGTAGTGGTACTTATGTACAACCACCCACAGAGGGCATGTATATAATCGCCCTAGGGGAATGTGTGTATTTCTCCCCATAATATTATAGGTGATTGCGAATGTCTTATTCTCCCCTCACCTAAGGTTAGAGGTCTGGTAGGTACCTCAACCCTACTTAGTTAGGTAGACATATTAATTTACATGCAAATCCTTTATTTACTTTTGTTAATGGCTAGTTTCATTAAATAAAGCCTCATACTCTTGATGGCTCATCTTTTGATGATTTCCTAGCATGTTTTACTTGTTACAACTATCTTGTCACTTTTAGAATAATCTTGTAACACATACTTTTTCTTATTTTCCCTCTTGCTGGGTGTCTTCCCAACCACCCAGGTGCCGGAGCTGTGCAAGGAGAAGGACAAGCTTGAAGGAGGTTTTCCTCAAAAGTTGATCTTTAGCTTTTGAAAAGGATGTCTAGGTTGCTATATCTAGACCATGTTTTTCTTATCTTTTCTTTTAGAAATCAACCATGTAGTAAACAATAAAAGCCATGTGAAGGCTTAGTATTTCTTTTTTTCCGCTGCTATTGACATTTTATAATGTATTTGGAATCATGCTTATTTACTTGGAATATTATGCAATCATCCTCAAAGTCTCTATTTTTTGTCAAAATTGTGGATGTTTTGTATTTCCTTTAAATTTTAGTAAACAGGTGATCTCGCCTCTTTACACACCCATTATATACTCTTATGAAGCCTACAAGCAATCATCATAAGTGTCTATTCCCTCCTCTCTCGAGCTTAGGATAGATCTAGATTATAAGGTTTCCTCTATATCTGGATACTACTAGAGGCCATTGGTTTTGGGAAACCGATAGATGGTCAACTCGGTGGATCCTTGATGGTTTCTGAACCTAAGGGTGGATGGTCACCATCAGTTGTGGAAATTGATGAAAATTCTTTTAAAAGGTGAAGCCCATCATTTGGTGAGTTTCCTATATGGAAATGAATGGTTAAATTTGAGACATAGATGGAAAAAATGAACAAAATGTGGAAAATTTAAAGAAAAACTATATAATAAGAATAATTTTAAGGCAAAATCAGACAAGATACATCCACAAAATTAGATTTTATCAGCAACAAAAGTTTCTAATCACAAAATCAATGCCATTCTTAAGAAGACAGTTGATCAAAGGCAAGATTGGGCTCACAAGCTTAATGACGCACTGTGGGCCTACAAAAATATTTATATGACTTTCCTAAAGACTACACCTTTTCCAAATTTATGGGAATTATTGTCACCTACATGTGGATCTTGAACATAGGGTCTGGTGGGCGATCAAATAGATCAAGTTGTTCTCCACACAAAAAAAGAAAACTGACTATTTCAATTGTAAGAGATAGAAGAGATGCATCTGATAGAGCATGAGAATGCACACATTTATAAGGATGATACCATGATATGGCATGATTGCCACTTAAAGACAAAGTATATACATATAAAAGATCAAGTTTTACTTCACAGTAACCACCTTTGACTCTTTCTAGGAAATCTCATGATTAGATGATTAGGTCCAGTCAACATTAAGCACAATTCCCTCATGGAGCCATTATATTTGGAGAAAGAACACTTGTGAATTTAAAGCCATATGGAAAGTGTATGAAAAGCTACTTCCTAATGGATGACATGACACTGACAAATTGCTCACACTTCTTCTGCATCCATCTAATGATTGAGCATCAGGCTCTAAGCCATTGACTTTAATCAAAGGTTCTTATCGGGAGCATACTTGAGTTTTACTTTCATATTTATTAGTGTTTATTTATTTTCATCATATTGCACTCATTAGATTGTGCATCTGATGATATGATTCTAAGTTCTAACAATTTTGATTGTAAGTTGATGACTTTTTCAAAATAGATTGGAATCATGGCTTGTGGTCCAACCAGCAACATTCTTCCCCTCCATCTTATATCTTGTTTTATCTTTAGCCCACGAAAATATCTAAGTCAAGGTAGAGGGTTTTTGGTATATATTCAACTTTACCCCCACGCCCATCTACTTTTAAATTATGTTCTCATCATTTCATGCATGCATAGCATGTAGCTAAGTTTTACAAATATTTCCTTATCTTAAGTAAACAAACCCATCAACTAGCTGACTTAGATTTAAAAGTTCTATTCTCATGATAAATATTATCATCATTTGACTCCCTTACTAAAAGAAAAATCTCAAGCACAACCAATTTCGAAACTAACTGATGGCTAGACATCACTCTATGTGGGCTAGGAACCCAAACATCATGTTTCCTTGGAAAACATGTCAACAATTTGAGGAACTGAGGTGGATCAAACATAACTTTCTTCTAATTGATTAGTGTAACAAATTCATGTAATCATCACTTTTTCCCTATCATGTGATTGATTGAGCGTAGTGGGGATATGAGAACTACCTGACATATAGAGTTATAAATCAATTTTCACTTTGATTAGACTCCTTTTCTAAGCTTCTTCTTCCATATTCTTACCTTCCATCCACCAAAAAGAAATAAAATCCATACAAATACCAAAACCTATGTTTCGGGTGGCACACACCTTTCCGACTCTATCTTCTTCTTCTATACCCACTCTATGTAATAGGGGTGTACCACCAAAAACAAACAAAATATGACAATGTGAACTATAAGAAAATCTTGGAAATAAAAAAATATAATTTCAAGTCTAATAGAGGAGAGATTCACATCTTCTTTCTTCACTCCATTTCACTCCATTTTCCACCCTAAGATGTAATGAATTCCTCATTTGACATCCTTTTCATGAACCCCCAGTGTCATACCATATACATACTTATTGTTCTATGAGATTCTCTAAACTTTCTTGAGAATCTTTGACATGTTGGTCTAGCGGATAAGTGGTGAGGAAGTGCTTTTGAGAAGAAATGTTGGAAACAAAAACATCGACAATTGTGTTTTTTGATCTCAAGAAATTGGATAGCTTGGCCATATTAGGTAGTAGGGACACTAGCATGATGTGAAGGTGTAACAAACACATGGGCTGAAAGTATTCATTTGGTGAGTGTTTCAAATTTTGTATTATTTGAGAATGAATAACTATTAAGTTTGAGTTTATTTGTTGAATGCATACTCATCCTAGTTTTAGTTACATTTTTATCTTGATTTTGCATGTAGATTCCTCATTTTACTTTAGAATTACATTCCATTTTGTTTTCCTCAGTTTCAATTTGATTTATAAGGTTTTGTCCAATTCCCTAATTTTCATGTAAGGTTTTAGCTTAATTCCATAGATATCAGTGTAGAAGAGGTGGTCCCGCTAACTAACAAGTGGACCAAATAAAATATTGATATTGGATAGGATGTTCATCAATCTGCCCCTTCATGGGTTCAATGACTTTAGTGATGCATCTCATCAACATGCACCAATAGCCCCCCTAAGGTCCACATCCATCATCATTCTCATCGATTTGCATGATGAGAATGCTATAACACCATTAGTTTGTCACATCATCAGTTGACAACTAATGAAGCATCAATCTATGAAAAATGTTGCTTAGTGCACTACATCAACCAATGGAACTCCCACCAACCAACATATGAAAGATATACACTCGTCAACTGATGAATTATTTTCTCATCTCACCAAATGATTATATTTCTAGCTCTCTCAATTGGTAATAATGAATTAGTTGTCAACCAATGAAAAATATTGTGTTGTCTACTTATAAATCTCATGTGTCTATTAATCGATGCCGAAGACTGATGATGCCCTACACTCATCAACTGATGACTTTTTTGAGTGCTCATAAATCAATGAGATTTACACACTGATAGGAAATCTAAGCATCACCAGACCCTGCATCTTACTTTCAAAGATGTCCCTTTTTACTCATGAAAGTTGATGGCTTAACTAGAAATGGTTGGGAGAGTTTCAAACCATAATAGACATCTATAAATGCAAGTGCTATGCCTCCATGGAAAAGGATGATATGGATATGTTGTTAGGCTACCATTTTTCATTATGAACATCCATCTCTATCTTCCACAGACCATTTCCACAGGTTGATGACCACATCAACTGAAGACCACCTACCACCATCACCATACACTAGCTCTGCCATCACTATGATTAGTCCAAGCTGAAAAGAAGGAAATTTATAACTTATAGTTCACCTATGATAAACGCGAATGGGTGTTTTTACTTCTTTTTTGACACCCTTGTCTTGAATTTGAAGTAACTCTTCTGCCCCACCAAGACTCTCTCTCCTTCTTCTATTGTGGTGATGTCCATCTTCCTCTATTCCCTTATTGGACTTGTCAGTATTTTCATGTGCAAGTAGTCCTCTCTCTAGGGCATGAGGATTATCTCTGCTATCCTTTTTTGTTCTCTTCATTGCATCTACTTTTGTATGCATATATATTATGAAGAAAACACTCTATACTTGCAAATATTATTTGGCCAACTATTTGTGCATGTTTATCAGATCTAGCATGTAATGAAATTTGAACGTAAGATCTAGGATATTGTTTGATTGATGTTAAATCTTTTTTGATACTTCAGATAAGAGTTTTATGAGGTGATGGGTAAATGATCTCTAGGTAACACGATGACAAGCTTAGAGTAATATATATCTAGTTTTGATCCTAACACGGAAAAGGGACTTATCTTGCCTCAACATATGTATGCTCATGATATTTATGATATCATGAGAGAGTGAAAAATAGGTAGAAATGATGAAAGTCATCCAACTACTGTTTCCATCCATTTATAATAAAAATCTTGACGTAGCCCTATGTTATTTGCAAACATAGGTTTACTAGCTATATCCAATTTTTATGTTAAGTACTCATTCTTTTGTGGATACCTTTATTCAATTACTTCTTAAATATGATGTGCTTTGGGTTCGATATTGAACTACAATACTACAAGATCTGTTCACTTGAGGGAGGGATTTTCGTTCACTTAGTTAAGTTAAACTGGAGACTTCAATCCTAATAAATTTGTTAGTGTCATTAAATCCTATAATATCTCTGAAATGTATTAGAGACACACTTTCTAGACATGAACGTTATGTAAACCAGTACAAATGATGGCATTTTGCATGCAAATTATACTTTTGACTGCTAATTGAATTAAATATCATAATTTTTGTAATTGAAGAAGGAATCATTGTTGTGGATTCGCAAGAAACATAGATGATAAACATGTAGAATGCATATAAATATTATTATTAATTGGAAATTGCATTAAGAACTTGATGTTAGATACACTAACAATAACATTGTATTTCCAAATTGAAGGGAAGTATTATTCAGATATGTTTTAGTTTAAGAAAATATAAAATTTTGAATCAAAACGAATGAATTATGATATCAAGTAATATCTTGGTTAAAATCATTTTGAAATATCTAAAAACCATCAAGGTTCATCCTTTTCAGCAATATTTCTTTTTGAGGATAGTCATGATATGGAAAATGCAAATTATTAAGTAATCTGTGACATGGTTCTAATAATGATAATATGATTGCAAGTAAATTTCTATGATCTACATTTCGGTTACTTGCTAATTTGAAACCATTGGTTCTAGGGCATTGTGTTGATTGGACTACCATCTTAATTGTTATAATAAATATAAGAATACAAGGAAGAACATAACAAAAACCATATAATTTTTATTATAAACATGATGGTATTGTAGTGTAGGAACCAAATATTATGCTCCCTGGATGTAATAAAGCCTTGTTATAGTAGATTATATGTCTTGGAAAGTCACTACGTATGTTATCGTATATCTAGTAGACTATTGATACAATCCAACTATTGGCATATTAGGCATAAAAAAATCCAGAGTTTTATACATTTTTAAGTCCAACATGACATCAACTTACTAAAATCTATATCTTGTTTGGAAGCGTATCCCTAGACACTTGAAGGTATTATTCTCACCACACTTACCCCTTTTGCATCCTCCTTAATAACATAACTAAAGATGCAACTTCTCCACTATCACACACACCATAATTTTCTCTTAGACCAACAAATAAGAGATGCGAGATTCTGGTCACCACAGTTGACATTTGTAACCATTACATAACCATTCAAAGTCACGAAGCAGACCAATACGTTAGATACAAGTATGATACTTGTGGCAACACATCCCATTATCACACATATAACGAGGTGTTACGTGAAAACGTGCGGAAATCACCATAACCACAGCTAATCAAAAACACGGGTTAATTAAAACCGATTGCGGAAAACTGATAAACTGTGAAACATATTACATTCCATTCCATATCCTGCAAGAAAACATGTTATATACATATCCATACAAGCCTGGATACATGTCCACATCTTAGCGCAACTGCTGTCCTGTCATAACCATGAGTTCATCACCTGTTATATACATAAAGGACCACATCCGGCCAGTAGCAGGATATATAAACGATATCGGTCGTACATCGTAAAACAACGTCAAACACTGCCAAGGACCTGAGAGTACAGGGATGACTCTAGACTCTACAACAAAACATCCAAAACAACATCATCTCCAAAGCTTGCCTTCTACAGATCTTCTCGCTGCTCGGCCGCTACTCCGCGACCACCACCACGACAAGCTCGACCACCTAAAAAGGGGTAAAAACTAGCAGAGTGAGACAATTGACCATTGTCCCAGCGGGAGGCATAACTCCGCGCCAAAACTACAAAACCTCAGATAAGATAAAGCTTATCTCAGCAGATTATTGATAAAGAATATAACAGAAGTAGTTATGAACAACAAGCCATCCTTAGTCTTACCAGCGGTATCAAAAGGGAATATAATCACTATATTTCCCAATGGAACATGATTGACAAGATAAACTATATATGAAACTCACCACATAAGAGTAATGCACAAAAACTGCAGATAATTAAAGTTAACTACACAAACAAGGCCTCAACCAATGTTTCGTGTTTGTCTTAAGCAGTTCATACTAAAACGGTTGGATTACGTTTTATTATGCCCTGAGGAAATGAACCGTACCGTTCAAATCCAACCTTCGGCTGCGAAGCCCATAGCCGGTGCCATACAAGGTAAATGGAAGAGCCGGAATCCAAGACCTTCTCTGCCTCATGGTCAGTACATGAGAACACAAAGCAGGACCGCAGTCTCGTGCTTGAAGTGGTCATAAGCCACAGGGTCAACTCCACAGGCTACCCTCTGCCTAGTCCGCCTCGGTACAGGTCACGGCACTAGAAACTGAGCCACATGTCTAAACACCGTGCTCGGAGCCATGAACACATTCATGCTCAACATATCACATATCTGGATCCATGGGCCATGTTCACCATGCTCGTCACACATCCGAGTCTGCAACCGCAGCTGTACTCGTTTCACCTCTCTATTTTAGGCTAAGAGAAACCTCGCATATTCAAAAATATGCGCTCCGGGTTAACCCGCAGGAGAACCCGTTTCATCATCACCCTATCCTGACTGGTGATGAATCTATGGACATGGCAAGCTACATTATAGATTACACTGTGATTAGTTAGTATCTTTTAGATGGATTGCAAGATTCAACCAAGTTGTATAACATGCAAGGTATAACAGAAGTAAACAACATAAACTCAACATTAGGTATTTACGTCATACTGATTCATCACAAGGATCTCATATCACATGTTATCACTTACCCTCTTGCCAACCATCTATACCCATATCAAGGGTTATCACACATCATGGGATCTCAATCCCTCATCACATAAAGCCATAGCCCCTCAGGGCTTTCAACATCATTATGAAATCATCATTCATAATACACCTGTCATCACAGTGTTCATTTACCCAATTCTCATTACCTTTCATTGGGCTAAGCATTACCTGCATGGTTAGCATCATTCAACAACCAAATAGAATAACCAAGGAACTTACCATTCACAGGATTACATTATTATCAAATTAGGGTTAAGCATATCAATGATATAAGGGTTATGCCCACCATTAGGAGATATCACTGCTATAAATGTCACCATATATCATCTAATAATAATGCACTCAAAATACACTATTATGCAACCATTTATGAGCCTTACCATCTTTGACATCATGTTAACAAAAGGTACATATAACAGAAGCATCATCATAGCCATTATCGTTATCATTAAGTGAGCAAGGTGCTACTAATGCTATCAAGGGAAATTGCTAAACGAGCTACTTCCATGATACCAAGGTCCCTCACAAGAGATACTAAAGCCCTCACCAAAAGAACCTACTCGGGTAGAGTTCACCCTCAACCAAACCAAGGCGTGCAGCTCACTGCTGAGCGTGCAGGACATAAAGGGCGTGCAGCTCAGGCGCGTAGGTGTATCAAGCGAGCAGACTGGTCGTGCCAGGCGAGCAAGGCCTTTCGGGCGAGCCAAGGGTACCGGGCGACATAGGGGCGTGCAAGGTAGTATCGGGCTATGCGGGCAAGTGCCGGGCGAGCAAAGCCTGTCGGGCGAGCCAAAGAAGAGTCGGGTGAGCAAGGTAGTATCGAGCGAGCAGAGCCAGGTGCGTTCAAGCGTGTAGGGTATGTCGGGCAAGCAAGACATAGGGTGAGTAGGCACATCGAGTGAGCAGGGTATCGGGAGATCCAAGGAAGATCGGGCGAGCAAAAAGAAAAGCTTGACTCACTCAAACCGTGCAAGGTAAAACTAGGGCAAGGGCTGTCGGGCAGCACCTCCCCAAGAACATCTCGACCAAGGTGTAACTCATCAAAGCCATCTAACGAGCTCACCATCTTGCCCAAGGTCAGAAGAGGGTATTGCTCAAGCCACTAAGTCATAAGCTCACCTCAATCGAGTAGGAAAGAGGGGTGTTGCTCATGGCATTAGGACCCAAGATCACTCATCTAGACCAAGGGGAGAAAGGAGTGTTTCCCTCCTAAACCCTAACACACATGGATCGGCCAACATGTAAGCTAAACAAGAACCAACTACTAACATGCATAAGCAAGATTAAAGCAACACATATTGAGAAGAGAGTAGAGTAGTTAGGGTTAGAGTCAAGCAACCCGCCTTAAGCTCCAAGGAAGAAGATGCACTTCAAGCTCTAAGGGTATCCCGACCACCAAGGCCCCTCCAAGGATGTGTCTCGACCACCACCTTCCTTCTCCAAGGGTGTATCGGCCTCCAAGCTGCTCACACAAGGGTGTGTCGGCCACCTTAGCTCCTTCTTCAAGGGTGTGTCGTGCACAAGGAGAAGAGGAACTAAAGGGACCTCAAGCTAAGGAAGGGACCACCTATATAGATGAGAAAGGAGGAGAAACCAAGGTGAACCCTTGCTAGGTGTCATCCACCCAAGGGACACATGTCCACCAACTCAAGCCACCTCTCTTGCAAGCCAAAAGACACTTGTCCAAGGTGAGCACCATGTGTTCTCAAAACAAGACCAAGGTTGGACCAAGCACCATGGGCGACACAAGCTCCACTCTAGGCCGACACAAGCTCTACTTGGCCGACACAAGGCCCAAGCAAGCCCAAACAAGGAACTCCAAGGCCCAAACAAGCTCAACAAAGGTCCAAAAGGACTCAAACACAAGCCCAAGCCTTCCTCTCAACCCTAGAGGAAGCAAAGAGGGGAAAACATCTCATAAGATGGCAAACTTGCACACAAAACCCTAGACTTGGGTTATTTGCAAGTAGCACCTCCAACTCTCAACAAAGCACAACCAAACCCTAATCACCACTCAAAGGTGATTAGCAATCACCAAACCATCAAGGTTAAGCAAAACAAACAGGGTAAGCCCTAAAAGCAGGTCAGGGTCCTTACAATCTAACCCCCTTTAAGGGATTTTGTCCTCGAAATCCGAAGAGAAAAGTAAGGGATACTTCCTCCTCATCTTTTCCTCAAGCTCCCACGTGGCTTCCTCGACGCCACGATGCTGCCAAAGAACTTTCACAAGAACCAGGTCCTTCCTCTTCAGCTTCTTAACTCTTCTGTCAAGAATCGCCATAGGACCTTCCTCGTAGGTCACATCTGCATCAAGCTCAACCTCAACTGGCTGTATCACTGTACCTGAATCTGGATGACTTTTCTTTAACATAATGACATGGAACACTGGATGTAACCTGTGCAACTCAGGAGGTAACTCTATCTCGTAAGCTACCTTTCCGACACGTGCTAAGACTGGGTAAGGCCCCTTATACCTGGGTGCCAACTTACCCTTTCGTCCAAACCTCAACACACCCTTCCAAGGCGAGACCTTAAGATATACTTTGTCTCCTACCTGGAACTCCAACGGTTGTCGGCGATTGTCTGCATAAGACTTCTGCCTGTCCTGTGCCACTTTCAACTGTTGTTGTATCACTTTGATCTTATCTGTCGTTTGCTGCACTAACTCAGGACCCAAAAGCTGATACTCACCAGACTCGTACCAACACAAAGGAGATCTGCACTTCCTCCCATACAGAGCTTCATAAGGAGCCATGTTGATGCTTCTCTGATAACTGTTGTTGTAGGCAAACTCTATCAAACTCAGATGTACATCCCAGCTACCTAGGAACTGCAAAACACATGCTCGAAGGAGATCCTCCACAATCTGAATAGTCCTTTTAGACTGTCCATCTGTCTGCGGATGAAAGGCTGTACTGAACCTCAACTGCGTTCCCAACGCTCTGTGCAACTGCTCCCAAAAATGACTGGTAAACTGAGGACCTCTGTCAGAAACTATTGTTGATGGCACACCATGCAAACGAACTATCTCATCCACATACACTCTAGCGAGCTTCTCAGCCATATACGTTGTCTTCACAGGCAGAAAATGGGCAGACTTCGTCAATCTGTCCACTATCACCCAAATGGAATCATGATTCCTAGTTGTCTTGGGCAGACCAACTACGAAATCCATGGTTATATGATCCCATTTCCATTGCGGTATCGACAAAGGTTGTAACGTACCTGCCGGCTTCTGATGCTCAGCCTTCACTTGTTGACATACCGCACATCTAGCCACGAACTCAGCCACATCTCTCTTCATACCAGGTCACCAATACAAGTCCTTCAGACTATGATACATCTTGGTGACACTTGGATGCATGGCATACATCGACGTATGTGCTTCCTCAAGCACCAACTTCCTCAGATCGTCAGCATCTGGAACCACCATCCTATCATGATAGCAAACTAGTCCATCCTCGGACTCATGAAACCCATCACGCTTGTCGCTGCCGAACTCTGATCTGATCAACTGTACCGCCTCATCTGTCTGCTGTGCATCCTTGATCTGCTGCCTCAATGTAGGCTTGACTTGCATCTGTGTGAAAAGACCAGATAACAGAGAAACTTCCATCTGCACATTCATCTGTCGCATAGAAACAAACATATCCCACCTATGGCAAACTAGGGAACTCAATTGTGCCTTCTTCGAAGAAAAAGAAGACTTTCTGCTAAGCGCATCAGCTACCACGTTCGCCTTACCAGGATGATACTCGATAGTGCAGTCATAGTCGTTGATCAACTCCATCCATCGCCGCTGTCGCATGTTCAACTCGTGTTGCGTAAAGATATACTTCAGGTTCTTATGATCCGTAAAGATCTGACACACTTCCCCATACAGATAGTGTCTCCAAATCTTTAACGCATGAACTACTGCTGCCAGCTCCAAATCATGAGTCGGATAGTTCTCCTCATGCTTCTTGAGCTGCCGCGAGGCAAAAGAAACCACATGATCTTCCTGCATCAACACGCAACCTAAACCTTTCTTGGAAGCATCATAGAAAACAACATAGCCTTTCCCAGGCTCTGGCAAGATCAATACTGGAGCACTAGTCAGCTTCTCCTTCAGACTCTGGAAAGCTTGCTGACATCGATCATCCCACAAAAAAGGTACATCCTTCCTGGTCAACTTCATCATCGGTAACGCGATCACACTGAAGTCCTTGATAAACCTCCGGTAGTATCCTGCTAGAACAAGGAAACTACGAACTTCTGTCGGCGTCTTCGGCTGTTCCCAATCTGCAACAGATTCCACCTTCTTCGGATCTACCTTGACTCCTTCAGCAGATATCACATGGCCCAAGAAGGTCACTTCATCCAGCCAAAATTCACACTTACTGAACTTGGCATACAACTGATGTTGGCGAAGAAGAGTCAACGCTCGATGAAGATGTTGCTCGTGCTCTAGCCTATCCCGACTATATATCAAGATGTCATCTATGAAGACTATAACAAACTGATCTAAGAATGGACGGAACACTCTGTTCATCAGATCCATGAAAGCTGCAGGTGCATTGGTTAACCCAAACGACATAACCACAAACTCATAATGACCATACCTTGTCCTGAAGGCTGACTTCGGTATGTCATCCGCCTTTATCCTCAACTGATGATATCTAGATCATAGATCGATCTTCGAGAACACTGTAGCACCACGCAACTCATCGAACAGATCATCTATCCTCGGAAATGGGTATTTGTTCTTGATCGTGACCTTGTTCAACTGTCGGTAGTCTATACACAACCGCATCGAACCATCATTCTTCTTGACAAACAGCACTGGAGCACCCCAAGGCGACGTACTCGGTCAGATAAAACCTTTATCTAGCAAATCCTGTAACTGCTTCTTCAACTCTGCCATCTCTACTGGAGC
Organism: Alisma plantago-aquatica; assembly: GCA_963693085.1. Classification (NCBI taxonomy): domain Eukaryota; kingdom Viridiplantae; phylum Streptophyta; class Magnoliopsida; order Alismatales; family Alismataceae; genus Alisma; species Alisma plantago-aquatica. The sequence goes on along the minus strand of OY856413.1, from coordinate 104,583,636 downwards.
CATTCTGTACGGTGTCTGCGCAACTGGCTGCGTTCCTGGAACCAGATTGATCTCAAAATCAATCTCTCAGGGTGGGGGAACACCAGGAAACTCCTTAGGAAACACGTCTGCAAACTCACGAACAACTGACACCTCCTCAAGGCTAGGACCTTTTGCCTTGGCATCCACTACGGTATCTACCATGTGAGCTAAGAACGCCTCACATCCTTGTCGTAATAACTTATCTGCCACCATAGCTGATACCAGACATGTTGGAAGAATCTTCCTATCTCCTTGGAAGATCCACTTCTCTCCAGCAACATCAAACACTGCCTGCTTGGAACCACAGTCCGAGACAACCTTATACCTCTCTAAGGTATCCATCCCAAGGATAACATCGAACCCATGCATAGCAAGTGGTATGAGATCCACTTGAATGCGGTGTCCCAAGAAAGACAAGACACAAGATGGACACTCTTCTCGAAGCAAAGAGGAACCATCAAGAGGGGTTTCTAACAACAAACTATCCTTCTTACAGCTAACAGGTAAACGACAGTTCTCAAGCATACTATAGGCGATAAAAGAGTGCGTAGCACCCGGGTCAACCAGAACAGATATAAAGCAAGAAGAAGACATATCAGAATGAAATAACTCCATCTGACCTGTCACTACTCGCGGGTTGACTACCGCCTTCGGCTGATTCATAGCATAGAATTGAGCCGTTGCTTGTTGTCCATGACCTCTGCTTCCTTGAGCAGACGATCCAGCCTGAGACGCTTGACCGCGTCCTCATCCTCTGCTACCACTGGGCTGTGGTCTCTCTGGCCCCTGAAGGTTCTGTCTCGGCTGCTGCGTCACTTCAACATCATTGTAGGGACAACTTGACCTGACATGCCCTGTCTGACCACAAGCATAGCATGTCCTAACATCATCTCGAGGCCTAACATCATCTCGAGGCCTAGATGGTCCTATCACCGCCACAGAAGCCGAACTTTGTGCCTTAGATGGAGAAGAAACATAACCTCTTCCTCTACTCATAGACCACTGAGATGGCCTACCAGAACCTCTCATCGCTGCCGGTGCTGACAACCTGGGCTTCTTGAAGCCACCAAACCTCTGACTCTGAAACTGAGCAGGTCTCTTCTTAGCCATAGACTCTCTCTTCTCCCTTACAGATCGTTCGATCCTCCGAACAGATTCCACAAACGTAGCAAACCGCTCTCGGTTCTCCAACGCAGAAACCGGTGTCGTCAGCTCAGCACCCAGACCCTTCTCGAAACGTCTGATCTGTTCCTCATCTGTTGCTGCCATGTGAGGACAGAACCTCAACAAATCCATAAACTTAGCTTCATACTCGATGACGTTCATCGTTCCTTGTCGCAACTTCTCAAACTGACTGATCTTCTCATCCAGATACGTCTTTGGAAAGTATTTGGTGACGAACTCGTGTCGAAACACTTCCCAACAGATCACCTCACCAGGCCGCTTCTCTTCTTCGATGGTCCACCAGTGACCAGCACTACCCTTCAGAAGGTAGACAACATGCTCTACCTTGTCTGCTTCAGGGATGTCAAGGATCCAGAAAGCCTTCTCGAGACTTTTCATCCACAGATCTGCATCCGCAGGATCATCCGTTCCAGCATAATCCGAAGCTCCAACTCGGCAAAGCCGCTCAAAGGTCTTCCCAATACCCGATGCTTCTCCATGGGGAACATGTGCTCGCGGAGGAGGCACTGGTAATCGCTCAACCATGAGATTCATCGTAGCCATTAACTGCCCCATAAGCTGTTGGTAGGCAGGGTGTTCAAGTATGGCTGGGTTAGGTTGGGGGACCTCAGGCACCCGATCTTCATGTGCTTATCCATCTACTCCATCAACCGATGCAACATCACTATGCTCAGGAGCATGTTCTTCATGGTTTCCAGACATCTTGGCTTTTCTTCCGCTGAGGGCAGAAGATTTTGTAAGGAGACCTGGAAACTCATAAGAACAGACTCAACCTAGTCCTAGATCCCTGTAGACTCAGCGAACCTAAAGATCTGATACCAAACTTGTGGCAACACATCCCATTATCACACAGATAACGAGGTGTTATGCGAAAACGTGCGGAAATCACTATAACCACAACTAATTAAAAACATGGGTTAATTAAAACCGATTGTGGAAAACTGATAAACTGTGAAACATATTACATTCCAGTCCATATCCTGCAAGAAAACATGTTATATACATATCCATACAAGCCTGGATACGTGTCCACAGCTTAGCGCAACAGCTGTCCTGTCATAACCATGAGTTCATCACCTGTTATATACATAAAGGCCCACATCCGACCAGCAGCAGGATATACAAACGATATCGGTCGTACATCGTAAAACAACGTCAAACACCTCCAAGGACCTGAGAGTACAGGGATGACTCTAGACTCTACAACAAAACATCCAAAACAACATCATCTCCAAAGCTTGCCTTCTACAGATCTTCTCGCTGCTCGGCCGCAACTCCGCGACCACCACCACGACAAGCTCGACCACCTAAAAAGGGGTAAAAACTAGCGGAGTGAGACAATTGACCATTGTCCCAGTGGGAGGCATAACTCCGCGCCAAAACTACAAAACCTCAGATAAGATAAAGATTATCTCAATAGATTATTGATAAAGAATATAACAGAAGCAGTTATGAACAACAAGCCATCCTTAGTCTTACCAGTGGTATCAAAAGGGCATATAACCACTATATTTCCCAATGGAACATGATTGACAAGATAAACTATATATGAAACTCACCACATAAGAGTAATGCATAAAAAACTACAGATAATTAAAGTTAACTACACAAACAAGGCCTCAACCAATGTTTCATGTTTGTCTTAAGCAGTTCATACTAAAACGGCTGGATTACGTTTTATTATGCCCTAAGGAAATGAACCGTACCATTCAAATCCAACCTTCGGCTGCGAAGCCCATAGCCGGTGCCATACAAGGTCAATGGAAGAGCCGGAATCCAAGACCTTCTCCGCCTCATGGTCAGTACATGAGAACACAAAGTAGGACCGTAAGCTCGTGCTTGAAGTGGTCATAAGCCACAGGGTCAGCTCCACAGGCTACCCTCTGCCTAGTCCGCCTCGGTACAGGTCACGACACTAGAAACTGAGCCACGTGTCTAAACACCGTGCTCGGAGCCATGAACGCATTCATGCTCAACATATCACATATCTGGAGCCATGGGCCATGTTCACCATGCTCGTCACACATCCGAGTCTGCAACCGCAGCTGTACTCGTTTCACCTCTCTATTTTAGGCTAGGAGAAACCTCGCATATTCAAAAATATGCGCTCCGGGTTAACCCACAGGAGAACCCGTTTCATCATCACCCTATCCTAACTGGTGATGAATCTATGGCCATGGCAAGCTACATTATAGATTACACTGTGATTAGTTAGTATCTTTTAAATGGATTGCAAGATTCAACCATGTTGTATAACATGCAAGGTATAACAGAAGTAAACAGCATAAACTCAACATTAGGTATTTACGTCATACGGATTCATCACAAGGATCTCACATCACATGTTATCACTTGGCCTCTTGCCAACCATCTAGACCCATCTCAAGGGTTATCACACATCATGGGATCTCAATCCCTCATCACATAAAGCCATATCCCCTCAGGGCTTTCAACATCATTATGAAATCATCATTCATAATACACCTGTCATCACAGTGTTCATTTACCCAATTCTCATAGCCTTTCATTGGGCTAAGCATTACCTGCATGGTTAGCATCATTCAACAACCAAATAGAATAACCAAGGAACTTACCATTTACAGGATTACGTTATTATCAAATTAGGGTTAAGCATATCAATGATATAAGGGTTATGCACACCATTAGGAGATATCACTGCTATAAATGTCACCATATATCATCTAATAATAATGTGCTCAAAATACACTATTATGCAACCATTTATGTGCCTTACCATGCTTTGACATCATGTTAACAAAAGGTACATATAACACAAGCATCATCATAGCCATTATCGTTATCATTAAGTGAGCAAGGTGCTACTAATTCTATCAAGGGAAATTGCTAAACGAGCTACTTCCATGATACCAAGGTCCCTCACAAGAGATACTAAAGCCCTCACCAAAAGAACCTACTCGGGTAGAGTTCACCCTCAACCAAACCAAGGCGTGCAGCTCACTTCTGAGCATGCAGGACATAAAGGGCGTGCAGCTCAGGCGCGTAGGTGTATCAAGCGAGCAGACTGGCCGTGCCGGGCGAGCAAGGCCTGTCGGGCGAGCCAAGGTTGTGTCGGGCGAGCCAAGGGTACCGGGCGACACAGGGGCGTGCAAGGTAGTATCGGGCTATGCGGGCAAGTGTCGAGCGAGCAAAGCCTGTCGGGCGAGCCAAAGAAGAGCCGGGTGAGCAAGGTAGTATCGGGCGAGCAGAGCCAGGTGCATTCAAGCGTGTAGGGTATGTCGGGCAAGCAAGACATAGGGTGAGCAGGCACATCGAGTGAGCAGGGTATTGGGTGTGCCAAGGAAGATCGGGCGAGCAAAAAGAAAAGCTTGACTCACTCAAACCGTGCAAGGTAAAACTAGGGCAAGGGCTGTCAGGAAGCACCTCCCCAAGCACATCTCGACCAAGGTGTAACTCATCAAAGCCATCTAACGAGCTCACCATCTTGCCCAAGGTGAGAAGAGGGTATTGCTCAAGCCACTAAGTCATAAGCTCACCTCAATCGAGTAGGAAAGAGGGGTGTTGCTCATGGCATTAGGACCCAAGCTCACTCATCTAGACCAAGGGGAGAAAGGAGTGTTGCCCTCCTAAACCCTAACACACATGGATCGGACAACATGCAAGCTAAACAAGAACCAACTACTAACATGCATAAGCAAGATTAAAACAACACATATTGAGAAGAGAGTAGAGTAGTTAGGGTTAGAGTCATGCAACCCACCTTAAGCTCCAAGGAAGAAGATGCACTTCAAGCTCCAAGGGTATCTCGACCACCAAGGCCCCTCCAAGGATGTGTCTCGACCACCACCTTCCTTCTCCAAGGGTGTATCAGCCTCCAAGCTGCTCACACAAGGGTGTGTCGGCCACCTTAGCTCCTTCTTCAAGGGTGTGTCGTGCAGAAGGAGAAGAGGAACTAAAGGGACCTCAAGCTAAGGAAGGGACCACCTATATAGATGAGAAAGGAGGAGAAACCAAGGTGAACCCTTGCTAGGTGTCATCCACCCAAGGGACACATGTCCACCAACTCAAGCCACCTCTCTTGCAAGCCAAAAGACACTTGTCCAAGGTGAGCACCATGTGTTCTCCAAACAAGACCAAGGTTGGACCAAGCACCATGGGTGACACAAGCTCCACTCTAGGCCGACACAAGCTCTACTTGGCCGACACACGGCCCAAGCAAGCCCAAACAAGGAACTCCAAGGCCCAAACAAGCTCAGCAAAGGTCCAAAAGGACTCAAACACAAGCCCAAGCCTTCCTCTCAACCCTAGAGGAAGCAAAGAGGGGAAAACATCTCATAAGATGGCAAACTTGCACACAAAACCCTAGACTTGGGTTATTTGCAAGTAGCACCTCCAACTCTCAACAAAGCACAACCAAACCCTAATCACCACTCAAAGGTGATTAGCAAGCACCAAACCATCAAGGTTAAGCAAAACAAACAGGGTAAGCCCTAAACGCAGGTCAGGGTCCTTACAATACTATTGTGTGATGAATTATGATACTTACAAGCCATGTGAGAACAAGCATTTACTAGTATTATCGATGAGGTAGTCTTCCCTCCCTTTATTTGTTTTTCGCATAGTTCACCCGCTCTTATGATGATTTCTGCATACAATGAATTGATATAAAAAATAGGCCAAAAAACTAAAATGGCACATTTGCCATAATTTATTCCCTAAATGGCACGTTCTTGAACTTATTGCCCAAAATGGCACATTTGGGGAGCAATGTGTCCCCTGCTGGGACACATTGCTCTCTTATGAGGCAATGCGTCCCGACAGTAGATGCATTGGCCCCACATGAGGGTAATGTGCCCCGTTTCAGGATGTATTGCTCTACAAGAGAGCAATACGTCACAGAGCGGGACCCATTGCCCTCCTGTGGGGCCAATGTGTCCACTGTCAGGATGCATTGCCTCGCGAGAGAGCAATGCATCCCAGCAAGGGACGCATTGCTCCCACAAGGGAGAAATGAGTTCTGCATGGGGACTCATTGCTTCCACATCAGAGTAATGCGTCCCCATGGAGGACACATTGCTTTTTTTTCAAAAAATTTTACAGTCACTGATATTCTTTCATGGTTATTGATATGTATATTAACAATATTGATTATATTTGTACATTTACAATTCATTCATTTGTATTTGGATGTCTATAATATACCCAATTATTATAAATTTGTCAATTTCAATAGCTCATAACATCCATAAGTGGTATTGCAACCAACATTAGTTGATTCCTAATTGATAATATAATAAGAACTTAATCCAAAAAAAAATGAGATAGCAATTAAAAACAAGGTTAAAACATGAACCAACATGACGAGAAAATAATACACAACACACATACAACCCAAATAGATCCAAAATGAACCAATATGATAGATCCACATACAACCCAAATAGATGCCTTCACAAAGGCATACATACAACACAGTACAATATGTAAAAAACTAAGCACGTCCTTCTCACCCACGACATCCTCATCCACCTTCCTCTACATTTGGCTCCTTTGTACTGATGTCATCTGGAGATGCCTGAACTGGGGACAACTACGTAGGAGGATGCTGGCGAGCATCAAGGTAGAAACGAAAAGGTGGAGGTGGGGTGAGGGGTCTCTGAAAACCAGGATATGATGCATCAGGTGGGGTGCATCCCGAGAAATCAAACGGAGTAGGTGAATATGTGGCATAAGAAGAAGAACATGCTCCATAGTAGGATGCTGGTTGAGGTGGGGTGATGAATGAAGAATAATAACCAACTCCTCCAAAGTATGTTACTATATGTCCCCATCCCATGAACTGAGAAGTGGGAGTGAGCTCAGGAGCAGTAAGTACAGGAGTAGGAGTAGGAGTAGGAGTAGGAGTAGGAGTATGAGTAGGAGTGGGAGTAGGAGTGGGCTCAAGGGTTGTGGTATGAGTGGGTATGGGATCCCAAGGAAAAGCATAGTCAGGAAGACTATCAAAGTAAGTCCCCTGGATGCTATAGATGTCGTCTCTGATATGTATAGGGGCGTGCTCTAAAGCCGCTCGGATCGCCACCTGTGTTTGCACCTATAAAACAATTTATGTACACATAATAAAGATCAATTACATATATTACAAATAACAAAGATAAATAATAACAGTTTGTAAAAGAAATAATAATGATACTCACAAATTCTTGCTAGCAATAACTTTGCAGGTAGTATGTGGCCGGAGGCATAGCTGGAGGGCGCACGATATATTGGGGATGATACCATGCGTAGTGCACCTGAGGACTGAATATTGTATTAGCTGGTGGAGCAGGAACTAAGCTCTCACGTCTGTTGTTCCATATGCACCTCCCGCCTATAATGAAGCAACCAATCCTCAGCCGCATGACCCCTCCCATCTATCCGGCTAAGCTGCGGCAACTCAAGAGTAGATTGTACTTGAACAAAGCCGAACTGTTCAAGTACTCTGTCGGGGAAGTGCCACTCCACTATTGTGTAGCACAGAAAAGGAACTCGTGCCAACCAAACATCACTACCCTCTCGACAAATGGTAGACAATCACTTGAGAACATCAGCAGTATAAGGAGTCAACTGTATCTGTTATTCATATAGACAACATGTATCATATAAAATGGAGTAAATTGCAAATAAATAAAACATATATCATACAATATGTTAGTAGAGGTAAGTAAGTTATACCTACGAGGGGAAAATATGGTCAAATGTTGAATCGTAAAACTGGACTGTTCCCCTGATAGTGTCACTCTTGTGGACAAAGGTAGGCCACCTATGAAATTGACAAAATAAATTTAGATAAACACTAGATAATGTTTGGACAAATATAAATATTAATTGTGTAGATCTTTACTTGTAACCCAAGGGAACATCTTGTGGCCAATCCGCCCAGTTCATAAAAATTAAACCTGGGCATCCAATTCCCAACCTCTCCCAACACCACGGCTACAATAGACAGACACAACCTGACAGATGGGCAGTTCTCCTGGACCGGGTGGTAGCCTTATACAACTCCCTATATAAGTAAGCTAGAGTTGCAGCACCCCAAGATAGAGTGCCACAACGTGCAAAATCAGACACAAGAGGGAGGTACCTAACATGCACTCTATCCCCAGTACTATGTGGGATAAGGTAACTACCTAAGAAGTATAGGAGATATGCCCTGGTGTACCTTGTCCTCAGTTCTAGTTGTCACTTTTCATAACCCACGGTCAAATGCATATCCATGAAGTTCTCACATAGCCAAATCAAGGAGATATGCCCCTTAGACATCCCATCTAGTGCATCTCCTAAGAAATTCTCACAAAGGTTAGACGAAGAAGAAAATTGCCCCTCATTTACACGTATAGGATAATAAGCTATAACAGGTGGGCCATCAATCCTAAGACCTAGAAGGACTGCAACATCTTGAAGGGTCACAATCATCTCAAACGGGGGGAATCTAAAAGTATTGGTAGTATTGTCCCACCAGTTAACTAATGCAATGATTAAAGTGGGGTCAAGGTGGATAGAGGGTAGCCTATGAACAAGCCCAAAACCAGCCATGGAAATATTTTCTAAAACATCTAGGTCAGTAATAGGCCATTGTGCCAACATGATGTGGTGCTGGGAGAGTCGGAATGATGCTTATCTAGGAGTCATATCTATGAAAAGTGCAAATATTACATTAAATGAAAAGTGCAAATATTACATTCAATGAAAAGTGCAAATATTACATTAAATGAAAAGTGCAAATATTGTACAACATATAAGTTTGTCAAGATTCTTTATTAGATAAGATTCAAATACATGAACTACAAAACAATATTAAAATACAACATGAACTACTAAAAGAGAAATATTACAATAATTAGTTATTGCATTTGATTCAATATCTCATCTAGAGGTTCATAAAATGGCCACATTTGATGTACAACTCGATGTATCTCTGGATGTGATACAACTAATTGGTTTTTAACTTGTTCATTGATTGGCATTGCTTTCTGTTTCGTGTGATCCCAATACCAACCAGGTAGCTCAAGAAGTTCTTCATACATGTGAAACATTTTCTTTAAAAATTGCCAATGAAATTTTACTTGTTCTTTTGTCACTATAAATCCTAATTTGTACAACAAATCTGGTACGTCATTCCAGTCATCATCCAATAGAGTTTGATGAGCAATTTTTCCATGTAGGAACTTTGTAGCTATTATTTGGATTAACTCTACGGACATGTGAAATGTCCATGTCCTTCGATGAGCCATCTATAAAAAACCCCATTATAAATTCATTATTTTAGTGAATTTGAAACTACAAACATTACATGACTTGAGTAAATTGAAATTGCAAACATTACATGACTTTGTTAAATTGAAATTACAAGCATTACATGACTTGAACAAACTAAAATTGCAAACATTACATGCCTTGAGTAAATTGAAATAGCAAACATTACATGCCCAAACATCATATTACATTAGGACAAGTATGTCTATTATGGCCGTTTCTGCCACCCTTATGACAATGATATGTATATTGATTTGGATCAACATCCATAGTCAAAGGCCTTCTTTTTTTCTTTGGTCTTCCAACATGCCTTCCTTGCCTAGGGGGTAATAAGGTATAAACACCTCTACTTTCAACAAATTGAGGCCAATACCTCTTGTCGGGAATACCACTAAATTCAGTTCTATATGCGTTTAGATAAGCCTCATTTGTATAATATGCACTCACAAGTGCATCAAGATCCCAATTTATAGAGTCTGCAGCTACCCAAACATGAGAACATGGATAATGCCATTGTTGTGGAAAATCACAACTGCATTGACTGCCATCATTTGGACGCACTATTACTTGAAATTTATGTCCATCCATGTCACCTATAAGCCATTCACCATTGCTCACATGGATGTGTATTGTTAGTTTTTTTGCATCCTCTCGAACATTATAAAGCTTATCATGAACCCTCTAGGGCCATTTCAGTCCCTCTTGTGCACATTTATTTGCGAGATTACGCCTCTCCAACCACATTGTCACGGAGCGATAGTATGTGGCAACAATTAACACCTATATCGGAAAACCTCTAATCCCTTTTAAGACTCCATTACACCCTTCAACATGATTGCTAGTCAATGACCCATACCTGCAACCTCTGTCATATGAGAGAGACCAAAGTACTAGATTTTAGCCTAATAAATACGCCTTCCCGGCTGGTTCTATGGTTTCTATAATAGTCATATGACAATCAAATTCAAGTATATCAGTTGTGGATCCCACCTTCCACAAAAGCTCCCTCAACTCTTAGGACTTGAACTGCTTATGAAAGTTCTCCCGAAGATGTCGAAGACAATAACGATGTTGAGCCCAATCAAATTTTGATTCAAGTGTTGGAAAAATCCCACTCATTCGATCATAAATAATACACAAGATTTTACGTCGTGGAATGATTGGAATACAAGTTTGTAGAGAACCAAAGAACCACTCCCATGAGTCCTTATTTTCTTTCTCGACAACAAAAAAAGCAAGTGGAAATAGACCATTATCAGCATCTATGCCACATGCAATGAGAAGTGTGCCAATATATTTTCCTATTAGAAATGTGCCATCAACAGTAAGAACAAGCCTACAATAGGCCCAACCCCTCACAGCTGGACCAAATGCCCAAAACACCCGCTTGAATCTACGAGTGCCTTCAGTTTGAAGGGTATAATCATCAATAAGGTGGGCATATATAGTTCATGGAATATATTGTGTCAGAGAAATTAGGAACGACAACAAACTATGATATGATGATTCCCAGTCTCCAAATATTTTACAGACAACCTTCCTCCTCGCTAGATATGCCTTCTTGTAAGATACATGGAGCCTTAGTTCAGCATTCACCTTGTCACGAATTTCTCGTGTCGACATATCCAATCATGATACTAGGATTGACATTATCACTCGAGCAATATAAGATGTTGTGACTTGGCGATGATCATAATTCATAACAGTTAATTCACAATTATGGCCTGCTTTACAACATTTTATCTTCCACATGTCACCTGCTATTTTGGACGGGCAAGCGGTCAATCTCCAAGGACATTGTTGATCATGGATATAAACAAGTTTAAGATGACAATTATTTGAGAATAATGTATGGTATTGGACATTCTTTTGTACCGACCATGTTTGGAGCATCTCAACTAGTACAACTTTGGATGCAAATAAAGCACCTTCATATATAACAGTGTTGGGAGGATTGTAATTGAGACAGAATTCATGACGAAAATCTTCCACCCAGTCATCATCTTGAAAAGCTTCATAGTTGGTGTCAATGTGTTCATGTTGGGGCCATTGGTTGTCAAATATGGATGGAATAGAACTCAATGTTGCAATATAGTCAAGGAATGGATGTGTGTGCTCATCATTTGTTTCAGTCAATGACTCCTCCTCAGGTGGTTCACTATTATTACCACCTTCATGATCACTATCATTATCACCTTCATGATCACTATCATTATCTCCCTCCTCAACCTCAACACAAATATTCTCAGTAGTAGGATTTTGAGAGAATTCAGGTGGTTGACTCCATTCATCAATTAAATGACTTTGAGAGAATTGAGGTGGTTGACTCCATTCAGTAGTTAAATGACTTTGAGAGAATTGAGGTGGTTGACTCCATAAATGATTGTGAGGGAATTGAGATCCAAATTGATTCAATAGACTCATGAAACAAGGCTTTTGGTGGATAGATGTTTTTTCAAGAAACACATTAATATAGGCATCATTTGAAAGTGATAACAAGGTTCTGTATGCATCATCATCATCAACTTGTATGAGCATATAATTTTCTCCAGGGAAAAGATAGGATATTTCGATAGAGAAGTGGTTGAGATTGATGTCAAGTGTTGTATAGATATATGATTTTAGTTCAGATAGGGTATTGATAAGTGAAATGTTTATGGGTCTAACAGATCGACTAGAATAGGACCTATCAGAGAGAAATTGACCATCATATCGCAGTTTGACAATTCGTGAATTTGAACTAGATGCCATGTTCCTATCATTGTAAAAGAGTAATTTGTATTTTAGAACATTATATTAACATGAATTAATATTTTAGAACAATGACATCATTTTTAAAAGAGTAGTTAAGATTTTAGAACAATAATTTTGAATTCAGAATTAAATTTATTTTACTACTTTTTCTATAACATTAATATTTTAGAACAACAATTTTACTATTTTTTTAGTAACATTAACATTCCAGAACAACAATTTTGCTATTTTTTCATAAACATTAACATTTCAGAACAATAATTTTGCTATTTTTTCAGTAACATTAACATTTCAGAACAATAATTTTACAATTCTGAACAATAATTTTTCAGGTATTAATTAACCTTCAATTGTCATTTTCTACATCATTATTTTCAGTAATGTGGAATTAAGGAGTAGAAATACACTTATTTCAGTTGTAATATTGCATACTAATGTTAAATTCAAGTTTTGTAAATTAAAATTTTGGTAGAAAAAATACCTCAAATAGAAAGTTCTCTCTTGTCAATCAAAGAATACGAGAAGAGAAAGAAGAGCAGAAGTAGAATCGCCTCCAAGAAGTAGAAGAAGCGAAGAAGATAGCAGCTCCAAGATCGCCCGAAATAAGCTAGAAATCTCCTCCAAGCAGTATAAATCCGAGCAGGAACTCCATGGCAACGGGAGTAGAGAGCAAGAGCAAGGAAATGAAGAATGATGTGAGTTTGAGGGTCTGATTTCGTCCCATATATATAAGAGAGCAATGCGTCCTGGTTGGGGATGCATTGCCCCCACGTGGCACCGCACCATGGCCCAACGGCAAAATAATCGTTGGGTTGCGCCGGTCCGGGTGTTGCGTGGCAGCAATGCTTCCCAGTCTCGGACGCATTGCCCGCATGGCAAAATGTGGCCGTTGGGGTGTCCCCGCGCGCGATGCATTGACCCCACAGATTGCTCCAGGACGCATTGCCCTCATGTGGGGCCAATGCGTCCGTTGTCGGGACGCATTGCTTCGCGAGAGAGCAATACGTCCCAGTAGGGGACACATTGTTCCCCAAATATGCTATTTTGGACAATAAGTTCAAGAACGTGCCATTTAAGGAATAAATTAATACAAATGTGCCATTTTGATTTTTTGTCCTAAAAAACACGACAATAACTCACTATTAGCAAGTAGTAACTATTATGTCACCTATTTTTTCACGTTGCTTAAAATACTCAGGATTTCACTTCCTTTCATTTCGTCCCCGTACATGTTTCTCCTTTTCTCCATAAATGAGCGAGATTCAAGTCAGCACCTGTGAACCTTAACAGGCATACAAAGTAAAAGCAGTGGCAGCAGTAAGTTAATCACATTGCGAGCGCAGAAGGATCCCCTGTCCTTCTGTTACTCCTTGCTTTTCTTTCTTCTATCCATATAAATACTGCCAATTCTCTTCAAATGCTAAATATACTGTTTCCATCATCCCCATTTTGTTGCTTCTGTTTGCTCTATCACTCTCGCTCCCATATATGTACCTTGGCTCGCCGGATTCAGTCTTGATCATCCCTGTTTTTCATTGATTGGGAAGACGCCATGGCCAAAAGACTCGCCATTGATGCTGCTGCTGGTGGCTCTGGAGCAAACCCTGTTTCATTTCCACGGGACGAGGACGGCATCGGTGCAATGCTACGTTCTTATGTATGTCGTGGGTTTTCTTACTTCTATTTCGTCGTCACAACATAGATATTACTTTGTTTGTATCCACTTACAAATCCTCTCATCTATGTAACAACACACAGGACGACCTTCTACGCGCGAGGTTGACGGAACTGGAGCGGTTTGTCCAGCTAACCTTGGAGGAGAAGGACTCTGAGATCCAGGCCATAGAGATGCGGAACGCGGAGCTGACCGAGCTGCTGGAGAAAAACAGGGCAGAATCTATGCAGTCGATCGCCAGGGTCATGGAAATGGACGCCTTGGCTGACACTCTTCGTGCTAGGATCGAAGACGTAACCAAAGCGAAACAGGAAATGCAAAGCGCAGAAGGAACCGGGGAGAACGATGAGATATTAGAAGCGTTAGTGGCACCACCTTCCGACGAAGAGTGGTTACTAGACCTAATCGCTTACCACAATGCTGCTGCTGACGATTATAGTCCAACAGGAAACCAGGAGTCGACGATGTCGGAGCCTGGTGGCTGCATGACCTGTAGCAAAGGTAACAGGGCGTGTGTGGTGATGCTCCCTTGCCGTCACCTCTGCGTCTGCGTCGAGTGCAATGATGCTGGAAAGGTCCCAACGTGTCCAGTCTGTGGCACGTATAAAAGCGCTTCTTTGTATGTCGCGCCAAATAGTTATTGATGGTGCTCTTATTATTGATGTCCTATGTCTTGTTTCGTGTTAGATTTTTTTTTGGAAGTGGAGAATTTCACCCTTGTTCAAGGTAGCAGGAGAGAGAGAACAACGTCAGCTACACCGAGGGCTATAATCCCTTCCTGTAGTGCCCCAACAAGTTCGCTGAGATTCGAACCCGCAACATGCGCTTCACAAGCAGCAGGCTTAACCAACTGAGCTAGTTGGCAAGTGCTTGTTTCGTGTTAGATGTAGACGACTATCTGTTCATCTCGTTATCCATATGGTATTATAAGATTTTAAGCAAAACGTAGTCAATTTGTTTACTTCTTAAAAACTTGAGTTATCTTTCAATTTTGAAATTTGACCGTCCCAATATGAATTTCCAAGTGGTGCTAAGTCTTGTAATTATATTTTTCTCAGTGTAACCAAAAACTTGATCAGAATATTGATTTCATTTTTGTCAGAAATGTAGTGGTAGGATGCATATGGAAGTATTACTTTTTAGCCAACATACCAAAATATTGGTTTTTAAAATTTTAATAGCCAATGGCATGTTTCACAAAATATTTATCAGAACGTCACTTAACAAATAAAGTGTCACCGTGGAGATACATTACCCGTGCGGGACCAATGCATTCCAGCCACGGAAGTATTGCTCCCGTTCCCTCGTGGACACATTGCTTTAAAAAATTTCTTAGTGTGATACGATGTTACTATTGTATTTTTATTATTTCATTTAATTTCATAATGATACTAAAATTATTATCAATTTAATTTATAATATAATATTTAAAAATAGAATACTAATGATAAAAGAAAATAGTTCATTAATAGATTGCTTATATAAATTTATATAATAGTACGTAAAAGTTATACATATAATTTCACAAAAAAATATAACGTTTCATCAACTTAACAAATATATCTCAACGTTGTATGAATTACATGTATATCCTCTGTTAGTATGACGATTCACATTTCTATCATTATCTAAACCCCATTAATCCACAATATACCAGACTGTCAACAAACACAACTGTTCGTTCTCCTTTCTAATTTTTGGGAATTTTTCTTCTCGTCTATCAGTCAAGCTAGGACGTGGTGGCAGCAAGACATGCACTCATGTTACCGGGGAGTTTCACAAAAGCCATGGCTACACGGTCGTTTCTCTTGGATCATTTGTTCATGTTTCCAAAGACCTCCTCCATAGTAGCAGCATGTAAAAGGTTATAGTGAGGTTGAGGTGTTTGTTGCCCAACGGCGTGAGGACTGACATCTATCCGGTCACCTTGTGGCTTGATGGTTTGTTTCCCGATTGGAAATCTAGCTCCATCTCTGGTTACGCCAAAATGTATGAAGATGGTTCCGCCAGGGATAAGCAACTCTATCTCTTTAAGGCCTAGAGGCGAGAAGAGGGTCGTGACAGGCAGAGGGGGCTTCATGCATGTGGCGTTAATGGTGGCCTCATCCGTCACCACGCTCACACCTTTTGGTAATTCTCCTCCCACTCACCTTCGGGACCTTGATGTCCTCCCTTAGCACTACCCCTCTCTTAGGAGTGTAAACAGTACAGGTATGGTGTGGGTCTGGCCATATTCATACCCATACCCATCTAATTTAGCGGACCCAGTTCCGGTTCTAGACCCGCATAATACAGAACCTGGACCCACACCATACCCGTACCCGCAATAATAGCGGGTATGCGGTGTGGGTAAGCGGTTCTATAAAACATCATATTATTTATGTAAGAGAAATGACTTTGTTCTATATATTTTAATATATCAAGATATTGTTATTATATAGTATATTAACATGCGATAGTTATATTAGATAATTCTGTATTTTATACATTAACATTAATTAAGTTAATTGCTTACATATTTGTAGTCATCATCATAATGTTAACTTATGTAGAAAGTAATGTAATTTAGTAGACATTTAGATTTTAAGTTTACATATGATGTTCATTATTGTAACTAGAATAGTTAATTCTTAACTATATGACTAGTCTCAACCATATTGTGGTTAGAGTAAGATATAATCTCAAGAATTATATTAGTTAGAGTAGTAAAGTATGATCTATATAACATATTATTTAAGTAGTTACTTATGTATAGCGGGTATACGGGTCTAGCGGATCTGGGTTTAAGCATACCCATTATTGGACTCACTTATATGTAGGTCCAAGGATATATGGGTCCGAGAATATGCGGGTATAAAAAATAAGACCCCTGACGGATTTTTTAAGGGCCCAGATTTGCGGATCCGTGAGTCTACCCGTACCCATTTACAACCCTACCCTCTCTCCTCCACAACCGTCACCTTGACCACGCTTGGCAATAGTGATGAGTTCGCACTACCAGATACCAAAACTGTCACACCCATTTTGAATTGGTTAGGTCAGGCACACAACACATTTTTAATAGTCTGCTTCCCACTCGTGTGTCGGGCATGGTATTTTAAAAGTTCATCGTAGGGCACACAACATATTTTTTTAAATACTTTAGTTTGATATTTCACTTTTCACCCTAAGCAACCTACTTTGCAAACAATCTCAAAATACATAATATTAGTAGCTGCAAAATTTTGAGACTCATTTTTCAACACCAATTTATGAATAATCTTCTTTATAAAAATATTTGTTGTGAACACCCACTTTATAAATGCTCTTCTTTATACAAATATTTGCTTAATACACCAATTTTTTGAATGAAACCAACTATATATTTTCAAAGTTCTGAGAACACCAATTTCTGGACATACGACCAAAATCAATTGTATCACATAACCAGCTATTAACTTTTGACATGAAACCAACTACATATTTTAATTTTTGAACACACGATCAATTTTTGAACACCATATCATCCATTTGGAGTACACCAAACTTTTAAAAGAAGCCAGTTACATATTTGAAGTAAACCAGCTGTGGATTTCAAACAAAATATAGTCTAAAGCCTGATCAGAAAGTAATCAACTACATATTTCAAGAAAACTAGTCTAAAGACTAATCAAACAACCATTTCAATTGGTCTCTAAATACAAACTGATCTTTATTAGCATCAACTTGATCAAGCAACCATTTCTTTATACTCCAACAAACAAGCGTGCATATGCACCATCAGAATCATTTTCATTGAAATCAAATTAATATAAGTCAGACAGTGAATAAGACAATATGAAAATCATGCACCACAATTAGACTAACATAAGTTAGGCACATTAATTACGCAAGGCAGTGAATAAGACAATATGAAAATCATGCACCAAAATCAGACTAATATAAGTCAGGCACATTAATTACACAAGGCAGTGAATAAGTCTATCCAAGGAAGCCAATGAAAACAATGTGGTTGGTGTTTATACACACACTAATTCAATTCAAATAGGTTCACAAACTATTCTATACACTAACATGAAGATCATAAAGAGCTAACCTTTTGTGTTGATCCAAATCAAACCAAATAGAGAGCTGGCAATGGAACAATTGCTATTATATACAAAAATAAATAATAAATAGTTGTTCATGAGAAAACACCAATAGATACATAATATATCAGATATCAAAACTGTAATGCACATCCAAGTTACTTCTGTTAAACTCTCAGAAATATATTGCACATCCAAGGTATAACTTATTAGCATATCTTACCTCAAAGTCAAATATTTTCAGCCATTTGTAGGTCTGTGACAAATGAAACAGCCAAAGGGTGGAAACATACAAGAAAAAGGCAACATAACTAAGATAGTTATATAAGATCTTGAGATGATTAAAAAGATCCCACATAAATCACGTGTTTACCTTCACCTGCAGTGCCTTCATCCTCCTCTAAACTAACAAAATAGTTTGATCCAGATGTTTCGTCATCTATATAATGAGACATATATTTAATTTCCAAATGGAATACACAAGATTAGAGAGAAGAATAATAAAAGGACTGTATACCTTTTTTTAGGCCATCTTTCAGCCAACTTTGGGCACACATCAAAGCTTCAACTATAGTTTCATGTAGTCTGCTACGGTGAGGGTCAATCACCCTACTTGATATGCTAAAGTCTGACTCTGAAGACACAATTGACATTGGAATGGCTAGTAAATCCTTACCAATAGCCTTTAGAGTAGGGTAAGACCCACCATTCATTTTCCACCATAATAAAACATCAAAATCTAAAGATCACGACACATTATCACACTCCAAGTACTTGTCTAGTTCAACTTTATAGTAACCTGATTGACTTTTCAACTCCTTCAGATAAGAGTCAAAGATGGGCATGTCATCATCACCATCATCTTGAGAGGATACAAGAGGAGTGGAAAGTGAATCAGATACATCATCAACTTCATCGTGTGCAATACTTCTTCCCTTATGTTCACTTATCTTATCTATACAAGCATCACAAATTTCTTTCATGTGAAGTGCAGCTTCATCTCCATATATATTATCAAAATAGAAATGTATTATGTGCATTTTATATCTCGGGTCTAATACAACAACCACTCCCATTGATATATATATATATATATATATATATATATATATATATATATATATATATATATATATATATATATATATATAAACACACACACACACACACACACATATATATATATATATATATATATATATATATATATAATTCCAATACTTCAAAAATTTCTTCAACATCTCTGTAGCCATATTTTTAATTACTTGATTTGGACCGTTGACCCAATTGGCCAAAGTATCTCGAATTTGGAAAATATTAGGAAAACGCAAGTTGGCAGTTTGATAACTTGTCCCTGAAAACAACTACGTAACTCTGAAAAACACCTTCAACTTTTCACATACTTCATAACAAAGTTTCCAATTTGATTCACTAGGTAGCACCTTGTAATTCCTGTCTCGTTGCTTTAATATATTGAATACCTCTTCGAATATCTCTGTAGTCCAAAGCATTATATATGTAGAGTTCCACCTTGTTGGACAGTCAAGAGATATGTTTTTAGGAACACCCATCCTCAATTGTCTAGCAGTTTCCTCAAACCTCTCCAACCTATTTGGAGTGGCAGTCCAATATGCCACACTCTCCCGAATATTCTCTACTCCTTTATGTACAACTAACCCATCTTTGACTATAATATTCAAAATATGAGCTACACACCTTATGTGGAGAAATCTACCATATAGTAATGTCAATTTTGGGTGCAACTTATCCTTCACCAGTTTAATCATTGAGTCATTTGTTGTACAATTGTCAATAATAATGTGTGAGATTTAGTGTCTATGTTACATTAAATCAAACAAGTCATCAACTCTTCACATAAGACCTCACTTGTATGAGGACATGGTATATATGCAAACCTCAATATATGACTCTGTAAGAACCAAGAGGGGTTGATATAGTGTTCAGTGACTATCATGTAACCTTTCATCTGATAGTTTACAGTCCACATATCAGTGGTCACACTAAAATGGGAATGATTATCGTCCAAATAGGCCCTCACCTTCTTCTTCTCACTATCATAGAGTTTCTTTAAATCTGATTTTATAGTATTTCTAGTAGAACAATTAAAGAGGGGTTGAATCACATTAAGTAATTTCTTAAATCCAGGGTGATCTACCATTTTAACGGGTAATCATGCATTATGACCATATCAGATACATCTTTTATCCCATCTTCTTGGCTGAATAGAACTTGTGGGTCTGCCCTAGGAGTTCTCCTCACACCCTTCCCATTTAACACCCGACATCTATTGTCCTTATGCTTATGCAAATGAGTTGTCCCATTCTTGGGTTTTGCTCCCAACAATTTTTTACAATATAAGCATTTTTCCATTTGAATACCACCCACAAATTTTCCCTCAAATGGTTCCATATCTCAACCCTGCGACCACCTCTACTTGATGACACTACTGTATTTTCAGTAGGTACAGAAATGTCACCGATTGGGTATGAACAATTGTAAGGTTATCTATATGCTTCTGAGAGAGTATCCATATCTAGCAAAGGCAAAATTTAGTTGTCGTGACTAGACTAGAAAATAAGATCATACAAAAATAGGAGTGACGGGATTGAAACTGTGAGCTATATATACTGTTTCGGTTTTATTGAGTATACACAAAACATAATATCACAAAAGCAAACAAAAAAATACACAGAACAAAATGTAAAAAAAAAAATATATTCAATCGTGCATATAATCTACTGAAACAAAATGTACAAACATATACACCAAACAGATGCTAATTGGATATACACAAAGGCATAACATGTAGTACATATATAGAACACAATGAGCAAGAGAAATCACAGATCGATAAGGATAAGCATTTTACCTGAACTGTGAAAAGATCAGAAAACTCAGAGACACTATTTTGCAAGGCACTGCAATTAACAATTTAAAAAGTATGAATTAGTACAGCATTCAATGAGTCGGTAGCCTATATATACAACAATAAGGTACACAATTCATGGTGGGGAAGGGTATTTGGGTTGTATTGAGTTAAACAGTGAAAGAAATAGGCACCCCAGAAGGGTATTTGGGTTGCTGGACGTGGTTGTGTGAGGAGGTAGAGGGCTGTGAGGAGTGTGAGGAAGAGTGTGTGTGTTGGTGTGGGAGGCTAAACTACAAGAGGTCCTAAAAAATATCGGTGTGAAGAAGAGAAAGAACGTGGCAGATCAAGAAGGGAAACCATGTTGATTACGTGTATGGATCGTGGGTCAGATGGAGCGGTGAGAGGGATGATAATAGGAATAGGGACCAACATCACAAAGACAGAGTAGCAATAGTTGGCTCGTTGTTGTATCACCCACCTACCCACAACATTTCCTTATCTCTACTGCTTTAGAAACTATTAAACTTGTTAGTAGGGTGGTGTTCATATCCCCCTCCAATCTCGTGGAAAAGGGAACAAAGACGAGAATAGTTAATGTTTGTCCCTTAGCCCAGGGGATTTTTGCGGTGGAGAATGTCCTTCACGAAGGTACCATTGAGGTCGTATGACACGTTGTGAGGATGGTTGTGGTCGGCGGTCCAAGTAGTGCATAAAAATTACAGTTGGGTAATCGAAGGGTTGGGCGAACGCTTGGTGCTCGACGAGAAAGCACCATGTCCTCTTCATGCCAACCTGAAAGACGCAGATCTCATGGCTGCAGACAATGGTAAACCCGAGGACACTAGAGGAGGCACTCTAGACGAAGTGTGAGAATCAGTGATCATAGGGGTAATCTACTTGGGAGGATTAGTAGAAAAAAAAACCAAACTAACCTACCTTTACTAACTTATTTACCACACTAACCTAGTTTCTAATATATTTCCCAAATAACCTAGTTTGAGTAAAAAAAAGAGACGCCCGTCGCCACCTGGTGGGCCTCTCTTTGGAGACGCCAGTCTATTTGGCGTCTTCAAGGAGAAGCTGCCACGTGGAGCGCCGGCATTCAATTTGTTTAATATTTTTTCAATACTATGATACCATGTATTATTTGAATAATACTATAATAACGCTAATTGTTATGTTACTATCTACGTTGAATTATAATTCATATATTATTTGAATATAATTTGATTTAGATGGAAAATAATATAATAAAATAAAAAACATAATATAAATGAAATAAAATTGATATGTTAAATATATGATATACATTTATATTTTTGTATTTATATATAAATGATATATTTAATAATATATCTTTTTAAAATTTTGAATTCATATTTATCTGCTAATAGAACATATTATATTATATATAAAAATATTATATCAGATATTACTATAGTTTATATAGAATATATGTGAACAATTATTACATTCATATATTAATGAAACCAATTTTTTGTATAAAAATATTAAGAAAAATGTGCATTGAAATATTTTTATAAAAAATAGACATAAATTATTTGCACATTATTTGGGAAATATATATGTTTCCAAATTTCTCAGTTTTAAAATTACAAATCTATAGTCGATATAATTAAGTAAATATATATATATATATATATCTTAGAAATCTTATTTAATGTGAATCAGAAAAATTTAAATAAAAGTACTATATTCTATTATACAATATGAACAATGATTATATATGCCTGCACATATTAATAAAATATATTTTAAAAATAAATATGGATATATTATCATTTAGCTATTGTCAAATTTTTTTCCTATTTCATATATTAACTGATTATATATATTGAAAAATTATATCTAATATGTATACTACAAGATTTTTTTTCTTGATATTTCTCTATATAAATAATCACTTCAATGATACATGCATGTAATTATTAGTCATATATTCTTTACATAGA